>CM053512.1:28998717-29029311 GCA_028627145.1 Eidolon dupreanum | reverse complement strand
TTTGCTCGTAAAGAATATCTGCCTTATTATACTGAAGTTGTAGATTCAATAAACTTTCCTGGAATAATTTGATATTCTTAATTGGTAGAGAATACCCTTTGAGGACAAATATTTTAGGTTGCTAAAATAGAAAATGTGATTTTTCTTAATCTGAATTTTCCTTTTGTCTAATTTTAGAGATGGTCCTTTCTTCACATTTTATAGCCAATGACCATAAGATATTTTTGAAATGCTTTAAAATGCTATTCTCTTTTTCCTTGGCCGTGAGGTTCTTTCTTTGGCTGTTTTTTTTTTTTTTTCAAGAAGCCTGAGGAGTTTTCCTCTGGTGGATGGCCGCCTCTGCTGAGTGATGAGTGTGTCTCATCTGCTTTGGGGACAAAAATGCCAAGCTCTGCCTGGGAATAATGGAACTTGGGCCGGCCACTGTCATTCACAATATAAAATGGAAAGTTCACCTTTGAAAAACACATACAGCGAAAGAAAATTTTATTTTTTTTTAAAACATGGGAATACAACATTAAAATATATATTTCTGTAAATAATAATTCTGCTGAAATGGTTGAATTAGAGGGTAAATAAATGTTTAAATTTATTTATGAAGCTAGGTAGCAATGCTAAAAGAAGGTATACTGAAAACCTTGAGTTCTATCATATCTTTACTTGAAAAATGCTTACTGGCTCCTTTTCTTAAGTGTAAATCATTTGTTCACAAAGTGTAAAAATTCTCTTTGACTAGGGGCTACTTACAATTTATCCAAGAAGAGCTGAAAGAAACAAAGAAATTGAACATTAAGTCATAATTTGTATAAGTTTGTTCCTATGACCTGCTGGGACGGCGGCTGTTGGTGGGAAGATGTCTGTGGAAGAAAAAGTGGTCAGAAGAGACAAGACTAAGGTAAATTAAACTGAAATCTGGCTGTAGGGAGCGGTTTGGACTTTTCTTCAATGTGTCTTAACTCAAGGAGGTGGCAAACCAGACTTACCTTTGATAGATTTGTTACGATTAAAAAAAAAAAATCAAGAATTGCACTTGGAACACAGTATCATAGTACACTAGATAACTAATAATTTGTGGATGGTCAGGCAGGGTTAGGATGGTTTCTGCAGCTGTGAAATTCATATACCTGGTGAACACAGCTCATCCACAGAGTCAGGGCATACTTCTAGGCAAGTTGGCCAGAGCTTCAGATGAGCCCTAACATTCATGTGGAATGGCATTGCAAAGCAGGAAAAGAAATTAAGTACTGAGGTTTAAGGTGGTGGGGTAGGGCGGGGTAGGTAGTGGCTGGAGTGGCAGGGAAGGTTCATATGAATTGCAACATGTTGGAAGTATAGAAAAACTAATCTTTTAGAGAAAATTGGCAGTCACTAAAAGTGAATGTCATGATCAAATCTTCATTTTATTTCTCTTTATTTCACAAGCAATTCAAAGACAGATAACTCGGATAGTACAGAGAAGTATAGAATGAAAAGCAAAAGTCTTGTAACCTGTTCTACTCTCCAATAGTAATAATTTCATATTTGTCTTCTTCATACAAGGGTTTAAGAAATACTCTCTAAATCTGCTTTATATATGGAGGTTTAAGTGTTGTATGAAAGTTAAAAGAGTAACAAAGAGAAAAATCATCATATTCATCATAATAATATTAGTAACAAAGAGAAGTGAGCTGTGGGAGAAAAGTGTCTGATTGTTCCCTTTCATAGCAATAAGACAAAAGATTAAATTTAGAATTTATAGACTAAGAATTAAAGGTGGTATTTAATTATGTGGTTATATG
The DNA here is from genome assembly GCA_028627145.1 of Eidolon dupreanum. Lineage (NCBI taxonomy): Eukaryota > Metazoa > Chordata > Mammalia > Chiroptera > Pteropodidae > Eidolon > Eidolon dupreanum. Next base: position 29,027,533 of record CM053512.1, on the reverse strand, counting down.
GAAGTCATTACCTAGAAAACTATAACTAAAACATTATAATGCTTGTAGAAAATTAAAGTTGTGTTTGGAAATCAAAGTGGAGAATGAATTGGAGAAATGAGGAGGAAAATTGAACCAAGGAGTTAATTTTGAAACAATGTCAATATGGCAAGTTGAAAATGAAGAGATCTTGGTTTATGGTAGTGTGATGTGAATCAAAAGGTATAGATAGATAATGACGAATTCATGTGAGTAAAATTTTATTAATCATTTGGAATCGGAAAACCAGAGCATTTAGAAGGTCATTCATTCAAACAATTATGTAGCTCAAGATGTTAGGAAAATAGAGTGAGGAAAAGAAAAATAAATTTTGAGTCTCATTCCCAGTATTCCCAGTATGGAACATAAAGAAATGATGTGTAGTCAGAAAGATGCAAAAGATGAAGGAAAGTGAAGAAGACTCAAAGCTAGTGTCAAAGTGCTAAACACAGGAAATGGAGAGTAACACAGGTGCTAATCCCATTGCTTATATCAGAGAGAAGATGAATACAGATGGTCATGCTTTCATTGGAAAGTTACGGAAAAACTGATATTTCTTGGATCATCTAAAGTAATAAAGTAGAAGATGTCTATAAACTGTGATGCATAAGGTTTCTTGAAATCACAGTTTTGAAGTGGAAAGAGAGGCTGGTTAAGTATCTGGAAATGGGACCGAGGATGAAATATGGTGGAGGAGGGATAGAATAATCTAGAGTGGGAGTAGAGCACAGTTCCATATGTAGTGTGTATAAATTAGGAAATAGAAAATTTGATCTGTAATCCAAACATATTTCTAGTTCTATATTAAAAATGTTTACACATATAACATTCACTTATATTTAATATTATTCATTTAGTAATTTCTTGATTTTTAAGTTCTTAATAATATTACCTTTAATACTGTAATATTTTTTCACTTAATTTCCATAGGCAAATATATACATATATATACACATTTATATATGTGTATATATATATATATATATATATATATATATATATATATATATACACATACATAGAGAGAGAGAGAGAGAGAGAGAGAGAGAGAGAGAAAGAGAGAGTGAGTTAAAGAGTTTATTCATGCAGACATGCACCATAACACCTAAGGAATAAATTCTGTGATCTTTTAGATAGGTAGACCGACATGTTTTACTAGGTATGCCCCAATCACTTTTAAGTTCCGTAAACTGATAAATAAAAATACTTAGAAGATTTTCATTGAATTCAGCTACATTTTCTTTCCTCAATGAGACTGAAATCTTTCCAAGTCTGAAATTTATAGATTTACATGAGCAAAAAGAAAAATTTTAACAGTATTTTTTATAACTGGAGAAGCACATTTCTTCTATTTTCACATAACTCACAAATAACTAGACAGATTTTACTTAAGCCTTCAAAAGAAATTCCATTTTAGACCAGACACTAATGTGGAAAATTTGAGGCCAAATGATTCAACTTTTCAAAGTCTTATAACTAGGAGAGAAAGAGACAGAAAGATAGAGACAACAGAGAGAGAAAGAAGGAGGGGGTGTGGAGAGAGACAGAGAGAGGTAAAATAATTTATTAATTAATTGGAATATTTTTGAGTCATTCCTCCAAAGTTTATATATATATATATATTTACTTTCCAGTACTATACAGTGTTTATAGTATATATTCAAACACTATTTGCTTAATGCATAATGTATATTTTTATATTTAGTTGAATAATTACTTGTTTCTGGAAAACATACAGGTTAATATTTTCTCTAAATTACACAATTTAAACACAACTTTAAAAAAAATTAAGTGCAATTTTTATAGTATCATGAAAAAAAGCAGAAGACACAGTGTGAATATGTGTTAAATGCTAAACATTTACAAAATGTAGCGGGAAAGGAGAAAAACAAAGACCAGATTCGCCAGACACAGTTTCTTCTGCATATAGAACGCCCAGGGACTTCAAAGGGTTTACTACTCAAGAACCAGACTCACAACATGGGGGAGGGGATGAAAATCTGCCGACAATTGCCAGTTGTAGAGTCTCAGCTAATTTTTTCAAACTTGGAACTTGTCTTCTTTGATATTTTTATCAGTGAAAAATGTCTGGAATTACTGAAGATACTTATAAAGTTTTTTGCTTCTTTACATTTGTACAGACCAAAATAAGCTGGAAAAACTGGATTTTCATTAAACATGTCCTGATTATAATGTATAGACATAATATTAATCTTCATATTTTCTCAGGGATAACTAATTTTTGTTTATTTCTATATATTTATGAAAATCATAGTGTCTCAGGCTTTGAAAGCCTTTGGCAATTATAGTGTAAAGTGAATTTGTTTTATGAGAAAAGATGTTTGAGGTGCATTTTTACTTACATTTTTACACGTGTATTTCTTGATTGTTGTCTAATTTTCACCAGTAAAATGGTAGTTTTTTAAAACCTTATCAACTGCTCTCCTTGTACTTTCAGCCAGTTACTTGACCACATTAGAAAAGAAAGGTAAATTTGTGTTCCGGGCCATAGAGAACAATGTTAGCCTTGATTGGAACTATCACCAAAGAAATACAGCACAAGGAGCATGTATTCTATTTTGTTCTTTTGCATATAAATACCTATGAAATGAGCAAAGCAATCTAAATGATAAACCCAAGAAATCGTAAATAGACAGCAAAAATAAACATCATCATTGCCAAGTGATTGCCTTACATTTATCATCAAATTTGCTGGGTGAAATGAGTTTGAGGAAAATTTTTTTGAGTAATTTATCAATATCTCAGTTAAATGTAAATATGTGTCTTACAGTCTTTTATTGTAAAGTGTTGCTGCCTGTGTTTTTGCAGGTATGTATTTGTCTGCAAGGTTTAGAATAATTTAAAGGTATATTCGTGGCAGTGAATCTTGCAGAAACAATTGATCTCTCTTGCTCGTGAACTTAGAAGCTAGTATCATATAAAGCCAATGAGGAGACATTACAAAGAGATATGTGTCTATATATTTTACGATACCAAAACAATTTTTTGGAGTATAATAAACTATTTATTAGTACATATTTTGCAAAACAATCAACTGATTTCATTTTTGTCCTTTGAATTTAGAATTTGTTTCTCTGACCTGCATACAATGCCAAATTTTTTTTTTTTTTTTTTTTTTTTTTTTTTTTTTTTTTTTTTTTTTAGAAACAGCTTTGGGAGATCTTACTGCCCATTCTATTGTAGCCTGACAGCTGCAATGAATACTCACATCTGCCATATTGATGTCAAGTGGTACACAGTCATCTATCATAACAGCTGTTGTTGGCAGATCATTTCAAGTGTCCTGGGGATGGATGGAATATAAATGATCATTGCACAAAGTATATAAAGCTAGGTTTATTGGTTTTGACACTAGCTTCATATCAGCATACTCTGTTTTCATCTTAGTACTGTTGTGATGCTAAAAATTGGTTTCAGAATGAAAAGCAAATGATTTATCAAATTATCCAAATATTTGAGAATGCCGAAATGTTGCTGGTGTGACAGATTAGTGCCAGAAAAAAAGTTTTATTGAAAGAACAGCTTTTGTTTATGGTGTCAACTTGAAATATATCACAATATACATATATGTATATATTTGAGTGTGTGTGTTAATGTATAGATACATATATATGCAACTATAATATATAATATGCTATATATTATATAATATTTAAAAATATACAAAATAATTTATTTAATTGAATACATTGGTTAAATTCTAGTGTTATAAAATAGGCCTAACATTGGTTTAATATAATTTATGACAGTTCTGTATATCTATATTATCTCCATCTCTATCTTTGTTAGACCAGATGCCACTTCTTCTAAAGAACCATCCTGGAGCATTAGGTCTCCTATGTGTTCTGTGTGTTTGGTTACAGTTCTGTTTCTACAAAATTAATGCTTTTTAACAAAGTAAAAGGAACATTTCAGGATTCCATATTAAAACAGAAAAGTATAAAAATCACACATACTCATTGGGTTTGTAAATAGATTTGTTCAATCTGGTAAGTACTAAAAAGGTATCTTAAGTGAAAAAAAATTATTGGTTATGTGGAGGAATCACAAAGATGAAGGGATATTTTGAGGTAATTATAAATAAGGGAAAATTATTGAAGGCAACTATATGGCTTGGCACGATATAATTTTTCCCACCATTTACCATTCTTTCTTTGTCTATTATCATCACAATCAACTATTATTTTGTGAGGGGAGAAAAAAAAAAACTTTCACACACAAATAAAAACCTCCAGAACTCAAAATTGTTTGCAGTCTGTATTTAGACACACATAGGGGGGAGAGAACCTTTATGAAAAGATGATACCAGATTTAATATGTTTTTTTGTCAATTCTACAATAATAGAGCATTTGAATCCTTGTGAAAGTCATATCTGTGGAGTTCTTCCTTAGGAGCTACACATTAATACAGGTCATGACCTTCAAAGTTACTTTTTGTTTTCTCTAGGCAGCCATACTTCTTTTAGTGATCTTATCAGAGTCCATGGCTTTAAATACAGTCCCTATATGCTAATGACCTATCTCCAGCTCAGATTTTCCTTTAACCTTCAAACTCCTTCATCCAACTACTTATGAGACATTTTTCCTTGGGTAGCTAATCAAACTATTCATTTCTTCACCTATCCCACTGTTTCTGTAAACTTCTCTATCTAAAAAAAAGAAAGAAAAAAAAAAAGAAAAATTAACCGTATTTTATCAATTACTTCGCTAAAACAATTTGAGTTATTCTTTTTTTTTTTTTTTTTTTTTTTTTAATTTGCTACCTCCCATCCAGTTCCCCAACAAACCTTGCTGGCCTTTCCATCAAAATATATCCAGCATCAAATCACTTCCTACCCAGCTTGTGCATCCCACTCTTACCTCTCCCCATAGCTCATGAGGAAGCTATTTCAATAGCTTCCTAATGAGCCTTCTCATTTCAACTCCCTACAGTATAGTCTCAACAAAGTAGTCACGTTTTTAGAAAAGTTTGAATCTTAAAACGTGAGTCAGATCGTGTGACTCTTGAGCTTAAAACCTTATAATAACTTTCTATTTCATCCTGAGTAAAATTTAAAGTTCTTACCAGGGACTGCCAGGTCTTATCTTATTTTCTGTTCCTTTTGAACCTCATCATTTAAAATTTCTCTTGCCACACTGGCTTCTTCCTGTTTCTCAAATATGCTGGGCATATTTCTGCCTCAGAATCTTTTCATTTGCTTTCCTTCTGCCTGGAATATTCTTTATTCCAGTCATGAGTGACTAACTTACTCGTTCTTTTGGGTTTTCTCTTAGCAAGGTTTTCTCCGATCACCCTATTCTAAATCATCCTCATCTCCTCTATCATACTCTATTCCCTTACCTGACTATTATCTTTTTATAACATCTTTTTGTCACTAACTGGTACATTGTAGTCTGTATTTCTTCACTAAAATAAAAATTCTATGATAATGTGGATTTGTTTTGTTCTTTAAAATAACTTCGGAGTCTAGAAGAGTACATGGCATACAGTAGGCACTCAATAAATATTTGTTGACTAGAATATATTGTTTTAATGTCATTTGTAAAGTCTCATTGAGTACTAAATGTATCTAAAAGATTGCTATTAGATGAAATAAATAACTTTAATGACTTCTTTTTTTCAATAGAACAGATGCAGACTTTGGTTCCAATAAAGACAATAGTGGTCTTAATTAAATCAACACTGTTCTTGTTGGCAAAGAAAAGCTTTCGGTGTAGAAAAGGCAACTTGACCTCTAAAAAATTTCTCCCCCTTGTCTCTGCAGACAAAAAGAAACTGTATCAAAAATAAATTAGAATATACACAATTGAATTAAAATCACCAATGAAACTGTGATAAAATGTTTTAAAATTTTGAGAAGACTCAATATTTATTTCCACATGTTCTTGAGTTAGTTTTACTATTAATATAAGATAGTTTAGGATTATCTTATCAAATGCATTATTTTAAATTAGGATTATAAAGAAACACCTTTATATGAAGAATGAGAAAGAGGAATAAACATATCAGAATATTGTGTGCCAAGATAAATGTGTTTTAAATCTTTTATTTTTTATAGCCAAAAACACATGCATTTTTCCCCTTCATTTCTCTGTACTGGGTAATTTCTGAGAAAAATCCAGGAATAAAATAAGTCTAAGGGTGAGGTCACAGTAACCTGATTTAGTGGAGAAGTCAAGCAGTCTGATAGAATACATTGTTTTTGAAGATCCACATTCTGTTTTTCAGACCAGAAAGATACTTTTCTTTTCAGATACCTTCATATGCATGTTGTGGGATGTTTTGGATTTTGTTGCAGTTGATGTAACAGTTGTTGGGCAGGTTATCCATGACTTCATTCAGAGTACAAATGACAGTTGAGAGATTTAGTATGCATATGTAATGATTTGCCACATATGCATAGAATTAAATGTCTCAGGCTATTCTGATGTTCCATGTAGGATCTGTTGTTTTGCTTGGTACTTGACTGTAGAAAGTAGCAGAGTTAAGAGATTTTAAGAACATGTAGAAACAATCCTAATGGCTTCCATATGTGAAGATGTAGTCTCAAGAAGTGACCGATAGATGTGTGAATGAGCACTGATCTAAGAATCTGAAGACCTGGATCCTGGGGCCCAGCTCCATTACTTTCTAATGACATGCCTGGGTGTCTTTGCCTTTGAGCCAAAGATGTCTCATTTTAAAAAGGGAGAGAATAATCATTGTTTTGCTTAAGCATAGGTTGCTATGAATATTAAAAGGCATAATAAAACATTTGATAAATGCTAGGAAGAGTTTATACATTTTCACATGGATGAAATGAGTGTTTACCATGAACAGTATGGGAGCCGGCTTAAGGAAACCCAAAATTTCAAGTTAAATTAAAAAGCCAACACATAGCTGATAAAATTAGACATGTGTTAAAGGTAATGTAAACAAGAAAAAAATTTAGTGCTCGAAGAAGAGCAAGACAATCTTGGCCAAATTAGCATGTTTAAGGCCAGTCAAGAGCAATTTGTTTTGCAGTGTTTAAAATGAGAATGTGTACTGTAGAAGAAGGCTGGTGTCTTAGGATGAGTTTCCCAAAGTCAGACTCTAAAACGAGGCTTCATGTATAAGTTATCTATTAGGAAAAAGTTCCTTGGAAAAGATTAAGGAAGTGGGAGAGTTAGATGCAAGGGAAGAAGGTAAAGTGATGGTGTGCTGTTAACAAGTCCCACAAAGGGTAATGTGGCTGAATCCCACAAGAGAAATCTCCAGATCTTGTAGGCCACATCTAGAACTTAGGGGGATGGGGAACAGTAAGAGAGCAATCTTATCAGTGTGCATCATTAGGCATCTGTCCCGAGGGGACACACTGATATATGAGTCCGATAAGTTGAATTGAGGTCGTATTACAGCGTGATTGTAGAGATGAATGGACATTTTTGAATATCCGTTCATTTAGTCATTCATACAGTCAGTCTATGGACTATGTATAGACATCTACCACATGCCACATTCTGAATGAGACACTGCAGAGTACATCCAGGAGATTATCATACAGTGTGGAAGATAGAATTAGAGGAGAGTTTATAATAACCAAGGATGAGTGTTATGGTATCTCCAGGCCTTTACCTGGTTCCAGGCACATATTACTGAAGAGTCAGCAAAGCAGAGAATAATCACTAGCACTCTCCCAATTTCAAATTCTGGCTTCATCATTCCTCATTGTGAGACCCTGGGAAAATTACCCAAACTCTGAGTGTCAGTGTTCTCATCTGCACCATAGTGATAACAACTCTATCCAACTGCCAGTTTGTTTTTTGTAGACTGAGACAATACATTAAAAACAAAACTGAACAAAACTTAGAAGACTGTTAGGGGGTTTATTTTTATTTCTATTTAATATTCAATTCATACAAGTAATCTTTATTTTTCTGATTCTGGTTTTACCAAGAATTTTGAATATAATTTGGCTTTTTATTTAGATTTGCATAGAGGAAAAAAAAGTACTGGTGAAAGGATGTGAATGGCTTAGTCTCCTGACAGTTATAGTTCATATGATAAATCAAACTTCAATTCTATAGACTGATGGAAGAATAGCAGGTGGAGTCTGGTGATGAGAGGATCATTTTCTTGTTGTTCTCACAGTCTTCTTCACTATAATGGCCTTCCCCATTCTTGAAGAAAGTACTGAGTGGGACCACAGTGGAATACACATTTGGGGGGAAAGTACAGAGCTCTAATTTACATGCTCAAGAAAGGCTAGAAATAAGAACCTGTGGAGCAGATGGGCTGAAGGGGATGCTACTTTATTGCTTCCTCTTCACCCAATTGGCGAGGGAGGGATTCCTTCTCTAAACTTATGAGGATGACTGAACAAACACTCACCCTGGACAGAGATGATCAACAGCAGTTTTGTAGTTACATATTTATAGCCCAGGGTGAAGGACACTGCACACCAATCAGGACCACGTGGGGGATGCACTCTGAAACAGAGGAACAACCAGGGGTGGTCAGCGAGGTTGTTGCTTTATAGTGTCAGAGGGAGGCTGCCTCCTGGTTCCACTGGGAGAATGTGAATGGGTTGTTTGAATGATTCTGTGGACTGGCAGGGAACTGAAACCTGCTACTCAGGCTTCAGCAGAAACTGCACCTGGTCCACTTGATAAGAAGAGTGTTTAGATAGGGGACCTTATCTGCCAGAGTAGGATGTGGAGTGGAACTTTTGGTTAGGCCATTCCAAGCCCTCTGGATTTCAACAGTGAAGGTGGTACATAATCTCTAGCCTTAATTTTAGGTCTTACATCACAGATGGCAAGATAGTGGGGAGTCAGAGGGAAGAGGAGACTCCTTGGCCAGTCACAGTAAAGAGAAATTTAGGTGAAATTGGATGTTTGCTGGAGATGTTGTGCACTAATTATTGTATGTATGCAAAGTAAACCTCCCTCCTCCATCTCTCCTTTGAATTCCCCAATAACATCTACTTCAATTGCACAGGACTTGGTGCACGTAAATCAGTAAGGTGACAGCAAGACCCTCCTGAGTCTAGTTCCAAGGTTGGTATGGGGTTAGATTAGAGGCTGACAGTGGGATAGTGGTCACTTTCATCAGTATTTTATAAGCTTGGTTTTCTGAGTCTATCATCTTCTTTCTGATTTTGTCAGCACTCTAAAGCTCGGACCCTGGTCTTCAGTCATTTACCAAAGTAAATGCTGGTGTTCTTTCTATATGGACCATGTACTTTCTGTATCTGACATATGATCATTCTAAGTTAAATTTGCTAATACAGAAATGCACTTGCTACCTTTCTTCTCTGGTATTTTTTTGCTGGTTCAGAATCTTTTTTCCTTTGCTTATAACTTCTTTACAGATTACAGAGCAGAAAACAAATACTTTAGAAAATGAATTGCCTGATTTTCCATCAAATATCTTCACAGAACATACTCTGAGCAAAATTTAGTCTTTAAACACATTTTTATTTTTCAAATATCTGTCTTTGACCTTGTGCGAGAACATTTTCTTTAAAAGAATGTCGTTAACATTTCCAGGAAAGGCATCTGCAATTGTATTGAAGTAAACAAGGAAGAAAATGAAGGGCAGAATATGACTCTGATTCTTATTCAGTACAAAAATTTTCAGAGATAGGCAAGGCGAAGAAAGAGAGAGGAGGGGGAGAGAATACAGATCTAAGGTCAGATTAATGATTTCATGTAAATTTACATAATTATATAAAAAATTCTCTTTAAAAGCCTACCAGTGTCTCTAGGCTGTGGTTAGTGTCTTGGAAACATATTGAATGATAGATAGAGGAGTAGGAAGAGGTAGAAAAAAGATGTAGAAGTAGAAATTCTAAAGCACAGATGTTAGAGGAAGTTCAGGGCAGTCTCAGAAAAATGTGGGTTTCCTGGTTTTCTCTTCTTACTCCCTTTACCTTTTCTGCTAAATTGCCAAAGAGACTTTTTCGTTTGTTTGACTCATCAATGTTTTTTTAATTTTCCAGAAACTCAGTAAGTGGTAAACTTTGTGGTGTATAGCTGACCCATAGTATAATTTAAAAACCCGTTAACTTAACCTTGACCGACTTTAACCTTTCCTCTATTTTTTTTTTCCCCTGAGGATGTGGTTGGCATTTGTTGTTTAGCTATCTCAACCTCTCCTACATCCCTTTGTGGCAGGATTACCTCATTTTGCCTTGGATGAAGAATCCCTCAATGTTTTCACCCAATATGCTGACCCTCCCCTGCACATTAGGAATGGAACATGCAACTTGGGGACAGTCAGGATGTGTATTCCCACTGGCCAGGTTCAAGGATGAGCTCATGATCAAAATAACATCTTCACACTCAGTTAGATTCAGTCCTGGATTTTTAGTTTGAGCTAGTTAGGAAAATGAACTTCCCTTTCTGCTAAGTGGAGTCTTGTGATCTAGCTATAAATAGATAGCTTCTGGGATCTGCCCTATAGACCCTGATTAGGTGGCTATGCAGAGGAGACAGAAGAAAGATCGGCCTTAGGGATATTGCCTGAGACCATTGAATTTTATGAGCAGATAAATACTTTTTTCTTAATTAATTTTGTTTGAGAATTTTGATTGTTTAATTAAAATTATTTTAATTTTAGAATGGAGATGTCTAATCATGCTATGAGTCATTTACATTTATATAATCACCATGAATCCTTGTGTTAGTAGTGTTACACTAGTTTAAAATTATACCCTAGAGGTAAACTAACTTTTTTTTGTCCCATTATTACATTTAATATTAAGTGATTGGAAAGAGAGAGTTAAAACAGATGGTCTGAGATTCTCTCATCTACTTTTATGGATGGTGGAAATGTTCCTGGGACAAAGAGAAGGTAAACGACCTTGTCTAATTTTCTTATCAACCTGACCTGTGGGTAATAAACTATGTTGTTTTCTAAGAAGAAAAGCCCTTAACTCTGAGCTGCCAATAGTAGGATGCCCCTAGATAAGGGTTTTCTAGACAAACAGAATCAAGGATCTAGAAGATATGGCTTTCTGGGTAATGTAAGTGATGCCATTCCCTCAGGTTGTCATATTTTAAATGTTCCAGCTGTATTAGAAACCCCATGAAACTCACTTAGAGGACTCATTTATTCTGTACCAAAATATGAGGAGCTGCCCTTGATGTGCCAGATGTCTTTTGGCTTTGTCTGAGCCTTTTCCTTGTCTACACCCTTGAAATTATTTAGTAAAGCTTGATACGGGATAAAATCTCTGAATTCTGTGAGTCTGATTTGACAATCAGATTCTGTAAGTTAGTTCAATGACCTAAATTGATAACAAGAGATTTGACTGTATCACAATAGATACCAGTCAAATACTGCCTACTAGGGAGTTCAGCAAATGTGTCTTAGTGTCTTATATTAGTACTAAAATGTATTTAATGTGTGTCTCACAGAGCTTAATTAATATGTATGGCTTCTGCATCAATCTTTTGAATAGATAATATCATAGAACAATTTGTCAAAATGGGATTCTCATAGCCTTATTATTGAATGAGCTCTAAAGAACACCAACGAAATGATCATGGCAAAGTATTACCACATTCCAAAATGGTATACTGAACCATCCATGCAAGGCTTGGAAAGAAGTAAAGAAAACTGACTTGCCACCTCTTCACTGATTTTTAGAGTACCTCAAGTTGGAGTTGAAAAGCCTAAGAATATCAGAAACCAAGTCCTTCTTTGGAGAGTACTGGGATGCCATGAACTCCCACGGGAAAGGAAATACACATCCTCATCTCAAGCTTAGTGAGAAGGGCTTCACAGAAACTATTCAGAGTTTGGAAACCAATTGAATAAATACATGTCTGAAAAGTGACAGAGGACTGAGAGAGAGATGGGCTGAGTGGGTACAAGTCAGGCTTTCATTTACACCAGGGTCAATGTTCTGAGAAAGTTTCTTGAGACCAGATGTAGTCTATGAGGTGAGAGAAAGCTTGCTCGTAGCCCTTTTAAACCATCCAAAGGCTTGGCAAAAGTGATGAAGTTAACAGGTATATGTACCTTTGGAGTCCCAGGGGGTCTAAGGAGAGAAGTACGTCTAGTAGCTCAGAGGAAATTGTGTTACTTGTGTCATAGAAATTGCCTTCAAATGTTGCATGAGGAGTGGCACTCTGAAGAACACACAATATTAAGCACAGAGTATGCATTTAAACATTTGCAATGGTGAGAAGAAATCAATATTAGCTCAGTGCTAGTCAAGTAAAAATTTCCTATTCCTTTAATTCTTCTCTTTACTAACCAAAATGCTTCTGAGTTCTTCCCTCTTCCTGTCCCTTCCACCAAAAAAAACATGCAAGATGAGAAGCCACAGAGAGTGAGTGATGTTCAGGAGGAAGCTGGCCCAGTGGGGAAAAAAAAGGAAAAAAAAAATAGTTCCCGCATGCAGTCTGGAGATGCAATCCGGGAAAGTGGAGAATTTAACCTCAATTTAAATTCTGAGGTTATTCTTTTTAATTGTATGGATCTTACTATATTAATTAGTAAAGTGTATGGAGTGTAACAGTAACTAGAAGTGACCAGAGGACAGAGGACTTTTTAATTTTACAAGAGTGAGTAGGTAGTTAAGGAGCCATGGGTCAAAGAAGAGCTAGCCCTTTAAGTAGATGTGAATGAGCAGTGGAGAGGGGGGTAAAGTGGTTTTTTTGACCTTAACAAAGTTTTTATTTTTTTAATGTCACCAATCAACATATACTTGTTATTTTTCTTTGCGCAATTTGAAGCAGCATACCTGTGATGAAAGACAAAAAATAAAATATAAATGTATAAATAACTGTAGGGGAGGTAGGCATATCTGAATAACTGCTTCCTTTTGAAGGGCCCAAGATCATGCCTGATGACCAAAAGACTTGGGTCATAATAAATCTCTGGGTCCCTTGCCCCAGCCAGGAGAATTCTGAAGGATCATCTCAGCTTTAGATCTCCACATAGGGCTGACTGAGGCCTGGAGACTGCATGGCAGCCCATCATCTCCCTCCACCCACTGCTTCCTTCCCTTCCCTTTCACAGGTCTAGATTGTCAGGACATCCTCTCATAAACCTCCTGCTTGTTAACCTCTAACCTCCATCTCACAGCTGGCCTCCCAGGATCCCAACTTGTGACAGTCACCATTATGGTTTTTGCATTATGCTCAAGAAGCTCACAATTAACAAGAGATATGGAGTACCGTTTGACTCATAGGTGTGTTAAGTAATAATTTGGGATGACTAAAATTTAGGAATGCATTTATTTTCTTAAATTCACTTAAATACACTTTCTTAAATTCTTGGGGGGAAACACATTATATTAGTTTAGCATAAATTATTTTTTGTGAAAGTATTTCAGAGGAATTTAATACTATCATATGAAACAAATTCATGTTTACTTTCATTGCCTTAAAAAGATAATACATAAATCTAATTTAAAAATTTTACTTGTTTCTAGTTTATCAGTTCACCAGCTATAAAATAGTGCTGATAGAAATTACTTAAATATAGTTTTTTTTTTTTCATTTTGGAGGATATATTTTCTTGTGATGATAATACTAAGATATCTTATGAGAAGGATACAAAACTAATATACATCCTCTCACTTGCTTTCAGGATAAGGCATTTCTCTTCATATCTGTTGGATTTATTTGTTTTTTGGTTAAATATATTTCTATTAATTAAAACCGTTTGATTTAAGTTTTTATTTAAATGGTAGAAAATTTCAAATTGACTGCATTTTAAATAAATGTTTACTATTTCCAATACATTTCCTGAGTCTGCAAATAGAAATCAAGGTAATTTTTTCAGTATTTTCCAGACTTGTGGAAAAGAAGTGAGGGGAGGATAAGAAAGAGGGAGGAAAATAAAGGAGCACCCAACAAATGCTGAAGAAGAGAGACATCTTAAAAATTCTTCCTTTTGTGTCCAGAGTTCACAATATAGAAAAATAAAGTTTTTAAAAACTAAGTTCTGATATTTATGAAAAGTTAACATTTTATTTCATAACCAATTACATTAATTACACATTTATTTTGTAGCCTGGAAGAATCACATAAACATAAGAGTAAAATGTAGGTTATTTGAATAAAACAAAACAAAAGTGTAACGAAGAGTTTCACTAACGAAGGCAGAGAGCATAGTCTTCATGTTGAGTTTTATCGATCTCTGGAACAGTAGCTCCCCCTGAACTGAGAACCGTAACAAAAAGGAAAGGTATTTCCATCCCAGAGACCAGACATTTAGAGGGCAGTATACAATGTGAACCTGGCCAAGCATTTTATTTCTTATTGAATTCTTAACTATTTCTGACTCTCATCATTTAGTGAGTCATGACTGACAGTGTATATGCACATGGACAGTCGTCGATTCTGAGAGAAATTTCTCCAGGAATCCCCACTGCTTTCTTTGGAACTTATCATTCTTTCAGTCCCAGAAGCTGCTGAAGCAGCGATGGAGAAGTCCAGACTGCAAGGCTCTGATTTCACCCTGCATATCTAAGGATACAAATTGATTCTAGGTCCGAGTCATATAAAAAAAGTCCATGTTGGATACCTGTGCTCACTCTAGAATTGCCTTGGAATGCGCACCTGTGACCTTGAAAACTTCATGGGAAACAGAATGAAAATATGCAAGGGACACAGGACTTGAGGTCAACAGTCATAGGTTTTAGTTAAAGATTGGACCCTTTCTAGCTGCGATATTGAGTGAGTCACTGAAATTCTCCAACCTCAGTGTCTCTTTTGGCCAATGAAAGATAGTAATGTAAATCTGTGTAGGCAGATTAGTGGACATTTCAAGGACAGCTAGATTTTCAAGTGAAATCATCTATTTTTAAATGCTCTATTATATTTTATTTTTTAAATTGTATAGACCAAAACAAACAAACAAACAAACAAACAAACAAACCAAAAACTGGTGAGACTTCTTTAGAACAGGCCAAGCTCAATTCCATCTCTCTTCTCTGGTTTTCCCTGATCAAATTCTTGAAAAATGTCTGCTTTTCCAATACTCCTTTTTCTCTGTTTTTCAGTTGTCACACCCTACTTCAATTCTGACTTCTACTCTATCTTCTCCTGAAAAGGAGTGATAAAAACTCTCAAGATTCCATGTCACTAAACACAATGGATACTCTTCAGTCTGTATCCTACGTCAGGGGTCCCTGACCCCTCAGCTGCAGACCTTACTGGTCCATGGCCTGTTAGGAACCAGGCTGCACAGCAGGAGGTGAGCGGCAGGCTACTGAGTAAAGCTTCATTTGTATTTACATCCATTCCCCAGAGCTAGCATCACTGTCTCAGCTGCACCTCAGATCATCAGACATTAGATTCTCATAGGAGCACCGGTAACTGGCGCCAAAAAGGTTGGGGACTGTTGTCCTACATGACCTCTAAGTGGCCTTTGAAAACCCCAGACACATCTTTTTGCTTGAAATCCTCTCTTTTTGGCTTCACTCACACATAATTCTGCTTTTCTCTTGTCTCTTGGAGGCTCCGTTTCAGTATGCTTTTAGTTGAATGTCTACATCCTTCACCTGACCTTTAAATATTATGTTTTTAAGACTTCTTCTTTGCCCTTTCCTTTCTTCACTCTATATTTTCTCTCCATCGGTAAGTCATATCCATGCTCATGGATTCATCATGCACTCTTTAAACAACAAATTGCTCCCAAATTTGTACCTCTACTCCAAAACTTCTTGTGGACTACTGGAGTCAATTGCTTCCTAAATATGTCATTTTTAGGCAATTCAAACTCAATGAGCCTAAAAATCATAATTTTTTTCTTCTAAAACTTGGCCCTCTTCCAGGATGTCCTAGCTCAATGATCATTGTTAACATCCATCTATCCAGTTTCACAAGCTAGAAACTGAGGAAGGCACTGCTGCTGCTTCCCTCTTCCTTGCCTGGAGTCTCCAAATCATATGCTTCCGAATCTCTTGAATCTTCTACTTTTCTCCACTGACACTGCTATCACCTCGGTCCAAGTGACAACCTCCAGACAGATTGAATTATTAAACAAAAATCTGATTACACCATTTCCTGCTCCAAGCCATTCATGGGTTGCTAACATTTTGGGTAGAAAAGACTTTTCCTCAAGTTTATGGTTTTAAGACCTATTTACCTACTTGATCAGGCCTTCCTTCTCACTAGCTTTACCACGAACTGCTTGTCATCTTGCACTCTATCCTCTGGCCTTTTTCATTTACTAGAATTCACCAGGATTTTTTTATGTTTCAGGTCTTTTTTTTTTTTTTATGTTTCACATTCTTTTTCTGAAATATCTTATACCCTCGGTTATTAAAAAAATTATAACCGACCACATGCTCCTCCAAATCTTTAGTCCTTTGAACTCATCTTACAGATATCGATGCAAGTTTACTTCCCCTGCAAAGATGTCACTGACCTTTTGGAGTTGATCAGATCCCCCCTTGGCCTGTGCACTCAGAGCATTCTTTATTTCCCTTGCAGGGCACTTAACTATGCTGTGTGGTTACATTTATATCATCTTTTGGGTGTTGTGGTCTTCCAGCTAATCTAGAAGCTCCACAAAGAATGGCAATATATGTTTTGTTCAAAGTTATATTCTAAATGCTTAGCATAGTTCCTGATATTTAGAAAAAAATCAACAAATGCAAAGTGAATAGATGATTTTGAATGTTTTATATTTTAACATTTTATATACATTTAGAAATGAAAAAACTATTTTTTTGTGATACATAATAATTATTATATGTTCCCTCTCTCACCCATGTCTTGCAATGTGACATCATCAAATCTACTGTGCTGTTTACAAGAGGTCCACAACCCGGATAGATGTTTATTTAAACACTATCTTTAAAGGACTTAAGAAAAAACTTATTTTTTTTTTTATTAAGGCATTGACCTTGGAGAAAGTTTTTAACTATGTAATTTTAGTTTGGAATAAATGTCATTGTATAGAGAAAGAATCATAGGAGGCTATTGCCATAATTAGTGTTTCATATAGGCCCCTTTCAAATCTCAGTTTTAATCAGATCTGTCCTGTTTCCTCTCCTCTATTCTTCTTTCCTCCAAATGACTTTTTCCCCTCATTGTCTTCTTTTCTCCACATGACTTTTACTCTGTCCACTTTAATTGTTGTATGGATGAAAAACTTTTATTTACGCATAAACATTTTTGTATAGAATTTTTAAAGCTCTTGGAACCCCCTTATTATCTGACAACCTTGTCAGGTCACTTTGTTACAAACCCAGCATGGATACCTGGTTCATTACTCAGAAGATCCTTCTGATCACAGTTTCAAAGTTCTTTGCTTCCCAATCTTTATGCCACATTTCTATTGTAACTCCGATGTCTTTATTATTATGATCATTACCTTTGAGTTCATAGGAGGACTCCTGAAAGCATCTTCAGACTCAGATGTCAGGCTTAGCTAGAATCTCGGTCCAGCTGGAAAATGCCTGTGCATGGCCCTGGCTAATGCCCTTTCAATTCCTCCTACAGTGTCTTTCACAAATCTTCCTTTTATTCCTTAAGATCTGTACCCATGCATTCCTGACCTCAAAAATCTTCTCTTCTTCACAAAGAAAATAACATATAATCTTATTTAGACTTCTTCCATATTAAAAACAAAGAACCTTTCCTGGAATATCTCTCTCTTTCTGGATATTGTTCTTTATTCCTATTTTACTCTCTGATTGGGAAGTTTACAGTATTTGACTACATTTATTCATTTCACATTCTCTCCCCAACCAACTTAATCTGGCTTACCATATGACTTCACTTTTCAGTGGAGGTTGCTTATATATATTCTTTTCTTTACTGATATCTGAGCCATTGTTAACATCTATCCTAACTTAAAAAAAATCTTTCTTCACTTGAGATCTTTTTAACTCCCCATCCCTGTCTTCTTTAAACATGTCTTTTCTCCCACATTATAAAATGTGAAATTGCTATTGATACATTGTCAGCTGTCTTCTTGTCTTACTTTTCCATAGCATCCTAACAATTTTATCTACCTTCTTCCCCACCCATGTTTGATCATCACCTATATACCCTGGCTCTACAGAGTGGTGGTGAAGAGCTTGAGCTCAAGCAATAGATAGTTTTATTAAAATTCTTCCATTTCTTTGCTGAATGCTCATGAGCAAGTCACTTTCCATCTTTGAAACTTGGTTTTATTTACCTTATCAGCACTATAGTTTCTCAGGGTCAAAGTTGGAAAATAGCTATTCTAATAATTTTTGTTTTAATAACCGAGGGTATAAGATATACCCCAGAATTTGCCAATCTGATTACTTGTCTAAGCCCATGATTTAGAAACTAGTGACATGGAGAAGCAGGAACATCTGGTACTGATGGGGTGAGGGATATCCAATTTCCAGATGCAGTGAAAGAAGTCCTAGTCATAGCATTCACAGTCTGGCTTTGATGAGAGTTTGGGTATTTGCGTGTAGGTGTGCCCTGGTGGCAATAGGGCTGTCTCAAAGGGAACTTTTTCTCCAGTGAAGGTGCGGCCTTTGAGCCTATGATTTCCTGTGTAGATTCCAAGCCTTCCTGGAATAGTGATAAGCTAATAGCCCTTAATAGATTCCTTTTCTGTTAATATAACTAACTCGGTTTTGCTACAGGAAGCTGCCCTTCTCCTATCTAATAAGACCATTCCTGCCTTGCTTGATGAACCTACAATGACCTGGCTGAAAGCGGTAACTTTGAAAGGGAAAAGATGATTTTCCTAATGACACCATTTCCTTAAAACCACTTAAGCATCTTCAGATCTATAACGAGAAGAGTGTCCTGGGGTGGATGCAGAGGTATTTACAAAATAGAACCTTGAAGGACAAGGATTACGCACTAAAGGATTGTACAGCTTTGCTAATTTACATAACTGGAACCTAAAGTTGATGGATAGATTCTGTGAGTATTAGATTAGGAAGAGAGAAGCATAATCTTAGATTAGACTGAGTTTACTGATATAGGTTCATATACTAGAAGCTTAGGGTGGTTTTAATTGTTTGCATTGTTCATTGATTGGAATTTGGACTGGGTGACTAATGCTAAAATAATTTAACATGCCGAAAGTAACTGGTATTATCTAGGCTGGGGGTCAGCAAATTATGGCCCTGGGAACCAAATTGGTCAGTGGCCCATTTTTGTGTTTAATATTTATTTTTTAATGGACCATGAGCTAAGATTGCTTTTTATGTTTTTAAATTGCATCAACTTATATGTTTATATAAGTACCCACATTATATCTTTGATTTTATCTCTTAGTCTAAAATATTTGCCATCTAGTCCTTTTAAAAAAGTTTGCTGATTTCTCATCTAACCTCTAAAGGAAGGAATACCAAATTCATGGATATAAGAATGATGAACTGGCTTTGAACCATATTACCTAAATGCTACCTGTGAAATTTGACCTCTCAAAAAACCTTTCTTTCACCTGCTGTTAGTCTAGAACACAGGCCATATCATGTGACTGTTATGTCTAAGAATAAAAATTAATAAAAGATTATAGCATAAAAATAGGATCACTAGACTCAGATCTCTGAGATCTAAGGATTTGGGTTCATTTACTGGGTAAAGAATCTTAAGCAATTGAACAGCTAGCTGAGGAAAAAAGAAACATGGTTTAGAAAAAGAAGAATAAATGTTATAAATTCTAAATGCAGCCTTGTGACCACTTTTAGTATCTATACATTTTCGTCTTTCCTGTGTCATGTGTACATTTGAATATTCTAATAAATCTCTTTTTTTGTTCTTTTTCTCCTTTATATAGAGTGTTTTGATAATGGGAGACATTGTATCCTGGCCCAAAGTTTATAACTATTAAGTAACAAGAGAGTATCACGACAGAACTAAGAGAGTAATGACATCATGCAGAGATCCCAGACTTGGTGTTGTTTGCTGTATTAATGAAACTTTGTGATGTCTCCCTTTTGGGAGTTTAAGAAAGTTTCATTTGCATAGTGATGGTTGAATCATAATAGCAGAAATATATTTGTTCTTTTTGTTTGCATATTAAGAAAGAAAGAGAGGTGAAGAAGAACTAGACTCCAATGGATTTTTATAAATTATCTTTGGCTTCCCAGCACCATTGAATACACTGCTTTAGGGCATTTCCTAATTTATAAGCCAAATTTCCACAAAATCAAAGCCACAAATTTACTCCTCTAATACCTTGCTCCATTACCGATGGCAGGCATATTTCCCAACTCTGCAAATCATGGAGACTTACTGGGAACTTTAGTTTGGAAGCTAGTGATACAAATAAAGAGATGACATGTGGGATCTATCATTATGAGGGGACAACAGTTACATTAAGACTAAAATGTTGCAAGGGTCTTACTGATAGCATCCAATGCTTAGTGTCTAAAGTGAGAAATTCAATTTTGTATGTCTGAATGCTGTCATGAAGGCAGTGGTGTATCCAGGAGAAAGATTCTGCTGAGTTATTTGAACTTTATTTCTGGCTTCAAAGTCTAATCATCTGGCCCTCCTAGAGAGTCTATGAACTGTTTAATATGTTTATTTAATGGGGTTTTTCCTCGTTAAATTATCTAGAGTCAGTTATGCATTTTTTTCGTATTCGAGAACCGTGACTGACACACTCTCCTATGACATCTTCTAGCTTTTGCAGTGTAACCAACTAGACCCAAAACTTATTGTCTTTGAAGAACAATAATTTCTTAGTTCACTATTCTGTAAGTCAGATATTTTATTCTAGTTTCACCTGGGCTCGTGTATGGGGCTAACGGCCACCTGACTGGTTAACTCAGGACTTGTTGGTTTCTGATAGTCTCACTCACATGACTGGTTGCTGGTGCTGGTTTTCAGCAAGTGATGAATATGACTCAGGTGTGTGCTTACAGTATCCCTCATAGGCTTTTTTTCTGTTTTAAAAGTACAAGCACTTTCTAATCCCTGCTTGTTGCATTTGATATTGTCCTATCAGCGAAAGCAAGTGATGTGGCCAAGCCTGGATTTAATGGGTAAAGAAATAAAATCTGCCTCCTGCAAAATCACATTGTAAATGGTTGTGTAAACAGGGATGGAAGAATTTGCAGCTTGTTTTGTAATCTCCCTGACCAACATAGGATGTTTTTGTTTGTTTTATTTGAGTCCTGGAATTTTGAATAAACTCTTAAATATTCTATACGTTTGAACATGTTATTTTCTCTTCTAGATTCCAATTTCTCCTTCGCCTTCCTAAGCAAATCACCAGGCGTTCTTGTTCTTATAGTTCAAGACTCCATTTCTTCAGGCAGAATGAACTGGTTTTTATATCAATTCCCACAAAATGCTGTAGATCTATCACTTAAAGTTCTTATCACATTGCACTCCATCTTTAAAGGTTCATTTGACAATAGTTACTCAGAGAACAGAGATTTCCCAGGGTCTAGCACAATGATTAGCAAACGGTAGCTACTCATTTGCTAAACCGCTACTGAATAAGGGGCACATTCACACTGTTGGGTTCCTCTTTCCTCTTGGGGTCATTAGCAATGACCATGCCCTGATAAAATCTATTTGCAGAGCTGAAGGATTTTTAGGTTTCTAAGAAATCTTTCTATGTGGCTATGTGGAGCCTAGAGCTTTATTGTGCTGCTCATTCTTAATACAGATTCGTAGTAAGCATTTATGAGCTAGAGACTCTGACTCTAGAAAATATCTGAAGCATATTCTAATCATGTTAATCCCTGTTCTAACCTACCTTCTTTTTAATAAATCAGAAGAGACTATAAAAGGCAATCTCACTGGCATACACTAATCCAGTTTATTAAATTCAAGACATGGCTTGAATTTAATCTCTTTTTTTACTTAGATGGATTTCAATTTTTTAACATGTTTCTTCTCCTTTTAGAAGAGTGGAAAGTAAATTATCCATTTTATCCAATTCATTTCTTCTAGTAAGTGGGACAGCATGCTCTTAAGCTGTGTATTTACTCTTTATCCTTTTGCTGAACTTGTTGAGGTTGGTGAAATACAACTCGTTCCAAAGAATTAGACTAAAAATAAAATTGCATATATTCTGGCATCTCTATTCCTCCAAAGAGATGAGAAACCATTTAGAACTCACAGGGCTATTTAGGGACTTTCCCATTATTCTAGCATTGCCAAAATATTTTGCTCCTCTCTTTTCCCTTCCCCCACTATCCTCCGATTCTGAGCCATATCAGATACTCATGGACAGTGAGGATCTCCTTTCGTCACCTTCTTTGTGGTAGGAGAATGGAAAATGCTCTGTTGGTCAGGTCTGAGCTCCTGGCAGCTGCTGTATTGGCAGCAATTAGGGGAGATTTTGAACTTAACGTCTGGCTGCTGAAAGTTTTTGGATTTGAGGTTTGATGTTATCAAAAAATTCTTCTGGTCAGATGCAGAAACATATTGTTTAATCTAACAGGAATGTGAGCAGGTTGTCCTTCACAGTGAATTTCAGAATGCTTTTTTTTTTTTTTTTTTTTCTCCTGGCGGTCTACAGTAGTTCTGTGTAATTGGAGAAGGGTATGTCTGGGGACAGAGTACTCCATCACACTGCAGTTGAGTCTGTTTCAACCCTTAGGCAGATTCTGAAGAGATTTCTCAAATGAATGAAACAGCGTTTAAATTTCATAGTTTCTTCTGCAATGTTTGAATTATACTGATCTGAAGCTAATTCTCTCTCCTAATAAGGTTTCAAGTTATTTAGCTCAGAAATTGTGTTTAGACAAACAGAAAATAATCTTAATATAAGGATTTATTTATTTTACTCAGGAGAAGTACTTTTATTGGTTAAATATTATTTCTGATAATAAACTATTTTGACCCAAATTAACCAGCCATTTATGTCTTGTTAATTAATTGCGTGACTTTAATTGCTGATAAATACAGAATACAGAACTCACCGATTTAAAACATACTGTCTTTAAATTTTTGAATATAAAGATTACAGGAAGTGCATTGAACAAAAATCTCCTCTAATACTCTGAAACACATCTTAATTTTAGAGTCTTTATTAAGGAGAGAAACATGAATAACCTTATTTACACAGGATATAACTTGCTTAGATTAAGATGTCTTCAGACATAAGATGTAATTTCTAGGGGTCACCAGATAACTGATTATATGTGAAGAAAGGTCTACAAAAGGGGAATATATTTATTTCCTGATTTCTTGAACACAGACTGCTTCTACATTTTCTATTACTTATTTTACTTTTCTTACCATTAAAGTCATAACATCACTGGGGTAATGGGTGCTTCATAATTTCTATGAGCCAGTTATTTTATTGGACAGCATCAGCCTTTATTTGTTTGAGTATGCTTTCTTCTGTAGGTTAAGACATAGACTAGATAATAGCTTTACATTTTTTTGAAGTCATTTAATTATATCTTAAAGAATTGTATTAACCGATTCATTCTGAATCTGCAAGAAAATTTTTTTTCAACTTATATTTAACTCTATATCATTTTCTCTGATTATTTTTCTTATAATCTGCTATTTGATGGTTTTATTGGATTTATTCATTAAACAACCTTAATTGGTCTGCCCTTTATATGACTGTCTGTGTTGGTTCATATTACTAAAACAGTAAGATCAAAGTTATCTGACAATTTTGCTTGAAGTAAGTAACTTTCATATGGCCAAAGATGTTTTTAGATTCATTATTGTTGGGTCTTCATACCAATGGCCAAATAGGACATTGTGGGGTGACCTGAGAATCCGTTTCAGCTGTGACTATAATTTATGGTTCCTATATAAGCAAAGAGTTAAGCATAGAAATATTAGACCAATGCAATTCTTTGATCTCTCTACTTCTGCTAGAGTAGTATGTAACAAGACTAAAAACATAAGCTAATAGTTGCTCAAAATATTTAGAAGTATCAAATGTCTGGAGAATTTCCAGAAGCTGAAAATGTAAAATAGAAGGCTCAATGTGTCTACTTGCATAGTATAATCTTGATAAAGAAAGTGTATGAGTGGCATAGGTAAGGCAGTTAGCATTAATACCTTGGCTAGGTGGAGGGTCAGAGGAGGGAGGATGCAATTAGGGGCATCATTTTATGAACTATGTAGGTCTAATGTACTGCATACTTGAAACTAAATAAAATAAATAAATTATAAACAAACAAACAAACAAATAAATATTTGAACATGGATAATAATAATAATAATAATAATAAAAAGAAAGTGTATGAATGTAAAAATAACTTTAGAAATGCTTGGTTGATGTTAATTGTGTCTGCATTGTGCAACTTGACATGCCAACATTTGGATTTATCTTTCTCCCTTTTTAAAACAAACTTTTCCTTATAGTAAATTTCTTACTGCTGTCTGTGGACCACAAATTTCTCCAGCTTAATACCTTAGATTTGATGTGGATTCTGTGACTTATGTTCTTTACATACATTATAATACCAATTCTTGTTAATTCTTGTTTTGAAATATGTTTTAGACTCTCCCTTTTCTTCCTACTGCCGCCCATCTACTCAGAACTCTTATCAAGTCATGTATTCATTAGTGTCTCTCTATTCATTTTGCTGTCTTCACTGCAAACCTCTTTGATCATACTGTTTGTACTCTTCCTCCAGTTTAATCCTCTTAAAATGCTAATTTATTAGACTACTCCACTGAAATGTTGGAGTCACTTTTGACTCTTTTTTCTCCATCTTCCATGCCTGAAAATCCACTTAGTTGTTTAGGTCCATCAATTTTACTTTATTCACGAACACTTCTATCAAGTCATCCTGTTTCTATTTCACACCACACAACGCTGTCAGATTAGTGTTTTCAATCACAGTTATGATTTTCCAGCTAACAAACTTAGAGTGCATCCCATTGTTTGGAGTATAAAGGTCACATGCAAAGGAAATGGAGGCCTGACCTTACCTCTCTGACCTTACCTTTCACTGCTGCTCTTTGTAGACTAATCACTGTAGTCAAACTAAACCTTAATTCCTACCCCTGCTTTTCTACCTCAGTACTTTTGCTGGGTTGTTTCCTCTACTGGGAATGAGCTTCATTCCAGTTTCAGATCTACTATTTTTCTTTTAATGTCTAGAAAATGTCACCTTTCATAAGGTGTCCCCCATACTCTTTAAAAATCTTTTTTCTCTCATGTCCCATAAAGTTTATTTTTACAGTAATCATTCTCTCTTCTACTATAGATATTTGTAATTAAGGTATATCTTCTTTACAAGCTGTTAGTTCTCAAGGGTTTTTTTATGTTTTAAAATGCTCTCTTTTCATGATTCTTATCGTAATATCTTGAATATCATTGATATGAAATATATTTGGTTGAGCTTTTGAATTAATATTACCCAGTGCCTCTCGACTACCAAAAAAGGTTTTTTCATTCTTCATGGCCATTTGTAATCTTATCTCAAATCACATCTTCGACTTTACTTTGTTCTTCTCTTGTGTAGAAGATATGATTTGCTACAATTAATAAACTCTGCTAGTCTGATTGTTCCCCATATTTTCTACCTACTCCTGCTTGAAGCTCTGCATAAAATTCATCTAAAGTGCTAGCATCTATGTTTTTTTTTTTTTGGAAGCATTTAATAAATGGTGGTTAAGGTACCTGGCGTCAAGGTACCTGGGTTCAGTCCCAGCCCTGATGCTTAGAAGCTGGTTAATAATTGCATAACAATGTCAGAGTGTAATATCTTCTTTGTTAAAAGCTGACATTAATAGGACCCACATATTACAAAGGAAAACCATTTAACATAATGGTTGAGATCTATTAAGAATAAAGAAATGTTAACTATTTATCCTCCTGGTTCTTTTTCTCCTTTTCATTTTCTTCTCAACATTAATGAGAAAGAAACATTTAAAATATTGATTGATGTCCCAAGCACCATTTAGCGCCAGGCATACAGATATGAATAAGTCATGGTCCCTACCCTCATTTCCACCCTTCACTTTTAAGGGCTTATAGACTCAGTAAAAGATGGAAACATAAATGATTTGTAAGAAATGGATTTAAATGTAGAGATAATTATAGTTGGGGGGTGAAATGTAGGAAATTGAAAGTAATTCTGTTTCCTTTGTGTTGTAAGAGGCTGAAAAAGTTTATGTACACACTGAAAGTAATAGAGGTCAGTTTGGACAGAAGAACTAAAGAGACAGTAAAGGTGAGTCGGAATTCCTCTTGCAAAAAAGAATATGATACCACCAATAACTAGAAGAGATCACAAGCCAATGTTGAGACTACAGCAGGGTTGGCGAAAACTACGCCAATCCATGTAGAGTATCACTGAAGGGAAAAAAAAGAGAGTGGGTGACACGTCTTAAAACATGAGAAAGAAATAAGGAAAGATTACTAGTATGGAGCTCTGGATTTGATGAAAAGTTATGGAAATGGACTCCACATGTAATGGAAACACTGGACTGTTAGATAAGGAAATATGAGTTTAGTTCGAAAAACATTTTTTGAGTCATCTCTATGTTCTAGACACTGCATAACTACAATGTGATACATGCTATATTAATGCATGAGTATGGTGATGTGGGACCTCAGAGAAGGGAACTCAGTGCAGTCAAATGGTTTAAGGAAGCCATCCTGGAACATATGGTTTCTGAGCTGAGTGTTCAATGTGGCCATAGTGAGACAGGAGGATTTAATTGGTGTCAGATCAGCCTTGAGAATTGTGACATCTCAGGCATAGCTTCACAGGTGATTCTTGAAAAGGCACAGAGATTGCTTTACGGTTGGAGTAAAACTGATTTTGTGAGTCAGGTGACAAAGTCCTTAATAGGAGAGGAACTTAGAATTTGAGCGGGAAGATTAACAAAGAGTAGAATATGGATAAATGGCATAAACCTCAATTGAAGGGACATTTTTGGTGGAGGGAGTATGATGAAGATTCATGGACATTTGGTGCTCAGATTGATTGTCTTTTTTTTTTTTTTTTTTTTTTTGTGTGTGACTGAGTATAGCATCTCAGTGTTGCTCTGGGAAACTATCTCCTCCTCTACTCCGTTTTTATGCTTCTGGTGACGTTTGTTTCATGTCAGATTCTGTGGGTTGACATGTATTCAGAACAAGCTAATCTTGTTTGAATCTGTCATCACTGGTCATTCCTCTTCTCAAAATCTTTACTTTCACCAGACATTTAGGCATTTGATCATAGTACTGCTTATGTAAATCTTATACTGCAGCTCCACAATTCTTCATAGTTAAAAGAGTGCTTGTAACAAAGTGAACAAACAGTAGTAGATGGGAAAATAAAAGCAATTAAGGAGCTGAGAAAATGAAATTAACTAGAAATTAGGTACAAACAGGGTTAGAATGAAAGAGAATACGTTCTAGGAAAGACTTATAAAATCACGAAGAAACCTAGGCAGGCTTTACTGGCAAAGTTAACAGTTCTAGGATCAATTTTGCATGGTAAGGTATTCAATCACTGAGGTGAAGTATGATAAAAAAAATATGTTTGAGAATTTTTTCAGTTATACTTGGTTCTGAAATGGGATGCTCAAGAGTATTGTAGAATTGCCTTTCATAGAGGTATGTGAGGTTTAAATAGATAACTATTACAGTTAGTTGGATGTTCTCATCTAAGACAGAGGGAAATAAGCTACATGTTCCCTTGACTCCATTAACATTTTATTGAGAATAAATATATGAACACAGGATATATAATTTTCAATACTATTTTTGTGTCTTCCAAAGAGTATCTGCTATCTTTCTTTTATATTTCTGAGATAATCCCAGATTTATTACCTCTTTAGAGTATTGATCTCCTGGTATATAGATCGAGACTGCCTCACTGCCAGGTGAAGTAATTGCCATTTATTAAAATAACTGGATGAGTTATATAAATAACTTACCTTTTGAAATAAAAGCAGGTTGTCCTCTAAAATATTCCTGCTGTTCCTCATAATTTCTTCTAAAAGCACAAACTAATGTTTCTTGCTCATTTGACCACTAAACTGCTCTTGATTACATTGTAATAATCAATATGTGTACTTTTTTTAAAAAAAAGAATGACCTTGATTAATTGTTCTTTCCCATTTGCACCTTTTAGAAATAAAGTTTATGGAATCATCACTCACTAACAAAAGGGAAGTTCTTAGTATATTTTAACCTGAGTTCACTAGTTCTGAGAAATTCTAAGCAGGTCTTATTATCTCACTTCCTCCTCAACTCAAATACTTTAAAGAATAATGTAGAGTTTACTGAATGTTTTATGGAAAGAAGAGGTTTACAGTTCACACTGCCTATTAAACCACGCTCTCTGAATCATCTTTAAACAACTGTACTCTTTCTTTAAAATTTCTCTATGAAAGATACCTCACCCCAGGGGCTCCATCTTCCCACAAGTCTCCTCTACCATTTCAGTCATAACACATCATGCTAGTACTCAGATCTCTGAACTTGACTGTGCTGGTCAATAAAAAAAAGTCAAATAAAGTTTTTTTTTTTTAACTACGTTACTGAAGGCTTTTATTCCAAAAATTTATATCTTTTAGGAGATAATTCTTTCATTTTATTTTAGTTATCTATTACTACCTAGCAATTTCTACCAAAAGTTAGTGCTTAAAACAACATTAATTAGCTCACAGTTTACTGTGGGTCAGAAATCAGGGCGTGGCTTACCTGGGCACCTGTAGTAACCAGCCTTTCACAAGGCTGAACAGAAGGCATTGGTAGAATGCAGGCATCTTAAGACTCAGTGGGGAGAAGACCCACCTCCAAGCTTGTTCGGGTGGTTGCTAGCCAGACCAGTTCCTCGAGAGCTCTATTTCTCAGAGCCTCATTTTTTACTGTTGTAAGGATCAGCCAATTTCTTGGACCTTCAGTTTCTTGTTACGTGGGCCTCTCCATGGAACAGCTTACAACATAGCAGTTTGGTTCATC
>CM053512.1:28979226-28998217 GCA_028627145.1 Eidolon dupreanum | reverse complement strand
TTCTTTCCTTCTTTCCTTCTTTCTTTCCTTCCTTCCTTCCTTCCTTCCTTCCTTCCTTCCTTCCTTCCTTCCTTCCTTCCTTCCTTCCTTCCTTCCTTCCTTCCTTTCTTTCTTTCTTTCTTTCTTTCTTTCTTTCTTTCTTTCTTTCTTTCTTTCTTTCTTTTTTTTCCTTTGCAGAGGTAGGTAGGGGCCTGTTAAACATCATTCAGTATGTCTTGAGCTTTACAGAATTTCCACTGGGATGTTAAATTCTTCATCCAAGCACATTTTTTTCATTGTTTTTTTTCCCCCCTCCTTCACTTTCATGATGAGCTAGGGAAAAGCCTGCTAATCATCTCTCACAGCCTCTAAATTTTCCAAAGTAGTATATCAAATATATCATTTTCTAAGCAGACATTTTTCTAAGAAAGGAATGATTTAACCATAGAATAATTGTATTACATGAAAGATTTTACTATGTTCTTAATAAAAGAAAAATGGCTCTGCCATGACTACGGAGTCCAAATATGGATAGGAATGCTGGGAAGAGAAACAGTAATTCTCTGAGATATCACATTATCAGGTGTTCTCTTTCCAGTAGAATTTTCCAAGGTGGACTTAGCTGAATCTATTATGACTCATAAAGGAGCAATAGAAGCAATTACAGTTGAGGGCAAGCAGTTCAGGCATCGAGACTGAAGAGTGGAAAGATAAACTGTAGAGAGAATTTAAGGAGCAGGAGACATCATTTATCATTGCAGGGAGACTCTGACCTAAAGCATTAACCATTTTGTCTGGAGCAGCTCTCACTTCTTTCTCGGCACCCTTTCAGCTCCAGTCAGGATTTGTTTCTTTGAGTTCCTGAGGTGTCTGATTGCTGAGACACTTCTGGATCTCTCCTGGAAGGAAAATAGATGTGATTTGGTTTTGTGTCACTCAGTTTAATTTGCCGAAATTGCTGAAGAGCCATTAAAGAAAAAAAAATGGAAAGAAATTATTTGCAATGGTGAGTATTTTAGATACTATAACAAATGAGAGGGAAAATTATCTTGGTACAGTGACTTCTTTTCTGATACTTACCCTCAATCACACCTCATAGCAGTGGCTTGTTCTATAAGATGGGTGCAGATAACAATATTTCAGAGGACTGGACCAGAGAATAATGTGATCAGGCGTCATTTAGTTAGTAAACAAAGAGAAATGCTTGATTCTAAGACACTTAGTCACCTGACTAAAGCTGATGATTGTGGTAATGGGGTAGTTGTTCTCTGCTGACCAAAAATTAATAATACAACTAGCTGATCTACTGATACTCTGACAGTATATTTTCATGACATGATCGCATATCTTTTGTTATGTAATTTTTTTCAGTTCTAGTTTAATACAGATATTTCTTAATAGGAAAAAGAAGATTTTTTGAGGTAAAAAACTGAAATGGTCTGCTTTTGTGAGCAAACACAAATTTACATATTCCACTCTCTCAAAAATCCATTGGCCTTTTTTTGAGGTCCATGAACAGTTAAGAATGATGTAGTCTGGCTACAGTAGGATTAAAGCTAACACTTTAGTAATGATTCACCTGGTCTCTTAAGTACGAGCCTATAGTACTTAAATTCTGTCACAGTTTTCATCATTTAGACTAGTTGGGGAAACTAGAAATAAGTGCGTACAGTTAGGAAATGTGCTCATCTTTCTGGAAGGAGTTTCTTTAAATGTTTTCAAATTATGACAGAATAAGCAAAGATAAAATAGTAACTACTTTAATATGTGACATTTAAGGGAAATTAGATGGTTTTACCAAGTTAAATGCAAATAATTAAATGGTTAAATTAGGCTTTATTTGGGAGCTGAAGAATAGATTTATTCTCTAATACTAATTAATTATTAATCAATTAATTATTAACAATAAATGTTTAGAGGATTAATAGTTAATTCATTATTAATGTCACATGTGGACCATCTTCAATGTATCAAGGGAGTGCTCACACACAAAGCTGTTATGGTTGGTTTTATAATCAATACTGATCAAAATCAGGTTGCCCTATAATCTTCTGTCATTCTAGAATCTGCCACCCCTACTTTTTAAACGCTGATTTTCCTGTCTGTATTCTTAAATCATAAGACAGAAATGGATTTTTTTGCTGTATTTTGGAAGTTTCTTTTCCTGTCACAAGTTGAAACAGGAAGTGCTGAAGCCCATGGAAAAAAATGGGGGAAAAAAACAAAAATAAATGTCTCCAAATTTCTGGAACATTTGCAAATATTTAGTCTATGCCAAGGTTTGGTTATTGGGCAGACTATTTATGTGGACAAAACTTTTTAAAAATAGTTCCCTAAACATAAGAAAATAAATCTTCAATGGAATGAAAGCCATAAGTCTCTTTAGCTTATAATTTTGTTCATATTAGATCAATTAAAACCATTAATTATGGGTGCATATTTTCAATAAGATATTTTTATTGAAAAATCAGAATAATAGTTTAAATGTTAATAAAACAGTCTGTAGAAACAACCAGCTTAAAAATTAATGACAAGTACTGATAATGGCACCCAAATGTTTTGATATTTGGATGTTATAATCTTCCTCATAAAACCCTAGTTTTCATTTGTTTGTTTGCTTTTTTTTTTTAAGTCTGACATTACACTGTAGACATTCACAAGAAAAAGAGCAATATATTTCTTCCAGATTTCTGTTTCTATCTAATGTTCTTCATTAAACTGATCTCTTGCTTCATTGTCAGAGGATGATTCTTGGACTCTGTCTTTATTATGGAAGCTGAACAGAGAAATGGAAAACCTTAGATATAATTGTAGATGCAACCAGTAACTCCAGTAGATATTCATTTCTCATATTACATTTATTTTCAAATTGGGTCATTTTCTTAGTATGATATGAATAACTCAGATTAGTTTTCTATTATCTTTAGGAATAAAAATTTACTCTTTAAAACTTTTCTATGGCTTGTCTCATCTGGAAAATTACCTGCATATATATATATATATATATATATATATATATATATATATACTTAGACATTTCCTAGTCAAATTATCTTTGAAACATTAGGCAAACCAATATGACAGAGTGACTTAAAGAAAGGATAAATTTATTTTCTAAAAACTGTCTCTAAGTAGACTCCTAAGTGGAATTCACAGAGGGACAGAGAGGTCAAGGGAAGCAAAAGTGCTACTTGAAACAAGCAGTGACCCTTTGACGGTGGCTTGGGCACTTGTTGAGATCCAGACACACTGCAATCAGAAAACCAACATTAGCCCAGACAGGATGTATGAGTCAAGGATATCT
The DNA here is from genome assembly GCA_028627145.1 of Eidolon dupreanum. Lineage (NCBI taxonomy): Eukaryota > Metazoa > Chordata > Mammalia > Chiroptera > Pteropodidae > Eidolon > Eidolon dupreanum. Next base: position 28,994,934 of record CM053512.1, on the reverse strand, counting down.
AAAGGAGATGGAAAACGTGGCATCCAGGCATTTGCAGCTTTCCAATTGCTGGGCTCCACTTGCGGTCCCTGCTGCTGGTCGGAGCATACTGGAAAGGAAACATAAACAGTTTAAATTGGGTGCCAGAGCTAACAGCTCTCATGTGACATTCTGAAAAGATGAGAAATGGACCTTTCAGAATCACTGGAAGTCCTAAGTCTGAAGGAGCAGGGAAAAGAAGAGGAAATCCTGGCACAAATGAATAGAGAGCTCAGGGATGCTGCCATATATGGGTGAGAAGCAAGACTTTATGCAAAATTCCCGTGATCTCAAAACTTGTGCTGCTCAGACAGCTGCATCGAATTCCATTCAATGTCAAAGTGGTACCTTAAGCTAGTTTATCTGGTTTGGCTTTGAAGTGGCGATAAAAACCAGGAAGCCTCCTGACCTGGGTCATTTCTAAAAAGAATTGTTTTCTTTTAGCTTTACCCATTTTAAGAACAGCTACACTTATAAGTACGTCTGTGAAAGAGTGTAATAAAGAGGATGTTTACTAACACGGAAATGTAAAAGTAGTCCCGAAATCTTCCAAATTTATTGTAGATTTGGGCTTTAAGCAACAACAGCATAAACAGTGGGCACATTCAAGTGAAGCAAACATTATTTTCATTCAGACACCATATGCCAGCATTAGAGAAACCTCATTGATTTTATTCTTTAGTGACCTTATTTCATCTAAATGACATCTGAGATTAGAAGCATCATTTACATGGAAAGAGAATGAACAGTGCATGCCATGTCCCATTTTGCAAGCAGATGTCTTTCAACTTTTTGGCAAGTAGCTTTACTATCTGGGTACATCCTGTTCCAACTAGTTCTTCTGGAAAACCTGGAGTGTCGAAAGTAATGTTCTGTAGAAGTTTCAAGAAAAGACATCATTTCTTAAATGGTTGAAAATCAACTTTGGAAGGAATTATTCAACAGTTGTAGTTTTTGGAAAATGTGATAGCCATCACTTGTCTTTGTGACTATCAATGTTCCACTTTATATATTTTATAGGTTTTTCTCCTTCAGTTTGTCTTAGTTCCGCTAAAAGTATCTTGACCAATCTACTACTCAATATAAATAGTGGGAAAAAGAATAAGTAGTATTAAAACCAAGTTAATTTCTAGGTTTTTATTAGTTTTATGAAAAAAATCACAGAGTTGTCAATTAATATAACTAAATTATTTTGTATTTAATTGAGAAATTCAGTGCCCCAGGATTCTTATAAAACTCTCCCACATAGTTAACTTCATCTGGACAAGGAGGTTCTATGCTGATGTAAATCGGACCTGTCTTGTTATTAATCTCATTTCTTCTGGACCCTTACAAGATAATACGATGAGATGTGTGATGCTCCTTAAAGTAAAATTCTTCTTTAAAATAAGAATCTTTGGATGCTATAACTGAGGACAAGATTAGATTAGGGCATTGCTAGTATCCTGCCAGTAGGTAGAGTATATTTGACTGAGCTCTGTGATGTACCTCGACTCATGCAACCAAGTTGCTCCTGTTCTCTAAGAGAAGAGCCTATTGTTTTTGGTTACTTGCCTTGTAAAATCATAATCAAAGTAAAATTGATTGTAATTTGTTACTTTCCATTTTGCGTTAACTTCATTGGCAATTACGAATACTCCCCTTTTCCCTCTTCTTAATCCTTATATTAAAAGATTAAAGAATACAGTCATCTTCCTGCAAAAATTCTTTTAGTATTTTCATCTAATATTTTCCTCCCACAATTACACCAAAATGGACATTGAAATAACCAGCATAGTATACTAAATTTCTTTTAGCTCAGGCTTCTCACAACTTTGATTTCCATTAAGCTGGTTGTAATTTCCTTTAGGTGCTAAGGATGAGAGTCATTTACTATCTTTGTGGCTTTATGCACAGGTCTGCTGGACAGATAGATGAATAAGAAGCTTGAATAGTGACTTTCTCCGTTTATATATAGAGGATGAAGAATCTCTGCTGACCTAGGAATAAGATAGTTTTTCCCTATAAATCTGTGAGAGACTCCTGCAGAAGGCATCCAATGGGAAAGTCTAATTAACAATTTATCTTCTGGGCTACTAACATTTGAACATCATTTTGATTTAGCCTGCCAGTGTCACTGAGCAATGAGAGTTTTCTTCCATGTATGTACTAGATTTACATTTTGAAGTAAAGTAGAATTCATTGCAGAAGAGAGCACTGTGGAAATTTAGAGTGAGTTAAGATTTTGGCAAAGAGTGCATGAGAAACTTCCTTCATGGGTATTTCTGATCCCACTGGGGAGAATACCAGAAATGTACCTCAATCCGTTCTCACAAGAATTGAGACTTGAAATTCACACACCCACAAGGATTAGATAAGAGTCTACCAAGAGTTCAGTCCTTGTGGATGTTTCTCCAAGTCCAAAGAGCATTTGTATAGTTCAGTGGGTCTTGTCTTCCATCTGTGCTGACATCTGGGCCATATAACTCTTGTTTGCTCAATAAGAAGAGAAAACTGAGAGTGATAGAGTAAAAAATGATAAAAAGCACACCTTGTTTTGCACATTAAAAAAGAAAGTTCAGGTGAAAATGTCAGCATACAACAGATAGGAGATCTGATTCTACTCTTTTCCTTTGTGATGAGAATACATATTATCCCTTTTTGGAAGAGATTTGCTGTATGTAGATTCTAAATCCCTTTTCTTTTCTCCTGAGACTTTTCTTATGAATATTCTCTCTTTCCTTTTGTTTCATTGATTATGTAAAAAGGCCTCTCTAATCTCTCTTTCGATAAGTGAGTGCTTCAGAAAAGCAGCTACATGCTTACATCATCTAGAAGATACAATTAAGCTCCAAATTGATCTAAGTAGATTTTTAAATAAAAATAAAAACTATTTAATTCAGATTTTTTCTTAAAGATATATTGAATTTATACAATGGGATATGTTTTAGCTTCAGAACTATTTACTTAGGGAATCAGTCCATGGCAGGTTGATTAAATGTAGATGTGGGAAAGACACATGTTTATTGAGGTATATGTCAGGCACAATGCTAGGTGCCAAAATAATGAAAATATCTCAGCTTTAATTTACAATTACAATGTACAAGGCCATATTCTAAACACATTACTATACACTAAAAATCAGATAAAATTTGCTGGTATTATTTTATTTTGCAGATGAGGAAACAGAAGAGGGATTTAAAAAAATTTACCAGGTCATGCAATTGTAACTGTCAGTTTGGGATTAAGCCCTACATTCTGGCTCCAGAAATTATGCTCTTAACCACAACCATGTGTGTGTGTGTGTGTGTGTGTGTGTGTGTGTGTTTTCCAAATAGTTTTACAAATCATTGTTTGAAAGAAAACATTAACTTTTGTTCCTTTTAATTCATTTATTGTATGTTACTGAGGGAATTAGTTATCTTTTGGTGTGTAAAAAAATTATATCAAGACGTAGAGATCTAAAACAATGAATATACATCATTTCACATATTCTGTGAGCACAGCCTAGCTATAGGTTGTCTGCCCCAAGGTCTCTCTCCAGGTTGCAATTAAAGAATTGGCAGGGAGTGGGGTCTCATCTGAAAGCAGAGCTAGAGAAGGATCCCTTTCCAAGTTCACTCTCATGGTTGCTAGCAGTCGTGTTCCTCAAAGGATGTTGCACTGAGGCTTCAGTTCTTTGTTGGCTGTTGGCCAGGGGCCTCCTTTAGGTATGTGCCATGCAGTCCTCTCCATAGGTAGCTCACAATGCGTCAGCTAGCACAAGTACGATATTTTACAATATATATGAAATGTTTGCTGTGCAATAAACACTGCTGCTAAAATGGATTTTTTTTATTCTGTGCTTTTACTCCTTTGAAGATGTTTTATATATTTTAAAGCCCATGCAATCAACTACTTGATAAAGTAAATACATTAGAAGCTGATATTCAATGACAACATACATGTTTAGAAAGTCTTTTATTATTATTTTTTTGAGTAGAATAGGACATGTAAAAGTTGTGTTATCAACTCTTGCTCACTAATTAAACTCACCAATACAATACAAGACTAACTGAATCCAGTGTATTTTAGAGAATGAAGGAATCATACTCTGTAAGAATGAACAATATATATTTGCTTACATATATATATAGGTTAAATATATAATGAAAAGGAAACATTTAATGTTCTGTTTGACACTCTTAAATAATTCAAACTTTGATAATCTGCTTTAAGCTTATTCATCCTATACACTGAATAGCTTTTTCTTTTTATAGAGTGTGTGTGTTTGTGTTTTAGCACAGCATAGCTCATTATAAAAATAATTTTTAGACCGTGTTAATGACTTGATTTTAGAATAAGAGAAAGGGAGGCTATTGAAAGGTTTTGAGTAAAGGAATAAAAAAGATAAGATTTTATGTTTTTTAAAATTCTTCTGGTGCAAGGTACAGAAAATTCTGGAGAAAGACAAGAGTAGAAGTAAGTGACCAGTTACAAGGCAAGAGTTTGAGGTTTTCATAAAGCAATCAAGATTGGAGTGAGATTTTGTGATCAGACTATCTGAGTTTGAAGCAAGCCCTAGTATCTGTTAGTTGTGTTACCTTGATCAAATTGTTTACCTTCTCTCAGTCTCTGATTCTCTATTTGTATAATTGGGACAGCCATAGTAACCACCTGATATAAGAATTAAGAAAAACAATATAAAGCACTGAGTGCTTGGCAAGTGTTGGAGGTCCTTAGTGTAAAATCAGTGGAGATGGAAAAAGTGGGCTGCTCATAGATAAAGTCAAGAGGATTTTGTGACTGATTGTATGTACAGTGGGAGAAAGGGAGGAATCTGGGAGGAATCCCAGGTTTTAGATTTGCACCACTGAATGAGAGGAAACAAAGAAAGGCAGGAGTAGAGGCAAAAATTGTAAGTTCACTTTGGGCTATTCTGAGTTTAAGGTGCCTTTGTACTCATTATACAAGTGAGAATGTCCAGTAGGTGGTATATAAAGGCATCTGCAGGGGTCTTAGTTGTAGATAAAAACTCGAGACCTGCCAGCTTGTAGAGTAGGGAGTGGGCAGGAGTGACTGCTTAACTTCTCTAGCCCATCACTACTAGCCACGTTAATGACTTATTGTACCGTAAGCATGACTTTATTATAAATAACCAGAACTATTGGATTGTTACAAAACTGATTTTCAATTCTATTCTAAAAAAGTAAAATTAGATAGTCAATGGTGCTCTTCGTCATTCTATATTCCCAAAATTTTTTCAAAGAGAAATAAAAACAAACATAATTAATTAATATCGTAAAAGGAATTGAAAAGTTTTTCCAGAATTACCTCTAAAAATGTTAGAGGAAAGTTTCTTCTCCTTTTGAATGAACAAAATAATTCACTTTATACAGAAAATAGTGGGAATATATATTTACATGCTTATTTTGAAAATGAACTGATGTCTTACAAAGTTGAAAATGCACATGCTCAATGTTCCAGCAAGTTCCACTCATGGGGACATATGTAAAAAAACGCTTGTAGGTGTGAGTCAGGAGACATGAACAATAATGCTCCAAACAATATTGTTTATAAAAGCTCTAAACAGGAAACAATTTGAAGTCTATCAATAAGAGACTAGAAATATTATTATTGGCAGTAGTAGTGGTAGTATTTCATTGTATCAGCAGAAGTAAATCTCAAAGGCAAAGTGTAGTGAATGAAGCAAGTTGCAGAGGAATACATTTGGTATAATAACACAAAGAAATTCCTTTGTACACAGAACTTAAAGATATATTACTTAGAGATACATATATGTAGTTGGAAAATAACAAAAATGTAAAGAGCCATGAACAAAAAAATTCAGAGTAGTGGTTACCCTCTGTAGTGGAGGATGACAGCGGTAATTGCTGGCTGGCACACAGAGGATTCCCAGGCATTAGAAATGGTCCATTTCTTAAGCTGATGGTGGTTCCAGAGATATTTATTTATTATTCACCATGCATTATGTAAATCAGAAAATAGGCTCTTAATTTATCTCCAGTAATCCTATGAATAATACTTCTGAGATTACTACCATAAATCTTCATTTTCATCTAGGGAACATACTTTGAGAAGGTAATAATGGTTCAGGGCTTACCATTTATTGACAGGGTTTTATAACTCCAAATTTCAAGATATTTCCACTAAACACACTCTCTCTAAATTTCTAGGAAATTTAGAAATTTAGTTTTTAGGAAACCTTTGAAATTAGAGTGCAGGCAGAGGTGCTAATATTCAGAATTTTTAAGTTAAGGAAACTAAAAAATTTAGAAAAATTTCAGAAATTTCACAAGGAAGTTTTAGAAGTAAAATGAAGCTTGATGGGCATCTGGTCAATGGAAGCCCAAGAGAAGTCAGGTATCTTTCTCAAAGACAAACAGCGAAGAACCCACAGTCTATGTAATGGCACAAAGGAGATCAAAAACAAAACCTCTAGACTCCCAGTCTAGGACTTTTTAATACACCAAAATAGATTAAATGTGTTTTAATAATATTGTCTTCATTTTTTTTTTTTCTAACTAAGAGTTTTGTCTGCCTGTGTGGGGGATCCAAATATATAACACTGGACAATATTTTTTCTTCAGATAGTTCTAAAACAAAGTGAAATTTATAGAATAATCTGGTCACACTAAAAGACCTAAAATATCCAATTTATCCCAGGTTTTACTACAATGGGTCTTTCATAATTTTCTAGAGGTATGTGGAAATCGTAAAGAGTTATGTCGGCCTGTTAAAGAGGAATGTTTTTTCTTAGAGAGATAAGGATCAGGTTAGTATTTGCGGTGCCAGAAATAAGATAAAATTTCACTTCAGAACTTGAGCTATGTTGATCTACCTATCCTCATTACATGTGGCCATTTATAGCAGTCAGGGTCAGCAAACTGATCTGCTGCGATTACTTTCCTGCCGTTTTAAAAATGTGATCATTCCTAGGCAGTGTGCATGACATTCAACAGCACCTCAAATGAACTGATTGCACTAACAGCAACACAAATGTACCTGCTGGCACAATGCTGTATATTTTTCAAAGGAAATAAGGCAATTATAAGGCTTCTTTTATAAAATCAGGTATTTTCAGTAAATGGTATTTGACCTAAGGTGAAAACTCTATATTTAATTGGAGTATGGAAAGTCTTCATTTTTTTTTTCCCTTTGCCCTACTGGTATTTATTTTTTCATAGAGTTCATGGCAAAATGTTGTATTCCAAGCAGCAAAAACATACTTTCCTCTGACCTCTTACTTTTCTTACTGTTAACTTTAATAATAATAATGACAAGTTTTGAAAAGTGCCATGTTTAGTCCTTGGTCAACACTGACATTTATTTTGGGAAATAAAAAAAATTGTATGATTTATGAATATTCATGAACTTTAACGTTCATTTTGTTCAATCTCTTTCAGTTAAGAAATTTTTTATAAGACAAAACTTATCGACGTCATTCAAATTATGTAAGTTCAATTTTTCCAAATTCAAAACGTAAAACTGAATTTTTAGATTAAGGTTTTCATAGTAAGTCAGAATTTTGTCCATGTAATAAGATAGAAGTTATTGGATTGCATGCCATTCAACAATCTTACTAAACAGATCTGAAACCTGAAGCCTAGGGCAGGTATGAACTTCTGGAAGACTTTGGCAAGGATAGACCACACCTGTTTCGGCTCCTAGTAAAATAAATCACAGTTGTAGAAAGAATGACCCTTAGCAGTAAGAGAATATCCTTCACTGTATTTTCAGCTTCTCAAAGTAAAAATCAAAACACCAGCTCCTCTTTGCATGTATTCAGTCATATACAAATTTTTCTTTGTTTTTATGAAAGTTATTTCTTAAATATGACACATTGTTATACTGTTCTACATTTCTTATTGTCTTACCAGTATCAACTAAAAACCTTTAAAATATATTGATAATATTTAAATTGCTTAGATATCTTTTGAGACCAAATGTAAAGTACTATATTATCATTTGGAATCCAGACTTGAACAATATAGATCTCTCACTCAACTTTTAAGTGTTCATGATGAGAAATTGGAGAATGCAACAACAGAATGAGAAATAGGTGGGTATTTAATGCCACCTTTTGTATTTCATAGTGATCACCAGTGGGGTAATACAGTTTATTTTCCCTTTGACATTTCTTTAAGGCACATGGTGATAGAGGCCAGAAATAATTCATGAACCACAGAACAATTAATTTCAGTCAAACCTTTCTTAGGGTAAAACATTAAATCGAATCATTCTCAAAATAAGCCACATTTTTTCAATCCAAGAAATAATTTTATTAAAAGAAGGACCAAATCATTAGCATAATTCAAACTATTACAGTAACCATACAGAAGCTATGCTTCAAACACATCAAAGTTAATACAATTGTGAAAAAAATTTCATAGTTCATATTCATGATGGAGTATTTACATTATTATATTAGGAATCATTCTTTTTAATATGCTTGCTATTATAGATGGTACATTAAAAATTTATGTAAATGTAATTCTACTATATCATATACATAGATACTAAATTATATAAAACTGAATGTCAAATGCTAACCCTACCAATAAGAAAAATCTAGAAAGTAAATACATTTATTTAAAGAAAAAGGTCATTCGGACCCATAGACTGTGATTACTAAGTATAGAAAAGAAAGGTTAAATTTTTGAATGGTTCCTCACCAGACAATTTTTACCCCTTGATATTCCTCATTCTATTGGGTAGCCTGTCCTATTTCACTAAATAGGAAATATAATATTTATAAAATCTATATATTTTGCTTTTGCTCTAGTTTATTATTTTTAACTATTAATTATTATAAATCATAAATTTTACCACAAAGATTAAAAGCATTCTAAATTGAGTTGTTTAAGCATTATAGTTGATTATGAAAACAAAGAAATTTCTTTAGTTTCATTGCCTATGATAATCTCCTTGTTTTATTGATGCCTCCCTATAATTCTTCTTTCAAGTGCTCAGTCATAAGAACTTTACTGTTGGCATAATTTTCTTCTTTAAAACAAATTGGCTCATCCTCAAACCTGCACCTCTTTATACAGCATATTTGAAAGGTTGAATGAAAGTCAGCATGTCAATATATTTATTGGCAAAATGACAATAACCTATTTCATTTTATACAGCACTTTAATTTTCTTAAAGGAATTCAGCATGCTTTTGTTTTCTAATTTGTTTTGTAAGAGCTACTCAAAGAAAAAAAATGTATATAATTTATAATTCTCAAATCTCTCCGAATCATTGGGTCTTTATATATATTTCACCAGCCATAGGTAAAATTACTGATTCAGTACCTTACTGAATAAGTGAGGTTATTGGCTCCATCCAAACCACAGACACTTCTGTTATACTTCCTGGTGACCTATGTTTTTAAGAAGATAATTGAAGACATACGATTTTTTTTTTGCCTGTATTTACCCAAAAGACACTCTAAAACTTCTTCTCTTCCTTCTCCTCCTCTTCTTCCTCCTCCTTCTTTTTCTTTTTTTAAATAAACAGGCATTATGTTAGGCAGTGGTGGGCATGCAGCAATGCAAGAGACCTGGCCCTGATGTCAGTTTTACTGACTATTGGGAAAATAATTTAACTAGTACTTGAAATAAAGTGTGGCTATTTTAAGAATAAAAGTACAGAGTATTTTAGGAAGACATGGTGGGGGCAGATATTGTCTAACCTAGTCTAAATTTGTTTGAAAATTCCACTAAAGAAATTGCTTTTTAAAAAGTGTAATCTGAAGGCAGAATGTTGAGTAGAAAGTAACCAGGCAAATACGGAAGGAGTATACCAAAGGTGTTATAGGCAGAGAGGAGACAGCATGGGGAAGCCGAGGCTGGTTAGAGCCTGGCGAGTCTTATTGAGCTAAAAAAGTCCAGTGAGTCTGGAGAGCAATCTAAGATGCTAGAGAGATGCTGCAGTAGAAAGACTTTGTAAATTGCTTTAAAGGTAGCAGGAAGCCACTGAAAAGTTTACGTAAAGGTGAAGTGATCAAGATGTATTTACTATGGTCACTCTGGTTGCTATGTAGACAAAACAGTTGAATGACAAAACATTTTGATCATTCACTCTTGTCAGAATGAGATTTTGAGTATCTCTCCCCAACTCATTTAAACATATTTATTTATATATAAATTATATACTTTATTGGCCAATATCTCAAGATCTAATGTGCATTTAGGTGAAAGTTTATTAACAGCAATACTAAAAATTGGTAATTCCAAATTTCATCTGATTTGTAAAATTTGATTAGATCATCATTGTTTTTACCTGGTAACACAGCTAAGAAAAAAACTAAGTTTAGAATTTTATTGTTTATTTATGGTATAACTACTAACTTCAATTCCAAGTTATATTTTAGGAATGTTTTAAAATCTAATTTTCCATTTTTTGAAGATTAAATTTTAGTCAGATAAATTATAAACCCACTTAACCAAACATAGGTTATTGCCACATATCTCAGCAAATTGAAAGTAAATAAATGAGTTTAGGGGCCACTACTAATTGCTTCTTGCTGAATCCGCAATCTTGCCTCTAGATACATAACATCATAATAAATGATTGAATGTACACACCTATGTCAATTCTAGATGTTAAATAATTATAAAATTTTATTTAAAAATTTTTTTCAGATAAATATAAATAAACAGTTATAATATTTTCTCCTGGAAGTGAAATAAAACATCTCAGAGTGCATGGTTCACATTTTAAAGATAACCAGAGCAGAAAAGTGAATGCAGAAGAGCAATGCCCAAGGTAAGAAATCAAATAGAAAGCTGCTGTCTTGCTGCAAAAAGTCTGATGTTAAGTACTTGAATGATTACAGAGGGATGGAGAGAAATGGAGAGGTTTTCAAGATGAAAATGGCTGGAAAAGTCTGATATCTTTTATGAAAACTAATCCTTAGGGGAGTTCCAGATTCAGTTTCTTTTCATGATTTCATTACTTCTAGCAGGTGATCAAAACACATACTTTGCAAAGTGCTGTGCTTGAACTAACTGTAACAGAATTGCTGGAAATGATATAAATCCAGGTCTCTCTGTTCTAATTTAGTTTTATTGATATAGAAACTTTTAAGATATTATACAAGAAACTCAATTTTAAAACATCCCAGGTAAACCTGATGCACAGTTTGAGTCACTGATCTAAATAGAACTTGGAGTAAATTATTATAGAACCAATGTGGACTCACAGAGTATTGGAGAGTTAACCATCTATCATATGACTTCTAGAATAAGATTGCTTAAGTTTTTCACTAGTTGTTTTGCCTAAGGGTTCTGTTATCTTAAAGTTTTATTCAAACTCTAGAGAACTTGGGGAAGATCTGCCTTATATAGCCTTTCAATAGCCAAGTAACTTACCAAAAAAGAGGCAAAATCTTAAGGATTAGCTGCTATTATTATTATTATTATTATTATTATTATTTAATAATGCAAATTATTGTGTAGAATTTTGCTTAAGCCATGGCTACCATACTAACCACCTGTATTTGTGTCCTTAATGAAAATGAAATATTAACAAGATTACTTACAGAGCATGTCCAGTGCAGCTACAAATCTGTATATTATAATAACAATATGATTGTTCAGACAGATTTACCTACATTTTTTTCTAATAAAAGACCCTTCTTTGGTTTGAGATTTCTAAAATAACCCAATGATAAAATACGCTCAACATTTAAAAATGCAATAAAAATGGAGTAAAAACTTTGACTTTCCTTGGCACACTTGAACTTTACAGAGACAACCTTCAGTAATAAAATTTATTTGCACTTGCATTGGTTCACTTACTCCGTATTTAGAGAGTTTGAGATAGTAAATCCTGTGTACAATGGTGCAGATTTTTGAAGAAGGTTAAAAAACTTAGTTATACTCGACTTGAAAGTGTCAGAGTGCAGTTCACTTGATTTTCTCTGGAGAATAGTTTGAATTGTTTTGGAATTAATCACGAACTATTTAGTTGCAAATGTTCAAAACACCAGCCCACTGGAGGTCCTTTGAAAATTCAAGGCTAAATCTCCAAAGCCTTTAGCTCCATTTTGCTCAGAGAATAATATCTGAAAACACAAATACCATTTTCTCAGGTTGGCCTCAGCCCATTCTTGGTGGGATTAAAGGGGTCACAGTAAAAGCAGGAACTTTGGAGTAATTGCCGCTTGGGTTTGACACTTTCAGTACCACTTACTGCCCGTGAAATTTTGTGCAAGTTAACTTACTCTCTGTGCCTTAGTATCACAACTTCAAAGATGGCTGTTGTGACTATTACATTTTTATTGTTTTTTAAATCATAATCATTTATATATTGTCTAACACAAAGAATTGTCAAATGTTGTGCAAATGGTCCAAGAAGGAGAAAGGGGTAGTAAAGAATTGTAGGGGCTTGAGATAGGGGATTTCCTCTTCCAGAAATCTCTCTTCAGATTTCTTAGGGCAGACTGCTCAGGGGTCAGCACTAGGAGACAGAATGTGTTATTTATCTTGAGGATAAGAGGGAGGATGAGACAGGGAAAGGGGAGGAATTAGAAAATGAACATGAAGATACAAATTACTCTTGGATATTTTGAGGCAAGTTTTTCAGGTAGGACAATCAAATTCTGGCACTGACTGGTTTAATATATTCCTGAGACTGTAAGTACTGACCCATTCTTACAAAATGCTAATATAGACTTACAATATAACACTTTAATAGTATCTAATAGTATCTAGATATCGGAATCACTTATACTTTCATTAGTATCTTGTCTTTCGAAATAGTACAACACAAGCTATTCTCTATGTCATGCTTAGAAATACATATAGTCTACACGTTTCACCACTCACTCATTCTTCGATACATTGTTTGGTATACATTCTCATTACTGAAATTACCAAAAATTGTTCTTCTTTTTAATTAAATAAAAATACATACAAAAGTACACAAATCATAACTGCATAGCCTGATGAAATATTATAAAATAAATACACCTACATAGCCTGCACTTAGATTAAGAAATAGGACATCACCAGCACCACAGAAACCACCTCATGACCCCTTTTAACCACTAACGTCTTTCTGTTCCCCAAAGATAACCACCATCATAGTATCTCATACCATAGCTTAGTTTTGAAATTTACATAATTTAAGCCTTACAGGTTGAAAATAATGAAGATGGGCTGCTTAAACACCCCTCCAGAAAGAACTCCTTGCCAGATGCTGGACTGTGGTTAGCTGACAGCCTCTAGTTATGAGCTTCTGCATGGTCTGCCTCAGCTTTTGAACCAAGGCCAAACTATTTTTGGTAATCCCCAGTCAATGACTAACTCAGGTGGCAGTAACTTAAGGACATGCTCATCTTAGAGCAGCCACAGGCAATTACTAAACAAGCTCGTGGCAAAAGGGCCTGGCCATTTCTACCCAAAGAGGATTGCACTAATTGTTAGTCTTTGCTCCAGAATCCTCTCACTGGGCTAGAAGAAATGATCGGATTTGCACCATGCTCTGACAATTCCCTTTGCTCAATTCTGCTTCTCGTTTTTTTCCTTTCCTGGGTATTACTCCCGCTCCCAAACTTTTTTTCTGTGTCACAGAATCTGTTTTTTGTCTTTCTAATTCTATTAAGTATTATATTAGTGAATTTTTACACACTTACTTTTGGACATTTGGGTTGTTTTCACTTTGGACTATTGTGAATAAAGATGCTATGAACATAGGTGCAAGATTTTTGTGGACATGTTTTCAGTTCTTTGGACAAGCTTGTATTTCTGAATGGAATTGTTGGGTCTAACAGTTTTCTAATAAACAACAAAAAAGAGTTCCAGTTGCTTCATATCCTTACCAAATTATCAATGTTTTTGATTTTTTCTAGAACGTATGAAGGGATATCTTATGCTGATTTTACTTTGTATTTTCCTAATGACCAATCATGTTTGGAACCTTTTAATATGCTTATTTTGTACTTTTCAATCTTTTTTTTACATATTTTGTCCATTTTTATTATATTGTTTAATTTTTATTTTTAACTTGAAAAAGTTATATATTTGGGTAACAAGCCTTTTTCAAATACATGTATTGTGAATATTTCACCAGTCCATCTTGCCTGTTTATTTTCTAATGATATTTTTTAATGTGTCAAAGTTTAAATTTTGATGAAGTTCAATTTATTAATTTTTTTATTTTATTGATAGTATCTTTGGATGTTCTAAGAAATCTATGTCAACCCAGGATCATGAAGATATTCTCCTAGGTTTTCTTCTAGAAGTTTTATAGCTTTAGCTCTTATGTTTAGGCATATTATCTATCTCAAATTAATACTTGTGTGTGAAATAAGGTATTTTTTGTCAAAAAAATTTTTTTAATTGTGGTTTTCTGAACTTCTCCTTAAAGTATTGAATAAAAATTGTACCTAATTTTATGTAAGGGCTAAAATTGAACTGAAAGGTGGAGAGAACATTCAATGGATTAATTCTTGTTAATATTCATATGTCTTTAAAGAAAGAGACCCACACAGATAAATATACCTTCACACTCACTCACATATACGCATATTGAAAAAGAACAAACAATTGGGCACAAAACAAAATGTAGTCTGACCTCAAGTTGACTGAAGAAATGAGTAAAATGTTAAAAACCTAAGGGAACATGGAAAAGGCAAGAAAAGAATGTAGCATATTATGCTAGCTCCATCAGGGATTCAAATAACTGAGAGAAGAAACAGAGAAAAAGAACATTGATGATATCGTCTTTAAGATAAAGTGTTGAGTTTCAGGATCTTATTTATTTTCAAGCTAAAAATATAGTATTAGACTTCCAAGTGAGTAACATATCCCCAATTTGGGGCTCAGGGATACATAGCTGTCTGAAAGGGAAGAAATCACTTTGATTTAAAGATTAATATAAAATTAAGGCCTATTCATTCTTGGAATTGTGCTTTGAGGAATTTCTAACTTTTTTACATAAAAATAGTTTATTTATTTTTAGATTAGAGTATTAATAAAGTCTTAAGGTCTGTCTTCTCACCTTTCTACTTAAGAATTCCACTTTAGAGATAAAAGAAAATTGTTTTTCCTGCCTTTGATGAAAAACGTACTATTGATTTGTCATACATCGACAAAGAACATTCGATCAAAATAATTGGGAGCAGATACCTCTGGACAACTGCTATTTTAAACCTGATGTACTCTGTCTTTGATGAGAGAGAGAAAGGAAAAGAGAAATCAAGGAAATACTTGTGTGAAATATTTCCCTGATTAATCACGGTTGCTGAAAATTCTATATATTTAGAGCTACCTTTTAAATAAATATAATGATTGATAATTTTGAAGCAGGAATTTGCAAAATCAGTTTTTACATTTTGTAGACACAGAATGGAAATATTTCAAATTTTCAAGTTACACATATCTTTTCTCCCCAAAATGGAAAAAGGATATCATATGATCATGCTATACGCAAATTTACATTATCTTTATGCATCTTAGAAATCCAATCAATAAATCAATTCTTTTTGATGGCATGTTCTCTATCAGTTTAAGTAAAGATACAATGTAAGGGTGATATTGTTATACAGCAGTGTTGCACATGGGACCCTGGCTTCAAACTTTTTCCTTTCCTTTCCTTTCCTTTCCTTTCCTTTCCTTTCCTTTCCTTTCCTTTCCTTTCCTTTCCTTTCCTTTCCTTTCCTTTCCTTTCCTTTCCTTTCCTTTCCTTTCCTTTCCTTTCCTTTCCTTTCCTTTC
>CM053512.1:28941778-28979126 GCA_028627145.1 Eidolon dupreanum | reverse complement strand
AGAGCTCTGATCTTCAGGGACTAAAAGGAAGTGTTCAAATATAATTTTGGAGATAGAACAATGAAATCTGTCTATTAAAACAACTTTTTAAAATTTGAATGAATACAACTTTATAATTTTCTACATGTAGGAAAATTATTTTGCGATTTATTATATTTTTCTTCTTCAGCTTTTTTCTACAATGTCAAATGAAAGAAAAATGCAAATTCTATTTTAAAACTATAAAATCATAGTCTGAGAAGGAAAAGCCATCAGAGCAAAGAAGATGTAGGGATTTAGGTGCAAGGAATTAGCAGGTCAAATATGCTGAAGTGGAATAATTAGTGTAAGCTGGTAATAAAAGGCGGCTAAGGATTGAAAGGGGAAAGAATAGCAGGCTGGTTCATTGGTGGGTGACCTCTGCAGCCACTCTGTGTGGCAAAGAAAGGAAGAGCTTACAACAGAGCTGTAAGTTACCGGTCCGAGGAAAACATGCATGTAAACCTGAAACTTTCTAAGTTATAGGTACAAAGTAAAATGCTTTGTTAAAATCAAGTTTCAGTTAAATATTGTATAAAAACTTTGACATTAATCACCAAGTTTATTTAGGCAGAATACACACCTTAAGATTTATTTTCTAGTTTATATATTTACTTATATTTGAATGCAATGTCACTATTATTTATCATATTGCTTTAGAAAATATTAAGCATAGATAGAATGATACTCTCTCAATTATTTATACTTATATTAAGCCTAACTGGTCAGCAGGGCGTATTGACTCAGAATACATTCATCTGCAGGTAGTTGCTCAATGGGCAGGAATAGAGTTTAGAGGAAAAAGGACCAGACTTGCAGATCCAAGCTTGTTGAATGTTGGCATGTTTAAGAGGAATTTGTGACATATTTGGAGAAGTTAATGGGAAAAAAGCTTGACATACTTATGATACGAGCAAAATAATTTACTGTTAGTTCCATTTATTTAATCAAAATACTATTTACTGAGTGCATTTAATGTACCAGAAAGCGGTCAAGACATTAATGATAAAACAGTGACGGAAGGAACAACAGCCTCTTCCCTCAGGAAGCTCCCTTTTAACACACTAATCAATGGATTTACACTGAATTCTGAACTCCAATGAGGAGGGAGATCAGGTAGAACTACAGGAGCTAGGTGAGGTTTTGGAAGAGAAAGGAGATGGCATTAAACAAGGAACGCCAGTAAGAAGAATGGGTGAGATGATCAAGAAATAGTCCAGGTTGGGTTTGAATGAGCAAGAGCGTTGTATAGAAAAGGGAAGTGCCTTTTCTATAGCAGATTGTGAAGTGCCTGGGAAATCTAGGAGGTGACTACAATACCAATGCAGAACAAACCATAGATGAATCTTGGATTAATTTTACATGATTATAAAATCCTAGCATTAATAACATTTTTAAAAATTGCTTAGAACACTGATGACATTGAATGTAACAGTAATACTAAATATTTATATATTTTAAAGAATCATATTCCAAACATTAAGTAAATAAATACATTCATAAGAAATTTAACATTAAGCTTCAATTATCATTTTAATACAAATTAGCAAATAATACCAATAATTTTGTCTCACTCAAAAATTAAAAGTAGACATTATATAAAATGTGGATAATTTCAATAAGCATAAAAATGCTATTTTATTAAATAGCAATTGTCTTCAATAAACAAAGCATATCAGAGGTGTTATGGTTGAGTTTTGTGTAAAATTCTCTAGCTTAGGAAAGTACTTTATAGTAGTCAGAGGAATAAAGAGATATAGTTATAAGGTAAATCAAAATAGTTTACTTTGACTTTGTACACTTCAAGTAATTTTAACTCTTTTTTTGACAACTCTGAGGAGATATTTTATGAATAAACCCTCTCTGCTTGCTATTCTTTTATTGAATAGAAAACTTAGATTTTTTCCTAATGAAAGCATAACTAATTCTCTTCATCTTTAGTTGAATGCACTATATTTATATTGCACTATATTTATTTATATTGGTTTCAAAATTGTCATTATTTTATTCCTCTTATTTGAAAAATCTTTGAAAAAATAAGAATTATTTTTGTAATAATAAACACTTTGCTTTATCAATTGCCATTTTCTTCTTAAAATTTGGTGATAGAAGCATCTTTCTAAGTTAGTTCACTTTTGTTCAATTCTAAATTTTAAGACAGTTAACTCTGGAATATGTCTCAAGATTAAAAGGGTTCATGTTTTTCTTGGATCACCACATTTTATGTATTTAAGCATAATATGGTAAATAGGAGACCAAAAATTATGAATGCAATTACTACCAGTTTTGCTGAGGTTTTGGGACTTAGTGTTATAAGAAATAAAATGTAATTGAATAAATACGATTAGAGAAATAGTAAAACACTTTTAGGAGTGTTTGAACATAACTAGTTCTGAGTAGCATATAAAATGAACTGGAAAAAAGAAAGAGAAATCAGAAAACAAATTCGACTATGTATATGAGAGGAAATCTATGAAATACATGTGCTTCAAATATAGCTTAGCTGACATGAGTGATATTGAAGGCTGCTTAAAATTCCTTTGGTAAGTATGTATGTACAACAAACCTCTGATCTCTAATTATTGTGAAAGATTATGAGATTAAATTTAAAAGTAAAAAAACTCATAGGTCAAAGGTTACTTTTTTGTATATTGTGGTTATTATGTTTTTGTATTCAGTCTTTTAGTTGTCTATTAATTATAAATGTAAATGAGGATGATATATATGAAATATATTTAATATAGGTAATTGATACTTTTCATTCTTAAGGTGCTATACAATTCACATAGTGCTTCTATTCACTCAGCAGTTTCACTTACCACA
The DNA here is from genome assembly GCA_028627145.1 of Eidolon dupreanum. Taxonomy (NCBI): domain Eukaryota; kingdom Metazoa; phylum Chordata; class Mammalia; order Chiroptera; family Pteropodidae; genus Eidolon; species Eidolon dupreanum. Next base: position 28,976,285 of record CM053512.1, on the reverse strand, counting down.
TGTCAGATATTGTGCTAAAATGCTGGTTTTGTGAGAGATAAAAAGATGATCGATCTTGGTTCAATCAAGAGACATAGATAAATACAAATACACAATTGAATATTTGTATAATCAAAAATTGCATTAAGGTTGATTGATAAAGAAAATAAAATAATAGAGTCTTACAAAAGAGAATGATCAGAGAAAATTTCCTAGGGAGTGATTATTGAGCTGAAATTGGAAGATTGAATAGAACTTAGCAAGTTTAGGAGTTGGGGAAGGGCAGTGATGGGAAAAGACTTATTTAATATACCAGAAGTTGTTCAAGAGTCTGACCTGCTAGTTATTTGAGCTGAATGAAAAGCAGCCTGCCTGGAACATGAGGAGTGAGAGGGGTCATGTAAAAGTTAAAGAGATGGGCCAGAATAGATCATGTAGATTTCTTAGGCCATCGTAAAGGATCTAGGATTTATTTGAAACTATTAAAATGTTTTAATAGAGGTGTAATATAATCTAGTTTGTAATTTCCTTTGCTATGAAAAGAATGGATTGGAGGATCAAAAGATTAGAAGTGGTAAGGCAAATGAGTAAGTTGTGCTGGCTTGTGAAATATTTAAAAGAAACTTTAATAAAATTGCTTCACATTGTTTTTAAATAAAAATTGTTAGGGACTGAATTATGCTTAAAATATCTTCAAATAATTTATTTTTATGGGTCTTAAAACATTGAAAATAATGCTATCAATCCAATGTTAATAATTTAAAAAATTGAAGATCTTAGTTTTATTTCTGAGGAATCTTATGAGTGAGGAAAATAGTTTTTGTGTCATTCCTTTGTATCATCAAACAAATACCCTGTACACATTTCTCATGTTCATAATTAACTATTAAAATATTATATTACTGAGTAAATTGATCTTCAGTGTGTAAATTGAATGTCTTGGGGTAGATTTACTCAGGTGTGAGACACATTAATTACAATATTTGTTAAATTTCAAATATAAGCACTAAAGATGAAATTTCAGGGCTTATCTCTGAATTGTGGGCTTGGGTTTTTGGATCAACCTCTTATGTTTTCTTAGTTTTGTCTGGAAAACACAGAACACCTGGAAAAGCTGACAATATGACATTATGTTAATTGATACAGGAAACTCAATTTGCAGCCCTAAATTTGCTTCCAGGATTTCTATTATTTAGATAGTTTATATAAACATATTAAGCAAGACATTGCCTCTCGTAGTGGTCTTCAAACTTTGTTTTTTTTGGGGGCATTTCGAAAATATGTGTATTTCTGTACAGACTTTTAAGTTGACCTCTAAATTTATTATTATATTTTAGAAATACAAAGATATGAAATCCACTATATTATAAATATTGAGATTTTAATATGAATCTATTAAAGCTCTTTATAAATGTATCCCATAGAATCTAAAAATCATAATGGTTTGTTACCAACATTCATTTTAAAAATACATGGAAAGCTCTTTTGCAACAGCTAAAAAAATTCTGTTTTCTTGAAGTCATATTTATATTCCATTTCTTTAATGACTTTTGTTTTAATGTAATATATATTAGCATGGTTAAAAAATTTTTTATCGTTCGTCTTTTTGTAGTTTTATGCAACAAAAAGTATATATTTTGGAATTTTAAAATAATTTATAATAAGACTAAAACTTTGTCATGATTGAATTAGAATTATTAGTGGTATACATTGTTTTGGTTTTTATTAAAAAATTAAAGCAATATTATTGGAAATATCTCCCTAAATGAAGTTTATAGAAGAGGTTTTATAGTTCTTTGATTAAAGGCAACTTTGCTAATAATGAACTATTAAAAAAGAAGTTAAAAACAGTCCTATTTATAATTACATCAAAAGAGTAAAATACTGAACCATATATTTAACCAGGAAGATGAAAGATTTGTATATTGAAAACTATAAGACATTAAAGTAAGAAATTGAAGAAAACACAAATAATGGAAAGCTATTTTGTGCTCATTGATTAGAAGAATTAATATTGTTAAAATGTCCTTATTACTCAAAGCAATATACAGATTCAATATAATCCTTATCAAAATTCCAGTGGCATTGTACACAAAAGTAAAACAAACAATCCCAAAATCTGTATGAAATTGTAAAAGACCCCAAATAGTCAAAACAATATTGAGAAAGAAGAACGAAGCTGGAGATGTCACACTCTGATTTTAAACTATATCACAAAGCTATAGTCATTAAAACAGTATGCTAATGACAAAAAAAATACAAAGATCAATGGAACAGAATAGGGATCCTAGGACTAAAACCATATGTATATGGTCAATTAACATACTATGAAAAAACCAAGAATATAAAATGGAAAAAGGACAGTTTCTTCAATAAATGGTGTTGAGAAAATTGGATAGGCACATGCAAAAGAATGAAACTGGACCACTAACTTCCATCATACACAAAACCTAACCCAAAATGGTTTCAAGACTTGAACATAAGACCTGAAACCATAAAACTCCTGGAAGAAAACATGGGCTATAAGCCCCCTGACATAGGTCGTAGCAATGATTTTTAGTCTGACACCAAAAGCAGAAGTGACAGAAGCAAGATAAACAAGTGGGGATACATAAAACTAAAAAGTAGGTACACAGTAAAGGAAACCATCAACAAAATGAAAAGAAAACCTACTGAATGGAAAAAAACTTGCAAATCATATATACAATAAGGGGCTAATATCCAAAATACAGAAAGAATTCATAAAACTCAATCTCTAAAATAAAATGAACAATTTAATTAAATTTCTGCAAATGAGCAGAAAATCTGAATATAATAAGCATTTTTCCAAAGACAACATACAGATGGCCAACAGATATAAGAAAAGATGTTCAACATCATTAGTCATCAGGGAAATGTAAATCAAAACCACAATAAGATATCACTTCACACCTGTTGTAATGGCAATTATCAAAAAGATAAGAAATAACAAGGGTTGGCAAGGATGTGGAGAAAAGTGAACCCTTGTTCACTGTTGGTGAAAATGTAAATTGATGCAGTCACTGTGGAAAACAGGTTCTTCAAAAAATTGAAAAATAGAACTATGGTATGATGTAGCAATCCAATTTCTGGTAGCAGAAGAAAACAAAAATATTAACTCAAAATATATATACACTCCTATGCTCACTGCAGCATTATTTATAATAGCCAACATATGGAAACAACCTAAGTGGCCATTGATGGATGAATGAATAAAGAAAATGTAGTATATGTCTACACAATAGAATGTTATTCAGCTTTAAAAAAAGAATGAAATTCTCACATTTGTGACAACATAGACAGTCTGTGAAGCCACTAAGCTAAGTGAGATAAGTCAGGCAGAGAAAGCTAAATGCCTGTGATCTCTCATATATGCTGAATCTAAAAATAAAAATACAAAACCACTACGATCATAGATATGGAGAATGCATTGGTGGTTTCCAGAGGTGGGGAATGAGAGGTGGGAGAAGTAGGTAACTGTTTTTTGTTTGTTTGTTTTAATTTAAATAATTTTTTTAAAGAGACTTTTCTAACACCAGTATTTCAGTTTTTCTATTTGTTGATGAATTAGAGGTTTTTATACATTTTGGGATGTTCCATAATGGCACATTAGATCTCAAGCAGACCAGTTTTGGGAAAGTGTGCCGAGGCAGTTTGGGTGCTCTAAAATTGACTCCTCAGACCTACCCTTCCCTTGGGAGGTGTCTTGCCTACAGAATTTTGTACTCTCTAGCTACTGACTAACCATTTACTTTTTACATTCCCTCTTTTCCTTGTGGTTGTCAGTCAAAGTGAAGTGATTTTTTAAAACTGCAATATTTATAACGTTAGAGAGAAAAAATACTATTTTAAAATGCAGTGATGTCAATTTAACACTTCTGGTTCATTTTTTAAGGTTTACAATGGGTTTATATTTTTCTTTTATATGGAAGTAGAAACACATTTTGCTTCAGTGGGAAATCTGAACATTATTAAGCTGCCTATAATTTTGTATGCAGAATTATTTTGCTATTTTTTAAATAATAAATGCTGGAATTCTTCATAAAGACTTGTAGCTGTGGCTTTGGTTCTTGGTTCTATGTACAATAATTTTATTCTCCATCTTATTTTACCTGCCCATATCTCTCCTTAATCCTCCATCCCTGTTTTCTCATTGATAGAACAATAGTAATTGTTCTACTACCTTGCACTGTGAGGTGTCATTGATTTTTAAGTTCCTAAAACACCTCAGTGTCTTGACAAGATATCATATTTAAATATAACTTGTTTTTTTCAGCATGTGGCTTTTTTCAAAGTTCAACTTGATCAATATGCTTCTCGAATCTATGCAGATTTCCAATATGTTTGTTGAAATGTTGATGAAAATTTGCACAGTGAATATTACTTAGAGGGAAAGTATGTAGAAAGTCTACTGGCTTTTATATGTGTATTGGTATAGAAACAATTAATGGTTATAAAATTAATGTTTAGAAGACAAAATATAGAAAGTTAAATTTCAACTAATTTAGTGTACTATGAATTTAACTTTAAAACGTTTCTCTCTTTTTGTATGATTTTTACTTTATCTTATTCTTCCCAATACCTTAACATAAAAGTCTATTAGTAAGCAGAAAGTAAAGTAGGTAAAAGTTTCTTTACTTATCTGGCAATCATTTTTACTTCTTCTTGGGCTTCTTACTTTTCTGTAATGTAGAATGACAGGTTTTGTTAATACGACGTGATTTTTTTTTAAAAAAAGAACAATTGTATTTACAAATAAGCATGTGGGCATTCTTGCATATGGTAGTTTTTTGAAATTGAAAGTTAACTCTTATTTTAGGATACGTGTGGATGATTGTACATTTATGTGCAGAAAAAAATGATTATTTCTCATAGAACTCCTACTTAAAGAGAAAAAAGATAACCACAAAGGTAGAAGTCAAGAATAACACTGCATTATTCTCAGGACAGTGTGCCAGTATGTCATTTACAAAGCAATCAAGTTATGTGGTCCTAACTTTAATTAATAGTTCTTTCTCTACATAAATACAGTGAAAATGGAATCAAGTTGACAACATTAAACTCAAACAAGAAAAAGAGAGAGAAATAGCCTATAAATAAGCAGCTATAAGACAATATGGAAAAATTTCTACTGAGGAATTTCCGGGCATTAAAACCATTGCACAAATAAATATACAGGTACAAGGAATAAGATCAGCAGTAATAACAGATGACAAGCTTTACATATTTCATCATGAACTATTTAACAATAACTTTATTTTATCATTTTAACCAACAGATGCATTTTATTTCCGTTTCCACTGAGAAGGATAAGTGTTTATTACAATGAGGAAAGATTTTTACTTTCGCTGTAATTTTAGCTCTGATCACTGACAATGGAACTATAAACCTGCCATGACAAATCCAGATATAATACATTTAATAACATGTCCTCTTTTTTTCCCACTAAAAAAGAAGCCACTCGAGCTAATCATAGAAACACATTATGATAATCTTTGAGGTTTCTGAAATAGGGAGGAATGGATTGCAAATATGCTTTATTTGTGACAATTCAGGTTATACCTGTTGTCCAGACATAATAACTAATAGCTCCTTTTTTCACACTCAAAAGTATCCTAATTTGGGCAATGATATAACCACCTTACTGATAGGTGAGAACAATAGCTGGCCCAACAAAATTAAAACTATTTACAAATAATTCTTTCAGAGATTATAGAATATAAGAATTAGTCGAACAATAAAAAAAAATAAGTATTATTTTCTAATTTACTAACATGGCCTCTCAAGTTACTTTAAATAATAAGTTTTGATTTATTTTCATTTCTGTTTATCTCAGATCATGAAACTAGCCACTGCAAATTATGTAAGGTCAAAAATTTCCTATTTTTTATATTCATGAATAGCTGTACGTTAGAAACTCATTTTGTTTTTATTTCTGTGATAACTTTTCAAAAGTGTGTAGATTTACATTTTCTTGTCATCTAAACAGTTCCAAGCTCAGAAGCGATAAACATGTTCTGTTAAAAGAATTTTTTGAGGAATTTTTATTATTTATATTTTAAATCCACAATCACTTTTTCCACAATTTATATTTTAAATCCACAATTGATTTTTCTCCCAGAATATTATTTATTTTCTTGTATACTTGAGGGAGTAGGAATTATATAGGTTTTATTTACCATTTTATAATTAACACATAAACAATGTATGACACAGAGATGCCCATGAACTGGTGGTATTCAAATAAAGATTATAGGAAATTATCATAAATATATTCCCATTAACCCTAGGTTAGATTTTATATATACATATAAAAGCCCTTAGGGACATTCAACTTTCATCCTCCTAGTAGAGTACTTTGAGCAAGTCCATGGACTCTGGGTAATATCAGCCTGGTTTAGAATCCTGGCTCTCTTGCTTTCTAGAGGTGTAGCTTCTGGCAAATTAGCCTCTCTAAACTGTTGTTTTCTTATCTTTAAAGCAGAGTACCTGGAAGGCTAATGTAATGAAATTCATGTTAAAACTTCAGCATTGTATCTGGCACATTGCAAATTTACAATGGTTCCTATCTTGTTATAAATCTTTATCCTCAGATTTGGTTCTAGCGGAAATATCTTACATCTTCACTAAGAAATGACAAACTTGTTTTTGGTGTTTGTTTCTCTTAATTCCTAAGGGGTGAGCTAAGTGTCAGGAGCTTTCTAAAAGTAGATTTGCCATATTTAGTAATAAAAATAAAAGACGCTTAAGTTAAATTGAAATTTCATATAAATAATTTTTTTTTGGTATAAGTATGTTCTATGTTTTTATCTGATACCATATCTTAAATGTTACTCAAACTTGCCATAGGATCCTTCAGTCATGTTCTCTATGAAGACTTGGGTAAATGATGGATTAGGATAGGACAAATAAAATTAGAACAAAATTTAGTTGTTTATTTAATCTGATGTAGTATTATAAGAGTATAAGTGATGTTTTATTTATTAATATATTATGACTATAATGATAAATTGATTCGAAATAGCTAATATGTTATAAAATAGACAGTGCATACTATTACTAAGAAAAATTGGAAAAAAAAATAGAAAAGAAATAAAAGTTATTTTAACATGGCCAACAAGTAAACTTACTCTCTTAAATTATGATGTAAGATCTAACTGTATTTATGATCAAGACTTAAAAATGTTCTTCAGAATTGAGGGAGAGATAAAGACTTTCCTAAATAAACAAAACCTGAGGGAGTTCAACACTAGAGCTACTTTACAAGAAATGTTAAAGACAGTTCTTCAAATTGAAATGAAAAAAATTATAAACAGCAACATGATGGCATATGAAAGTGTAAGGCTCAGTGTAAATGTAGATATATAGAAATATATAAAATAATATACAATTGAAGTTATCAGCTTAAAACAGAATTTTATGTTTTTCTTTTAATATAAGCCTCATGATAACCAAAAAGAAAATATGTATAGAAGATACACAAATAAAAATGAGAAAGGGATCAAAGCATGTCACTATAAAAAATTAATAAAACACAGAGCAAGACAGCAAGAGAGAGATAGAGGGACAAAAGAACTACAAGATTGACAGGAAACTAGAAAATGGTATTAATAAGTCCTTTATATCAAAAACTACTTTATGTGTAAAGGAATTAAGCTCCTCAATAAACAAGACATAGGTTGGCTGAATGGATTTTAAAGAATCTTATATGTCATCTATAAGAAACTCACTCTAGATTTAAGGATGCACATTGACTAAGAGTGAAAGGATGGGAAAATATATTCCATAGTAACCAAAATAGAGCAGAGGTGGCAGACAAAATAAACTTTAAATCAAAAAATAGTCAGAAGGGACAAAGAAAGACATTAACTAATAGTAAAAGTGTCAATTCACTAGGAAGATATGGTAGTTATAAATAGATATGCACTAACATTAGAGCAACAAATTATGTAAAACAACAATGATACAATTGAAAAAAGAAAGAGACAGTATCATATTAATAATAGGACACTTCAATACTACATTTTCAATAATGGATAGGGCATCCAGACAGATGATCAATACAGAAACAGAGGACTTTAACAATAACAGGTATAAACAGAACATTCCACCCAAAGGTTGCAGAGTGTATATTCACATCAAGTGCACATAGGACATTCTTCAGGATAGATCACATGTTAGGTCACAAAACAAGTCCCAACAAATTTAAGAAGTTTGAAATCACACTGAATATCTTTTCTGACCACAATGAAGTAGAACTAGAAACAATAGCAAAAGGGAAACTGGAAAAATCCACAAATATGTAGAAATTAAACACCCCACTCTTGAAAAATTAATGGGTCAAAGAACAAATCAAAGGAAAATTAGAAAATATCTTGAGACAAATGAAAATAAAAATACAAAATGCCAAAATTATGGGAGACAGCACAAACAATATTAAGAGGAAAGTTTATAGCAGTAACTACATTAAAAAAATGAGAAGATTTCAAATAAACAATCTAACTTTATACTTCAAGGAATTAGATAAAGAACAAACTAAACTCAAAGTTAGCAGAAGAAAATAATAAAGATTAGAAAAATAAATAAAATAGAGAACAGAAAAATCATTAAAAAATCAACAAAACTAGAGTTTGAAAACATTAACGAAATTGAGAAAACTTTAGCTAGACTAAGAAAACAAAAGAGAAGATTAAAATAAAATAAATGAAAGAGGAGATATAATGATTGGTGCCATCACAGAAATACATATTATAAAAAACTACTATAAATAATTATATGACAACACATTGAATAATCTGAAAGAAATGGACAAATTTCTAGAAATATACTTACCAAGACTGAATCATGAAGAAAGACTGTCTGAACTGACCTACAATTAGTAAGGAGATTGAATCAGTAACCAAAAAAAGTCCCAACAAAGAGAGCTTTGTTTGAGAACACTATCAAACATTTTAAGAACTAATGCCAATATTTTTCAAATTCTTCTAAAAAATTGAAGAGAATTGAATGCTTCTGTGTGCATTTTATGAGGCCAAAGTTCCCTTTAATCTCAAACTAAAGACACTACAAGAAAAGAAAACTTCAGGCCAATATTCTGATGCATATAGATGCAAAATTCTCATCTAAATATTAGCAAACTGAATTTAAGATCACGTAAAAAGATCATACACCATATGAAAATTGGTCAATGATATTAACAGAATGAAGAACAAAATCACATGATTGTCTCAATAGATGCATAAAAATAATTGGACAAAACACTCTTTCATGATAAAAAAAAAAAAAAAAAACTCAACAAACTAAGAACAAACGGAAATTACCTTCACATAATGAAAGTCATATACGAAAAGCCAAGCGCTGACATCATACTCAATGGTGAAAAACTGACAGTGTTTTCTCCAAGATCAGGAACAAGGCAAGGATGCCCACTCCCTCACTCATACCGCTTCTATTCAACATATTACGAGAAGTCCTAACTAGAGCAATTAGGCTATATAATTAACTAAGTAACTCAATAAATAAACAGCCTTCACATCAGAAAAGACAAGTAAAGTTATTTCTGTTTGCAGGTGACATGATCTGCAAACCCTGTGTAGATAACCCTAAAGATTCCATTTAAAGAGAGAGAGAGAGAGAGAGAGAGAGAGAAAGAAAGAAGAAAGAAAGAAGAAAGAAAGAAAGAAAGAAAGAAAGAAAGAAAGAAAGAAAGAAAGAAAGAAAGAAAGAAAGAAAGAAAGAGAAAGAAAGGGAAAGAATTAACAAATTGTTCCGCAAAGTTGCGGGATACAAAAATCAACATAAAATGAGTTGCATTTCTGTAACTGACAATAAACAATCCGAAAAGAGTATTATAAGAAAAAATCCCATTTATAATCATATCAAAAAGAAAATACTAAGAAATAAACTTAATCAAGAAGGCAAAAGATTTGTACTATGAAAACTGCAAAGCATTACTGAAATCAATGAAAGATACAACTAAATGTAAAGACATCTTATGTTCATGGATTGGAAGACAATAGTGTTAAAATGTCCATATGACTCAAAACAATATACAGATACAATCCCTATTAAAAAAATCCTAAAATTTTTATCTTGCACCATATATACACAAAAATTAAATCTAAATAGATTAAAAGACTTAAATGTTGAGACCTGAAACTGTATATCTCATCAAAGAAAACACAAAGGAAAATTTTTGTAACATTGATCTTGACAATGATTTCTTGGATATGATACCAAAAACACAGTCAAGTAAAACAAAAATCGACAGTGGCATCATATCAAATTAAAAAGTTTCTATAGAGCAAAAACAAAACAAGACAAAAACAATTGACAGAGTGAAAAGGAACATCTTTGGAATGAGATAAAACATTTATGACCATATATATGATAAAAGGGTTAATAGTCAAAATAGCCAACAACTCAATAGTTTTTTTAAAAAACTAGCTAATGAACTAATTAATAAATGGACAGTGTCTTTGGATAGACATTTCTTCAAAGAATACATATAAATTTCCAGGAGGTATATGAAAAGATGTCCAACATTGTTAATCATCAGGGAAATGCAAAAAAGAAACCCCACAATGAGCTATGACCTCACCCCTGTTATCATGGCCATTATCAAATAATAGTAATAATATTAGTGATAATAATTATAATAACAGCAACATTTTGGGGAGTTGGAGAAATTGAAATTCTTATGCACTCTTGGCTGCTATAGAAAACAATGTCAAGTTTTCTTTAAAAACTAAAGATACAAATGCTGCATAATATAGCAATCCCATTTCTAGATATTTACCCAACAGAATAGAAAACAGAATCTGGAGGAGATATTTTCCGTTCTATGTTTATTGCAGCATTATTGACTGTCGTTAGGTAGAAGCAACCTAAGTATCAGACAAATGGATAAAGAATCGTGGTCTATGCATACAAGAAATAGTATTCATCTTCAAAAAAAAAGGAAATCATCTAATATGCTACTACATAAATAATATTTATGGCTATTAAGTGAAATAAACCAGTCACAGAAGGAAAAATAATCCCGATTCCACTTATATGGTGAACCTAAAATAGTCAAACTCAGACCCAAAAAGTAGAATGGGAGTTAACACAGCCAGGGGGAGGGAGTTCCTGTTCAATGGGTGTGAAATTTCAATTACACAAGGTGAAAAAGTTCTTGAGTTCTCTACAACACTGTGCCTGTCATGAACAATACTCTACTGTACATTTAAAAATTTGTTAAGAGAGTTGATCTCATGTTTATGTGTTTTTTAATCATAAAAATGGCATAAGGACAAGTGAAAAAGATTAGCTTTCTTCACACATTTGTTTCTGAATCCTTTTCAAGCAAGTAAAATTTTCCTCTATTGGGACTCAAGTGTGTTTCACATGCACTATTGGCTGATTGAGTCTGCATGCCATCCTGAGATTGTTTACATTTGGGTAATCAAATATGTATAACTGCAGTACTGTGACAATATAAAATGATTTGGCTGCTAATGTAAATACATTAGTCACACTCTACGGTTGCAACTGCTCTTAGTATTTATTAACATAGCTATAAAGAATGACAAAGTTAAAATCCTCCTATCATCTGAAGACTGAAGTAAATTCAAAATGAGTCAAAACATCAGTTTGACATTTATGGGCTTTGAATATTCTGGTCACGTAATTTGATATTAATGGATGGTTTATTCTCTAGTTAACTTTAATAAACCTTGCAACTTGGTTGATAAAAATGAGCACAGATAGGTATTCACTATTTAATCTGACTTTTCCTAATAGACCATTTAAGAGCTATTAATCTTATTTAAAAAATAATAAGACAGTACAAAAATGTGTACCAAGTAGTTTCAGACTTAATTTTGAAAATGAAATTTAATGTTTTTTTCCTATGCATATAGACAACCAATATTTCCTCACATTCCAATGAATATGAGGACAATCAATCTCACTAGTAAAGTGACAACAGTAATAGTCTTTGTCTCCAAAAACTACTTCTTGGATGAAAAGACAGTTATCTGTATGGCAAACACAAAATATTTTTGAAGAAAGAAAAGGAGTATGGACATTGGTATTGTGATTTGGTTATAAAAATAGAAATTGAGTCTATCTACTGACATAGCAACACATGAGGTTTTTCTTCTCATAATCTTAAAAGAGGAGGCAGGAGGAGAAGGAAGCGAATGTACAAGTGGGATGAGATCTTCGTGCAGAAAATTTTTTAAAAAGGGAAACACTTCAGTGAGCAACACTTATTTGCCAAGATTATATCTATTCTGAGTTTCATGGCAAAGCACTGATGAGGTGATTAAAAAAACAAAAGCAACAAAATTAGGAAATTCTCAGTAACTGTGAAAAACAGCATCATATTAGAATATGATGCCAGGTCTGAATTTCAGCACTTCCTCTAGTAGCTTTGTGACCTTGAGTATATGAATTAACTTTTCCTAATTTCAGCTTTTTTCATCCACAAAATGGCATAACAATAGTACTGATTCGATGGATTATTGTGATCATTAAATGAGATAATGCGTATGAAGCACAGAGTAGAGGCTCAACAAATCTCAGCTCTTACGATGTGATGATTATCTCTGTATTATCTTAGGTCTCAAACTCAAAAACGAACACGAATATTGATACTTGCCCTTCCTACCCATAGCCTAGTTAATAATATTCATGATAATATTTATGTATATACTCTCTCTTTCTACAAGATTAGATTCTATTATTGCAATTTTATAAAAGTCGGGTAAGTTTTAAAAATGCAATATGACATAGGCTATAGAAACAGTAAAATAATTTAAATCTTCAGATAAAATTCTCTCATCAATGCTTACCCACCTTATTTCAGAGCATAGCAAAACAAAAGCTTATTCCTCAATTAATTACTAGACTGTAATGTCTGGGCAAAGGTAGCAATGAAAATGGACCTTTACAATTCCGATAGAAACCTTTCTGTCTTTTATTCATTTGAATTTATATATAAACTTTTAAATACTACAGGGCCCTCCTTTAGATATAATCCATTTACTAGCTCATAAACTGAGGCAAATAAGACTGAGCTGGATTAGACTTCTAGAATAGATAAAATTTCCCTCCCCATCTTCCCTTTCTATTCTTGGAGGCAAACTCATATATAGAATTGTTACTTTGCTTCCTGTTTCACAAACAAAACATTCCAAATTCTTAACATTTGTCTATTTATCATGTCTTATATGTATAGCTGTCTAGCTTTCTACAGAAATAAATCCCTTCATTCAATTAAAAAATACTTACTGAATGCCTCTTATGAGCCTACACTTTGCATTAGATGCTGCAGATAACATGGTTAAATATCTATATGGAGTTCTAGACTCTAAAGAGTTTACCGTATAGTGGACGACTGATACATGAGATATAATAACATAAATGCAAATATAATAATGTTATAGAAATGTACAGGAACAAAGCACAGCCTAAATTTAGTCATTGAGATATTAGAAGTAATTTCTGAGCCAATAATTGAAGAATGAGTCAACATGACTCAGATAAGAAGTAGTGTGGTGTGTATTTGAGGGGCGTGAGAGTTTTTGGTAGAGAGAGTCCAAGGAAATAACATGCTTGGAGTCCAAAGTTGAGAGGACATGGTGTATTCAAGGAGCTGAAAGGGTTATTTTTAGTTAGAGCAGAGAAGGGCAAAGGAAAAGAAAGAATAAGGATACCACATAAAGCTGAAGAGGACAAGTGTCAGATCATAAAGGACTTTCTTCTTCTAAAAGAACTTGGATATTTCATCATACAAACAAGGTGCGTGGACTTTATAAGATTTTATTTACTAGAGTAAAATGATCAGACCTGTGTTTTAGAATCTTCTGGTAGAAAAATGTGAAAATTAATTGTAGTGAATTGCAACTGAAGAATGAATATACGTAAGGAAGAAATAATGGTGATTTAGTTGGGCTAAAATTGTGCTCTCAGGCAGAAGCAGTGGTGCGGGGCGGTGGGGTGGGGGGTACAGTAAGATAGATGTGAGAGACAGAGAAAGAATCCATTGGAATTGATCATTATTTGTCTGGAAGATGGAGAAAGGGAGGCCTTAAATTCTAGTTGAGATTATATGAACGCCATGCTTTATGGATAGAAATGTTCCTAGCATTCCATCAGTGCTTTTCTTCTTCTGAAAAGTACATCAGTGCAGGCTGATGTACATGAAAGTTCTAATTTGTCCTGACATTTTTGCATCCACCCTGTTAGTCACCAAATGTTTATTGAGAGCTTACCAGGTTGCTAGAAAAAGTCAGATGATTGAGATCTTTCTTACAAAGCTAACAGTTTTCTGGGAGACACTGACATATAAGTTAGCAGTAAAGCAGGATGAGAGCTACAAATGAGACTGATAGAATTTTTAGATGGGCACTTGAATGTGTAAGGAAGATCGCCCCAGCTATCACAAGCAATTGTCATTTACTATGAAACATATCTTCTGGAACTGGATTTGGGATTGTCTGCCTCTACTTCCATCTCTCTGCTATCAGCTATGCATACTCTTGTTTTTGCTTCATCTGTGCATCTGGACCACTATCCTCTCTATTTTCAAATAAAGTTCTTCTTATTTCTGATTCTTTAAAACTTTGGCTTATTACAAACCAACAAAGTCTTTCTGGCCTTACTTCAAATATGACATACCACTGGAACTAGTTTAGCTAATGACCTCACCTCTCTGTATTTCTTATATTTAAAATTGAAACAAGAGTCTGATGTCCCATCTAAATGTTTTTACATTGGGAACATCAAAGACCCTTGCAAAACCTATGGTTTTGGTGCCATTGGGTTCTTTGCCCATTTCTGGTCTAATTATATAACTAAGTTAAAAAGAAGCTTATCGTGGTCATGTGGTCCAGAATTTGACCACAAAGGATTTGGGACTGTTTGCAGCATATGAAGATGGAAGTACATGTATAGCAGGCCTTTTGAGGGTCAGCTTATTCAATATTTAACATATAGAACTGGGGCAGAGCAGTGGGCATCTGATATAAAATACATGTGTGTGGATTTGGGGATGTATGTGGAAGAGAGGAGTCTGGCAGAAAGAAACACATCTCAGAGTAGAAGATGTTAAGGTTGATTCCTGAATAGAAAAAAGAATGTAGATTGTTAAGGAGAGGTTGCATCCTTGTTAATGGTAATTTCAATGACAAGAGCATGAAGGAGTAAGGAGCAAGGCACCTTCAAGAAACAAGTCAAAATAACTGATCATTCTTCATTTTAGTCAGCTAAGAACACGTAAACAGTTGACTGTAACAATGTTTTTCAAATAGGATTCTGTGGTTCTCCAGGGGGTGTTCAGTAGTTGCAATGGAGCTACAGAGACTTGCAATTTATAACTTCCTCTTCTTTTTTCCAAGTAAAGAGAAACTAGGAAAAAACATAGCATTTTCTCTTTTGTATTTAGTTTCTTAGGATTGCTGTAACAAAGCACCACAACCAGGGGGCTTAAAATAATAGAAATTTATTCTTACAGTTCTGGACACTAGAAATCAAGGTCTTTGGAAGGTTGGCTGCTTCTGGAGGCTCTCAGGGAGAAGCTGTTCCATGCTTCTCTCCTAGCTTCTGGAGGCTGCCTGCAATGCTTGGAATTCCTTGGACTTCAACTGAATCGCTCCAATCTCTGCCTCCACTTTCACATAGACTTCTCCCCAGGACACCAGTCATGAGATTTGTGACCCTCCCCAATCCCGTATGACCATTTTTCTTAACTTGATTACATATGCAAAGATACTATTTCCACATAAGGTCACGTTCACATGTACTGGGGGTTAGGCCTTGGACATATCTTTTTGGGGGACACAGATCATCAACCTATGATAAGTGATTCTTCTCACATGGAGTCTGTGACTCTCCAGGGAGTGATTCAATTGTTTCAGTGGATCCATGGAAACTACCAGTTTATAACCTCCTTATCTTCTGTTTTCAAGTGAAGTGAAAACAGAAGAGATGTAGCATTTATTTTTTTTTCTATTGAATAATTGATGATTTCTTCTGGCCTTCAGACATGTTTCTATTTCGATGGCTGCTATAAGAATTAAAGTAGACAGCTAGCCTGATGATGTTTCTTAGGTAAACTACCCTATTTTATTGAAAACTGCTTCGCCACCTAGATCATTCACCTGAAAAACATGAATGAAACCATGAGCACAACATACTTATGCTGTGTCACATGGAAGGAGAACAGTTGTAAGCATACGTTGTAGAAGAATGCTTTAGCAGAGGATTGCCTTGGAATGTACAGCCTTCCGACATAACGGATGACAGTAAGGCTACAAATGGAAGACAAACCACAACGGCATGTAGCTATAAGGAGAGAAGTAGC
Source organism: Eidolon dupreanum (assembly GCA_028627145.1). Taxonomy (NCBI): domain Eukaryota; kingdom Metazoa; phylum Chordata; class Mammalia; order Chiroptera; family Pteropodidae; genus Eidolon; species Eidolon dupreanum. The sequence goes on along the minus strand of CM053512.1, from coordinate 28,959,937 downwards.
TTAAGTCTGATTAATACAAAGGCACTCCAAGAAATACAAGTTGGAGAAGCACAGTCACAGAAATCAGAGACATTATGAGCAGTTTCTACAAAATATTTTTTTAGCCTGGAAGAAGGGGATTAGGAGGGAAGCCCTGGGCCTAGCTTCATCTAAATTTCCAGGAAGTTTATACCATCTGAACAGTAGATATATGGCGTTAAGGGTTTTCCCTGTGAGGGCTGCTCACAGAGCAAGCCCTAGTATAAATACCAAGTTAAATGACAGTAATCCTTGTTGACGCGTAAAGTGTGCCAACCTTACATCTGGCACTCAGTAACACAACATAAATCCACATATCTTTGAAGGGGATTAATCTGTGTTTCCAGTTCATAAAGATGTTTTTAGTAGATATTTTGGCTCTAAGAAATGAGTTTGTCTCCAAAACTTCAGTCACCAACTTTTGGTAGAAAATGCCTCCCCTAAGGAGAAGAGATAATGGCATTTCATTTCTAAATATAGTTTTATATAAACTATTCTTATGATAGTCATCCAAGTATGGGTTTTTATTGAACAATCCTTAGATTCATCGTAGCATATTGATAATTTTGTAATAGGATATATGAGTGCGATTCTGGAAAGAAAAAAAATTTAAGAGAGAAGCTTCACATATACAACTTTCTCTTTGACATTCTCATCTGGATATTTAACAGCCTTCACAAATTTAGCATTTCCAAGATAAAAATTTCCTTTAAATTGTCTCCTGCCATAAATTTGCAAATTTGTGCTTCCTTTTTCTCAGGCCACAAACCTTGGAGTCTTCCTTGACTCCTCTCCTTCTTTTAAACTCATATAACTCATCAACTACTTTCAGCTCTTTTTTTCTTTCTTTTTGTTTATGGAAGAGCGCAGACTAACTACCCTCTTCTAAATCACCATTTTCTTTCACTGTTGCAGCCTTCTCACTTGTTTCCCTGCTTCTATACATGCCCGTATGGGTCTTTCCATCTTGGGCCTTTGCTGTACACCCTGAATGAAACGGCAATACCTTCCCCTCCCCTTACATTTCACTTTCCTTTATTCTGCTTCATTTTTTCTTTTTAGCATTTATTACCACCTGCATTTTTATATATGTATTTTTGGCTCAATTATTTATTTGTCTACTTACTAGAGTGTAAGCACTATCACAACAAGTACTTATTTTTGTTAGCTGTTGTTGTATCTCATTCTTTAGTGACTACAATAATACTTGGCACATAGTAGATACTCATGCTTGAATAAATGAATAAATGGCGTATTGGTTAAATAAATAAATACATAAAAGAGAATTTCATACATATCTTCAAAATTTGCTATAATATTTTCCCTTTAGTTTAGTGCAACAGAGACATATAAAAGTATAATGAAGACCAAAAGGGCAAGGCTAACATGATAATGTTATAATAGTTACTGTAGTCTTCATTAGGAATATCATAAGTCTATGAGTACAGTTTCTATAATCTTAAGAAGCAAATAGCCTAAATTACAACCTGATAGACAACCATTTATCTAACTGTACAGGATAAATAAAAACTTAGATTATGAAAAGTTTAAAGCAGTGTTGCTTTTATTTCAATATTTTTGTAACTAGTAGCTCTTTGACAAATGAGAATTAAATGCATGGAAGGTGCAGTTTGAGGCAACATATGAAAAAGGCAAAAGAAATCCAGCTTGTTGAGGTGACAAACCATAAATCACATAAAGCAACTGAGAATCAACATATTTAAATGGCATAATGAAAATACCATAATGAAAAATTAAGCCATTAAATTTTAAGTGTTCAAATAAAGAAGTTATTAGATATATCAGATGGCATTTTAAGTCCTTCAAACCATGATACACATTGATAGAGTGGTGAGAATAAATACAAAATAGAAAAGAACAACAGTGGATGCATTGATTAATAAGTAGTTATTGAGCATGTACTGTATACTAGGCCGTCAAGAAGGAAAAAAACAGTCTGTGCACCCAGTCTAGGGCAAGATAGACACATAAATCAATGACTTCATAATAATGGGAAGTATTCAGTGGCAGATATTTGATCAAAGTATTGAAGGAGCAAACAGAGGGGAATCTGCCTCTACATGCAAGTGAGCGAGCACAGGCAAAAATGTCACCACAGCTGAGACTTAGTTGATGAATGGAAGTCCACAAGACAAAAGAGGGTGTGTGTGTGTGTGTCTAAGAAGAGGGAGAGCAGGAGGTACTTTGGTGAGGAGGCAAGAAAAGGAACTATGATGTTGGGGAAGTGACAGACAGCTTGATGCTGCTGAAACAAAAACCTGCAGAGGTCAAGAAACAGAAAAAGTCACAGGGCAGATTATGAAAAGATTTGTTAATATTTCTGGAGAACGTGAGTCTTTAACCACTTAAGTGTGTAATTCAGTGGCATTAATTACATTGACAATGTTGAATGACCATCACCATTAACTATTTCCAGAACTTTTTCATCATCTCATACAGAACCTCTGCACCCATTAAACAGTAATTTTCCCTCCTTCCAACTCGTAGTTTTAGAAATTGAAATAATATGTGTAATATAAATGGGAATAAGGGAGGTCAATTAGAAGAAAGTTGCAAGATATATAAACTTTGGCAAAGGTGATATAAAAGAAAGGAGGGAATACATATGCTTAGCTTTATAGCTTTATAGACTAGTGTAGATGAAATCTCACGTTTATAAATTATTTTAGTTGAAATTTTTAAAAATCTGGTTTAAGCTATTATTTTTTTAAAGCTCTGTTTTAAGCTATTTTTGAGGAAAAATATTAGTAAGTTCATTTTGATGTGAACTTTATGTTCAGTAAGATTTTAAGAAAACTGCCATTTGTAAGCTAGTATGGATGGAAAGCTATACTTAAAAGCTTATTTTTTATGAAAAATAATATACTACAACTTTTTTTCCCAATGAATTGCTGGTCTTTGAACTAGGCTAGTTTAGTGGGAAAAGCACTTTTATAAGTTTTTGAAAAGAAATGTATGTAATCTTTAATTAAAAACCTGCATTTCTGCCAGATTTTATTTGATGTAAACTTATGCTCACAATTATTTTTGATTAAAATTTTAGTAATCTAGTCTTATTTTAAAAGTACAATAATAGGGTTTAAGCTAGTTTAGTTGAAAATTTATATTTACAAGCTCCATTTATGAAAACTTACGTTTTCTAAATTTTCTGATAAAAATTTTAGAATGTTCTTTGTTTTAGAAAAACTAAAGTACCTAACCTGTTTTTGATTACAGTTTATGTTCACAGGCTGTTTGTACTAGAACACATGCATTTATTTGTATTTGATGAAACATACTGCATTTCAAAGGTTTATTTTAAAAATTTGGTGATTAGATATAAGAGGTGAAGAAAATAGAGAAGGTAATTTATGATTTTAAGCAAAATTATTGCTTCTAATTGCTCCTGTGAAAATGTAATTTTTAATGACATAAATAATACATAGCGATGTTATTATGATCATTTGGATTGAGATGCTTCTTATGGCTTCTGTAACATGGAAAAGATTTCATTCTTTCCAACTTATTTTGTATTTTCCATTTTATCTACGGATTACCCCCTCCCACTGCCTTTTTAATGTGGATAATATTCAACTTTTAGTATATTTCTCTTCTTATTTCTCTCTGTTATCTTTCCAGTAAGGCTGGAATTCACTCTGATGAAGTTGGTTATATCTCCCAGATTGGCTAGTAGTCAACAGGTAAACAATTATAAGCTTTGTACTTATAACTCTGCTGGAGAATCTTCATTATTTGATCCATGAATAACCCTGAGAAGATTTGTGATCAATGTTTCAAAATTCTCCCCCCAGGCTCCACTTCTTTTGAGTTCTCTTTTCCACCACGTGGACCCAATAAATTACTAGTCCAAAGAGCTTCTGGTGTCTCTCATATTTATCTCTTTTACTTTCCCACTACATTTCTGTAGGCCATGACCTCAGAATTCATGAACAGGGTTCTACCCTCTTACTTTTCTCTCCTGAGTTAATCCTGTGAAATCTATCTTACTTGCCAGAGCCAGAATGATTTTTAGAATGTATAGAGCATATATAACTTGGGCTAGTCCAGAAAAATTTTTTATGCCACTCTGCAGGCATGACAACCAGTACATAAACATGGACTTATGATCTTTCTCCAATACCTAGTTCTTCCTCTTGCTTTCTCCACTTTATGCGACGACATATCCAACAGAATGTAAGCTACATGTTTGTTTTCTTCCTTGCTGTATCCTCATCTCCTAGAATGGTGTTAGTCATGTAGCAAGCGCTAAGTAAATACTTTTGAATAAGTGAATGAATGAATGGATGAATGAACAACATCATTCATCTCTAATCACAATTACCAAGTTTTGTATATTTTACTTCCCAAACATTTATTTCTACCTTCTCCTTTTTATGCTTTCTACCATCAGTTTGCTCAGCTCTCACTACATTTTACCTGGAATGGCTGTCAATATTCTTGTTATCAACAACCATTTTATCTCATGAGTGGATATAACCTGGCTGTTTTTCTGTTTAAAACTCATCAATGGTTCTTTGGGATAAAGTCCTGGATTTTTAGCTTTGTATTAAAACTTTCCATGATCTGCATGTGCCAATTTTGCAGTATCATATTTTGCCACTCCTTTCCTTAACTTTTTTTACTTCCTTATTACACTTGTAGTCTTCCTCTTGTCCATCCCCTTCCAAACAACTTTCCTATTTGTACAGGACTAAGCGGGGGTTCCCAGGACGTGAAATTTTTAGTACTAAAATTGGGAAAGTCTGGGGAAAACCAGGACAACCTTTACATACTCAAGGCAGTTTCTAACCTCTGTGTCTTTAAAATATACTTACTTACATCTCTACTTTTTCAAATCCATCATATTTGTTAAGGTTCTGATTGCCTACAACAGCCATGATGAAGATTGATTTGATTATCAGTCCAAAATAATTTCTTTAATCTTGTACTGTAATAGTACCTTGCTTGGGACTTTCTTATATTCCTTAATACCTTTTGAGTTGTAGTATATTATTTGTATCCTTGTCTATTCTGCCTTATTCAATGGGAAACATTTATCTCTGTATCTTCTTCATAATATAATTCAATGCCTTATGCATTTATTTAACTAAATATTAATTTGTGTTTTAAGATGGTGAGAAATAGGCAGATTCAGAAGCATTTTACTTTTATTGTTCTAAGTATGAATTTGGAAATTACTGGTATGGGTCACTAAATGTAACCTTGGCAGCAAGCTTTTCCTTATTTATTACAAAGAATAATTTACATAAATTTTTTTTTTGATTACTTAGCTACTGAAAGTCAAATATACTTCCTTTGGAATTGAAATTGTCTCAACTTATTAAGTTCCGATGTTCTCTTTTATAAACCATTGAACTCATGGAAACAATGATTCAGATGTTTTGTCTTTCCCTAAATGTCACATCTGCTGTCATGCTGTATATAACAGCATTACATACACAAAAAAGATGCAAACATTTTTACTGTTTATGAAGATCAATGTTAATATTTTATAATGTAAATGCAATATTATTTATACCAATGGCTAACATTTGGAAAATAATTAGAGAACAATAGGACACTCTTGATTTTAAACGTATTTAATAAAGATAATTTACAATCCAAAAAACTGAATGATTTTTATCCTACTAAATGTTATTTTCACTTGTTCAGCACATTGCCACATATTCCTGTTATTCTATAGTTCCCTATGAACATTCACTTGCCTCCTAGATTTACTCATGTAAACAATCGCCCCTTCAAATAATGTCAATTCTATTACAGGCCTTCACTCTTCCTTGAATTCCTAAGTTAGTCTTTGCACCTTTCTCACTCATATAATGTGATGATGGCATCTATTCTTTCACCCTCATAATGCCATATAATTATGCTCTTAATCCCTTTCATAAAGACATTGATTTAGCTGTTTATTTTTCTTTCAGAAAAAGGGTATGTCATCATCCTCAGGTAAAATTTATAGAAGAAAGAGATAAAGATTAGATGTGAAGAATTCTGACTGGTGGTATTTGTGTTGAAATATGAGTTTTCACCATTCAGAGAAATCAGCAAGGATTAATAGCTATAAGACCTTTTCTTTAAAATTGATTATGTGACCAACAGTACAGATCCTCAACCTGGGCTAGCAAATCTGTTATCTGTTTTCTTTCAAAATTCTACCTCTTACCTGACATGTGCCTTGGAGCAAATCTTACGGAATGTGAATACTGCACTTTCCCCCCAGCTAGTGTCTACTGCAGAGTTGATAGGGTCATAAATATTTTAGAATAGACGGTGTATGTAAATTAGCTCAAAATTAATTACTGTTTTTATGAGTTGTTTTCTGAGTAAACTGAATTAATTATCCAATTCATTTACTCAGATAAAAAACATAATCTGAATACTTTCTGGGGAGGGAACTCTTAAGTTAAGAAGAGATGATACTGGATTTAAAGAGTTTTTAGAATAGTAGGATATGTAAAATGAAGCCAAATAGCCTAGTAAATCAAAACTTGATAAGCATCACACAAATACTCAAAAAATTCTTAGAAATTCAGTGGCTTACTTGTGACTGGGAGGATCATGGAATAGCATGAGCAAGGACATGGAAGTAGGGCAATGTATAGCCTTGAGGCTTGAGAGAGTATTGGTGCCAAATACAGACATGACAAATGAGGAGGAAGAATTTCTGGTTAAGAGGATATCCTTTTAGATATCCTTTTAGACATGGGAGCTTTGATTTGCTCAAGAAGCATGCAGGGAAAACTCTCTAGCATGCAGTTATAAAAACAAAGCTGAAAGCTCAAGAAAGAGATTAGGAGAAGATACATAAACATGATGATTAGCTGCACTGACACATTGGTTGAAGCTTTAGAGACCATTGACTTATGAAAGATGACAGTATTAAGATTGATAAGAAGATAGTACAGAGGTTGCTAAGGAAATAGAGAGCAATAAGCAAACAGTAAGAAAAATCAAAAACTTGGGATTGTTTACAGTAAAATAAGGGGAAGAAATCAAAGTCAAGATGAAAGCCATGAGAGTACAGTATAATGGATGTCAACAAAAGGCATGGAAAACATATAGAAAGGAAGGGTTTATCAATGCTATCAGTTGGAGGATTAAGGACAAAGAAGTGACACTTGGCAATAGTTTAGATATCACATTTACCGGACTACATGGGGAAAAAAGATTGTGTGGGACTATAAGTCAAATGCAGGCACAACTATACACTATAATTTGAAAAAAGTTTCAGTGAAAAGAGACAAATGTAATAGACTTGAAGTGTATTGCCACACGGTTTTGTTTTTATCAATTGAAAATACAGAATTTTATTTTTACATTTTAAATTACTGATTTCTTTTCTGGCTCCTGTGTATAAATATGGTATTGTTTGACTTTTTTTCTATGATTCATGTCATTTTAGCACTTTTGGTGGGGGGAATCTTAAAATCTAGCCAATGTGCTAGACTGTAGACTGAAAAAGGAGGTAAGGCCTCCAAGAATGTCAAACATAAGAAATTTTAATGATCTTAACTCTAAGAGTGTGACAGCACCCCCTCTGTACTTTATGGAAAATATGTCATTTATTTATATCTAATTATATCTTGATAAATTCATTTAAATTTATTTTATTTTTTTACCCTTTATTTGTTTCATACTCAGTTTTTAATTTAAAAATTCCAGATTTTTTTTTTCACTGTGAATCCAGCAAATGTCTTTATACCCAGAAAGAGATTATCTCTTAAGAAATAATACAATCTAGGCACAAAAATCACATTTGGAAAAAAATAAAGAAAGGCACAAAAAGAAGGGAAACATCCTGCCATATTTTCCCCATTTTTCTCATGATAATCATGGAACTCTTTAGTATTTTGATGAAATATATTTTTTCAAAAGCTAAGAAAATGGCTTTATTCAGTTGGCTTGTCCTCCTTGCAACCTGAAAGCAGCTTCCTTCACTCACCCTTTGAAACTTTCATCGGGCCCCTTGCCAGGTGTGACACAGACCTCATTCTTAGGGCTGAGATCCTCTTTGTGTTTGTGCCTCAAGGCATGTTTCAAAACTGATAGATCAAGTTCTTGGTTCAGCCAGTCTTTAAAAAAAAAAAAAAAAAAGGCCATTTATAAATGTGCTATTTCAGTCCTGAGAAAAAGGTATTTGTTGGATCATTACTTATGGAATGTTCTGATCTTCAACTCTCTACATAATATATTTTGTACAGTTCCTGAAATCTGAATTATTAAACTGGATTTTATAGAGAAGGAAAGAGAATTAGCAATTGGGTAATTTTTTTTTTTTTTTTTTGCTTGGGTTTATCCAGTCTGTCAAAGAAAGTATTGGAGCCTTTGACATATATACTTTTGGAGAAAAGTTTTTAAAAAGTGTATTTCAAAAATCCATGATGTAAATATACATCATATAAATTCTGACTGCCCTCCATTGTATGTGACTTGAGAGGAAAAAAGGCCATGATAGGAAATATTCTATGCTTTGGTTTTCAAAGTAAGAGAGAGGAGTTTGCAGTAAAGTATTTAAAGGTTACAATGTTCACAAATATAAAAAATAAGAAAAGTAAAATGAGCCTTGGAAAAAAACTACAAACAATATTTTTTTTGAAATACATTCTACACTAGGAGAACAGATAAGATTTTTTTTTAAAGAAATGAAATGAGGTGGAAACACTTCAGCCCATTTATGGGAAAAAGTGAGTCAAAGACTAAATCTTAGTGAGTTTTACTCACTCTTGAATTTTAGAAAACTAGGATAGCATTAAAACTTTGATTTGACTAATACAAGTTCTATAAGAACCAGAGATTTGCCTACCTCAACAATTGGCGTGTTCTTAATTCTTTTCAAATATATTTTGTCTTATAATATTATCTATGTGAAAGGCTGAGTTTTATTTTTACATAGAGACAAGATCTCAAACAATAAAGTTAATTCATTAAGCTTCAAGATTAATTTTGTAATAGATTTCATAGTATTATTCAGAATATGCATTTTTGCTTTAAATTTTTAAACAATGTTATTGTTGCAGTTGAGTTTCTATCACTTGAACAATGACTTTACAGGACTTTACAGGCATGTTCTAATTACATTGTATATTATACATTGTGATGCAGGATCTTGACAATACAAGGATAAATTAATTATTAGTTACAAATGTTTTTAAGAAAAACCAAGCTTTTGCTTTAAATTTATCAAAATTTATTGTAGAAATCATCTACAAACCCTACCACTACTTGCTGTCCTTTATTCCCCTCAGTTCCTTTATTATAATTTTATATTATTATTATCTAAATTTTTAAAACTCCTTGGAATTTCCAGAGTTTTTGAATTGAGACGTCTTTATTCCAGTCGCTGGAAGCATAGTTGTAAATGTTAACTTGGAAATTCATCTTAGATTAATTATATGTTTTTTCAACTTTAAGTAAATTCTAACCCTAAAGAGCTCAGGTTTTCTTGGCAGCTAGTTTACAATAGGCCTATAAAAAAATAAATTAAAGCAGAAATAATATATTTGCATATTTTTATTTTTAATCTCTCTTCTGATAATATTAAAAAACTATAAGGGACAGCACATTTCTAGTACATTTAAAAAGAAAAGATGTTTTTCTCACCTTTAAACTTTCTTTTTCTGTACACATCTTCTGCCTTTTGATATTTAAACCTTTTCACAGAATCTTTTATTTTGTCATTAAAGTTGTTCTTTGATTCTTAATTATTTTTCATGATTTAAACTTACTGAAAAATTTCATACCTAAATATATCAATTTTATTATCTAAAGTTTCTGAAATATTTAAATTTCCACATTACTTAAATTTCGGATTTGGATATAACATTTTGAGTGAATAAAGAAAAATATTTGTAAATTCGACAAGTATTTGTTGAATAATTACAGAATTCAAAGTCCTTTGGTAAAAATGCCATAGAGGCAAATAGAAAAATAGTCACTCAAGAAGCTTATAATGTGTGTAGTTGGGGCATTATATCTGAAATATAAGTTAAAATAAGCTAACTACAATTATGTAAGGTATTAAGATGGTTAAGAGGATTAGAAAGACAATCTAAAAAAGGTGAAATTTGAACTGGTGGTCTTTGGAGATAAGTAGAATTGACATAATGCCTATAAGGCAGAAAGAAGTAGAAAGGATTCCTGGGAATGAGTGAAGTGTGAGTAATGTCTCAAAAGGGGAAAATGATGGGAACATACTTGTAGCCAACCATAACTGGATTATTGGATATTTACCTAGGATCAGTGGGATATAAAGCTAGAAAAGGAGATAGAGGCCACCTTATAGAGGACTTCATTATCAGATTACATATACTCAAACAAGTAATTGAGTGTCCTTAAGAAGAGATCTAATAACTTAAAAAATAATAATAATTAGACATCAACACTTTTGAGAGATTAGAGCAGAAATGTAGGCAAGAAAGCAATTTGTGAGAATTTGCAATAAACATTGTAGTTTAAAAAGAATTGAAAGGCATTGTGGACATATACTTCACAGGCTTTTTCAATTGTGTGAATATGGCCCCAAATGTCATAAATGATCAAAGGTTTGTACCTCTGTTGATGAGCACATGGAGGTACTTGTGAAAGAGGTAGAAAGGTGAGAGGAGGAGTTAGCTCCGGGGGAGAAAGTCCAGTTTTCTTTGGTCAGGTTAACTTTGTGGTTTCAGTAGAGGCATCTAGCAGACAATGTCTAATGTCTGGTTGTAACCACAGGGCTTGAGCTTGGGAGAGAAGAAATTCAGACTGGAATTAACCTTGAATAATATGTTCAAATGGGAGTTGGGAGAAAGTAGAATTACAGAGCAATTAAAAAAGAAATGTCCAAATTGCACGGGAAAAAACTCCAAAGAGTCTATCCTGGGGGCTAGGAAAGACACAGTTTAGAGAGAAAAAGGATGAAAGGAACTAGGAAAAGACCTTCAGCCTTGGAGATTAGAAATTCATGGGTATATTAGTAAGAGGAGTCTCAAAAGATGAGCAGAGGAGAAGACAGATCATAAGAAGGCAATGGAAAAAGTGGGTGGTGTGATGGTAGCAGTATTGGATGTAGATACATTGCAAGTGATTTGATCATGGAGAAAAGAAGAGGCTGAGTGACAGCTTGAAGGAACAGCAGAGTGAAGGAATCTATGAATTGATTTATTGGATAAGAATACCTGAGCACGTGGGAAAGTAGTACAGTAGAAGGCCATTAGGTTAGAAGATGTTAGGAAAAAGTATATTTGAATAATAAAGTCCTTAGAGTGTAGGCAGCTAAACTATATATCAGAGCACCTTTTCTTTTACAGAAACTATTGAAAAAAAGTGACTCTAAAGACGAATGTGTGTGTGTGTGTGTGTGTGTGTGTGTGTGTGTGTGTGTGTGTGTGTGTTTGTGTATGGTTAAATGGGTATTCTTTCTTCTTCAGCTGAAGTCCCTTTGTAGGAGACCTTGATCTCAGAAATGTAGGGCCTAAGGTCCTGCTGAGATTGATGGGACCTGCATGAGGTTGGGGATTCATGTGGAAGGTTTTTTGGGTGTTATAAGAAGTATCCACCAAGGACTACACTGAAGATATGTTACTTCTTGACTATGATCATTATTATTTTTCTACTTAATTATTCTAACAGACATCAGATTATGCTAAAAATAGAAATAATCAAGTAATTTTTTACTGAATTCCAAGAGTAAAGAGAAGAAATTATGTATATTTGCTGATAAAACTCTTGATTTTTTTTCTTTTGGGAATTTTGACCAGACTTTATAAATAACTTTTACCTCAGTTTGCTCTGTAAATATGCTCTCTGTGCTCTTACTTAATTTTTAGAATGGATGGTGCATTTATTAATACCTACCAGGTAATATTCACCAGAAAACAGTTTGCACAAGGAAAATGACAATAAATTAATTTAACTATACAAAATTGTGAGACCTAATTTCTAATTATACTGAGATATGCTTTTCTAACATTATTTTAGAAATATTAAAATTCTATTCAGAACATTTTTAATTATGCATATAAATGAAACACAAAACTCAGACACAGAAAATTTCCTTTATATAAATTGTATGCAGTGTAGACAGATGATAAAGTGTAAATATCAACCCAAAATACTAAGAGCTAAAGAAGCATGATATACAAAAAGTGGAATAAGAAATCAAAACTGTCAATATCCATGCAATGACTATTTATATTTTAATGTATTCCCTGCATTGCTCAAAGCATTTCCAGTGTTGTTTGAAACAGTTTTATTTCTCACTTATTACATAAAGAAATTAGATTAAAAGATAATGCTATCACATTTTCTATTTTTAATTCTGTGAATCTCCTGAACATTCCTTTGGACAGTAAGAATGTTACCACATCTATACTTAACTTTATGGCTCTGAATGTAGCCCACTGCCACATTCTGACACGTTTTTAAAAGAAAAAAGAATTACTCAGACAATTCTTGCCTTTTTTTTTCTTAGGGAAATATTACTTCTATATTATAGGCTTTTTCTAGGCCTTTCATTTTCTGTGAACTATTTTCAAGTCTAATATCTTTGAATCAATAGGTTAAAGCTAAATTCAGAATTTTAATTGAAATTCTGAAAGTAAACACTTTCTAAACTTTACCGTACTTCACCAGGAAAGAAAGGAAAATATGAGACAAAAAGAGGGAGGGAGAAATTCTGGGAATACTAACCACAGGTAGCTAGCTTGTTCGGACACCACATAATAATAATAACTTTAACATTAACTGAAAATGCGCAAATTTTCAAATTACAATCAAGTGTATCAGCAGATACTGCAAAGAACACTGCTATAGAATCTGCTTGCAGGATAAGGTCAGTACAAAGTCTTATTACAATGAATGCTGTTATTTGTAGCTTAGCTTGATTGGCAGTTGATGATGAGATAGCAATTTCTCATCATTTACACATTATATATTAGAGTCATACATTTTCTGCATAGTTTGCTTTTAAAAAAAGTAACGTTACATTTTGAATACAAAACCAAAAGAGACAAACCAAGGGCATGCTGGTCTCCTTCATTAATCACAGAGTTCCTATAAACTATTATAAATACCACGTTAATGTCGAAATACTTTGTTTCTTAGGCTCCATCAGAAATACTTATTTTCAAACCTAATTAGATAATGTGCTGGAAAGAAAGCTAGTACAAAATATGTAATAAAAATAAAATTCTAAGCATAATTAATGCAGGATTTTAGTGACATTCAGTCTAGAAGTTAAAATTTCTCATGAAAATATTTTCATGACTGAGAAAGTCAGTGACTTAAATTTCACCTGATTATAAAGTCAGAGAGAATATTAGAATTGAAAAGAAATGTGAGTGTCCATTCTCCTAGTTAGTAATTGAATCGCTCTGCAATGTTTCAACATCATTGCGATTGGAGAGGCTCCTTCAGTACCTGATGGTTTTCTCCCTAGGAAGAACAAACACTTCTACTGCCAAAGCAATTTATTGGAGTGGAGGAGCTACGTTTGCTGAAAAAAAAAAAAAATTCTTCCTTTTGTTAAACTTAAATTTTGCCTTACCTTTCTAACATGTAATAATTTTAATTCTGATTTCAGGAACAATTAAGGGGAGTCTAAATCATCTTTTCTGTAACAACTGTTAGTATGTCTGAAGACAGTTATATCATGTCAATGAAGTCTTCTGTTCTCTAGGTTAAATAGTGTTTTTCTCCAAACTTATTTCTTCTATGACATGGTTCCAGTTTTTTCACCATACCAGCCATGCTCCTGTGTACCCTCTGCTCTCCTGTTTGCAAGCCATCTTTCAAATGGAAGTAGAATTTGATGCAGAATTCTGAGTGTGGTTTGACCCAGGCAAAGTTTTATTTTGTGCTTCTCTGGAGATCTCTGTAGGTGTAGCATTGTCTTCTTGGAAAGTATGTTAAATGGAAAAACATTGAGCTTTCAATCAACTTAAACATATACTATTATGCCATATCTTTTCCTTCTAATACTTATAAAGTTGAATTGTTGACTTGGAATGGAAAATGTTTTATCTATTACATTTCTATTTCATAAATTTAGCCAATTATACCAGACTGTTGAATATTTTTGTTCTGTCAAACTTTGGTCTGTGATCAAATCCAGTTCATTGTCTGTTCTGTAAATAATGTTTTATTATAACACAGCCATGTTCATTATGTTATGTATCTATAAAATAATACGCTTATAGCATGAAAGAAGTCTATAGCTGCTTTCATATTATAAGCGAAACTCAGCAAAGTTGAGTACTTTGACGAAGACTGTGTGACCTGCAGAATGTAAAATATTTACTATCTTGTCATTTATTAAAAAAATGTTCCCAATTCAGAACTAGTACGTCAGCTGTCCCTTCATCTTTCCTACAGATTTAATGAAAATGCATCTATGTCCCCATGAAGGCTATGGATTAAAAAGTTATATGGAGTTGGATCATTAGAGGCAAGAATTCAGTTGGATATATAACTATTCACTACTTTTTTGTGTTAATTCATTTAGCCTGATATGTTCCCAAATAATTAAACTGCCGCCCAGCCCACATTTCTTGCTGTCATGACGAAATGCCTGTCTGAAATTCAGATACATTCTCTCTGCTATGCTTCCAGTTCAGTGACATTCTAAAATTGGAAATGGATCAACTGAAATAGCTTCTTAGCCCATGTTTGCTCTAAGAACTCATCATTTTTCTTGCTAAGTTTCTGTACCAGCCCCCTCTCTGCCCCTAAATGTGTTTCTCAATAAACTAGTCCTTGTAGAACCATAAATAAAGATTCCAATGTCAAATAATTTGGTGAAATACTGGTCTCTATACTTTCTTTAGAGTCATAATACACATTAGCATGTTAAAGAGTATGAGACATTCTAGAGTATATATATGGCTGAAGAAGAGTTAATATATTCTTTTCCCACATTATTTAACCATAGCACTCTCTTTTCTTCCTATAATGTTATTGTCCAGAAACATTGGTAGAAGAAACTTTAGAAAAATTTATAAATTCTCTTGAGGAAGAATGTAAACCAAGTTAGCCTTAGATGTTGAAAAACTATTTCTTGAGTGCATTAGATATGGATGAAAAAGAAACAGAAATAGTTTGGAGTATGAAAATATCTTAGAATTAAAAAAAAAAACAATAATGTAGTTACACTTTAAGAATGAATGTTGATTTTGCTCAATTTTACCTAAATTTACTGGACTCAAGTAATCTTTGTTGCACTGATAAAAGAGAATATCCTCATTTTTTACGAGAGCAGTTATTATAGAAATAGCAATAAGCATGAAAAAAGGCATAAAACGTATTAGAAATATAAAATTTTTCCATGAAGACAAGAGTTATTTATTTATTTGTAAACCCACAGCTCATTATCTTGCACATAGTGGGTACTCATTACATTGTTGTTGAATGGATTTGCAAATGAATAAAGACTTACATTTTATAATATTATGAACTCATTCACTTTCCATGTAATACAGATGTTTCCTTGTTACTGGTAAGCAAAATATTTTCACTATTTTTAATTGGTTTTTCTATCAAAGAAAATACATAGAAAGAATACAAAGAAAATACAAAGAGAACCAGTAATCCCCAAATTAAAAAGAAGAAAGAAATATGAGTTCACCCATTCTATAAAACAAAATTTAAAAACCTCACATTTGATGACACCAAAGCTGTCTTGGTCAGTATTCCTACATTCATAGCCTTTGGAGACAGAGGTTGAGGATCAATAACCATCAAGCTGTAAAATTTTTTAGTTTGAAATTTAAAATACATGTAAATGGGGAACATAACATTTAGTAACATAAATATGTAAAGGTCTTAGATAAGGATCTACAGATTTCCCTCTAAAACTGCTTTGGGAAATGCAATTTTAGTACTTTATTGTTATACTTTGAGTGTACTATTTTAGAATACATATTTAAATATAATATTTAAAATATTTATCAATCATCATATGCTTTTCAAGAAACCACTGTTATAGGAAAACCCACTGAGTCTTTCTCTTAAAGAATATTCTAACTTTTAATTCTTAATGAAATGGCAGTAACTTTTCAAACCACTTACGTACATTTTCAGTGTCATATTCAAATTTTAATGGGAATATATTTGCTTATTTTCTTGATTCTTATTTAGTTGGGATATATATATATATATGGTTAGATTATTTTATTTGTTTTATTTTAGAAATTGGATGTACTAGAGAGGACTGTAAGGTTATCCTTTGTGTCTGGCTTTGACATCTGACACTCTATTATGGTTAATGTGACTAACTTGTTTGGTTAAATCAAAATGTATGTGGTTTATATCATATGTCCTCTATGACCCCTTATTCTTAAAAAAAAAAAACAACAATGTTCGATTCTAGATATCGCTATTTTCTGTGTGAAAATTATTAGGTAACTCTTCTTTTACTTTTTATTCCTATATATCATAGTATTTTCCCCCTTGGTATTGAATTTTGTCATTTTATATGGAAAGATTTATCTTTTCCAAATTTTATAGCCATTGTGTCTCAATGAAAATATTTTAAACTCATTTTGATAGGCAAATTTTCAACCAATTGGTTAAAAACGATAATATTAGTTATTCATATTTTGTTTTTTCTACTGAATTATAATCTCCTTTTATCTCAGTGTTTCCCATATCATCTTGCAAACAGTAGTTTCTCAAAAATACCTTTTAATTATTAAGGAATTGTATATATATATATATATATATATATATATATATATATATACACACACATCCACACACACACATATTATATGCACATATATATATATGTGCACACACACACACATACATTTATATATAAAATTTCTAATGATGGAAGCTAGCATACAATAGACACTCAATAAATATTTCATGGCTAAAGAAATGCAAGCCCAGTCTTTAGATTAGTCTCGGATTGCTTTGTTTGAAGCCCTGAGGCCTCAAAAATATAAGGGGTTGTCTTCAAATCCATCAGCATGGTTGTGTATGCACATACACAGGACTAACATTGGGACCATGTGCCCTAGAGCCCCTCCACTGGAGTTTACATTTTATAACCTCTTATTTGCTGTATGAGCTTTGGCAAGTCATTGAACCTATCTGACCTAAATATCCTGATCTATAAAATAACTCTCAAAGGATTTGTGTAAATTAAGTGATTACAAAGCCCAGGGCATATAGTAGTGACTCCAAAAAAAAAAAAAAATTCTTATACCTACCTTCCAAACTTTTCATTTTCAATCAGATTCATACTCTATGAAAACAGAGAATTCAAATACCATTACTGATATCATTTTTGGGAGTGCTGGGATCCTAGGTTGCCTAAGAAACAGCCTATCATGTTATGGATTCTGGAAGCCCCCAAATCTACCACCAAGAAGCATTAATAGTTTCTTTTTTTTTCTTTACTTTTTAGCATCAAATTCTGAATTTTGATATTGTTTCTTTCTGTCTACTCCTCAAATCTTATAATGAGCATCTATATCCCACATCCCAGAATATACACTTATCAATATTTTGTTATACTGTTGCATAGATATTGCTGCAGGCTACTCAGCCTCAACTTTCCACAAGATAACAGCTATCTTAAGTTACTGTATGTTTTTCCATTCCGATTTTTGTGTGTATTCCATGAAAAATGAATGCTATTGTTTTGACTATGAATTTTTTAAATTACATGCTATGTACACTTTCCTCATACTTGTTGTTCCCTCCCCTCAATTTATGTCTTAGAGATTTCCTTGTGGGTTGCATAGCTATCACTGTTAATATTACGACCTATGTGGATAGTGTAGCTGTGACCATTTATATTGAAATTTATATCACTGTCATAGCTATTACTAAACCATTTAACTGCTTTGTAATAGTTCATTTTATTAATAAATCACTTTATATAAAACTTCCTTTTATTTATTTTATGTACTATTAGGTTGTTGACAGTTTTATACTTTTACCAAGAATATTTATAATTAAATAATTATCCCTGGTGCACATATATGATAGTGACTATAGGTCCAGAGTCTTTAGATTATATATCTACTTTATTAGATATATATCTACTTTATCTAGTATATCTATATCTATATCTATATCTATATCTATATCTATATCTATATCTATATCTATATCTATATCTATATCTATATCTAT
>CM053512.1:28891919-28941678 GCA_028627145.1 Eidolon dupreanum | reverse complement strand
GGTGTCAGTGGATAAAATTCAAGGGCAAATGTTTAGCATGGGAAAAATTATATCTGCATCTTTCCTAACTTCTAAATAAAATTAATCATTTATTTAAGGCATGAATGTAGTAAACAAAAAAAAGTAGTAACAGGACCTATGATTTTGCCACCAAGAGAGGAAGTCACAGATATTTTTTTTATCACATTATAGTTGTTATAAATGTGTCAAATATCTTTTACATTTACTATTACTTTAAAATTATGGTAGTTATTAGATCCGTCCCTGTATCTCATTATTTAATGTATTAACAAAAGTATGAGAATTAAAACATCATAATTTGAGTTAGATATTATCATGTTCCTGAATTCTTCCATAATTTAGGCTTTGAAATTAAGCTATATTTGTGCTTGTAATTGAAGTAATTCCATTTTAAAGAATATATTTCTCTCTCATTCAACACAAAAGATATTTGGCCTTCTTGCCCCATACAACTATAATTGTTGATGCTTAAGACAACCAAGATTTTGTGTCAGATATTTTACTAGGCAACAACATGTAGTAACTCGCTCTTCCTTTAGGCAAATTTTAAGTAAAATGTTAATACTATCCCATTGCAAACTTTGGAAAAGATTAAACTCTGATAACTCAGTAAGCCTAAGTCTGCAACTGGGACCTCATACTTTATGAGTTCAGAAACTTACAGAATGTCTGTCCCATGGTACTTCTCATTCTTGGGTCCACATAGATTTTAGATGTCAGGTTAATCTCATCTAAAAGCACCCTCCAGAATGAAGTTTAACCACATATCTGGCCAACCCTCCCCCCACCCAGCCAAGGCCTAGCCAAATTGACATAAAATTAACCATTACACCATTGATGATCATCACATACTTACTCTTTATGCTAGGTTCACTGTTCGCAAACATACCTATGTCTGCAGTTTCTTCTGAGAATGTTCAATATTCCCCTACCTCACTCCTTTTCTATTTTGAAACTTAGATCTCTTCAATTTTCAAGAACTTGCTCTTGAAGTCGACTCAAATCAAGGCTGTTGAGTCTTTCGTACAACATAGAGATAATATGGGTATTCTTTAGCTCTCCATTGAGAATTCCAGAAAATTATTTTTCTATTCTTCCTTTTCTGAGGGTCTTGTGATTAGATGAGGTACTTCCAACCTATCTAAGTTGTCATTTACTAACTTCACTGTCTTCATTTATTTAGGATTTTGGCTTCTAGCTTGCATTATTTTCCTTTCTTAAGATGCTTCATATCTTCTTAAGTCACTTTAATTTCTTTGTGTATAACTAATCCCATTTTCAAAGTTTATTGTGTTTTTTGAATTTAAAATTTTTTTCATAGTTAATCTTAACAGCACACACTCTTATAGTTGATTCTTAAACTTATTCATTTAATTGATCAATTTATGAAGTTTTAAATAATAAAACTGTAATGAACTAATCTTTCATTATATTCTCCTGTCATTCCAGAGCTCCCTTCTTTATTCCTTTGACACCTGTTCTTCATCCTCTATTCCCCTGGACTCTTTTTTTCCCCCCACTCTCATTACTAGGTTTCCCTTTGTAACACTCTGATCCAACTGGTACCTTCTAGATCATTAATTAAATCTCTTTATTGCCGGCATTGTCAATGCTTTTACCTTCTAGGTTTCCAGAATACTTTTTTTCAGAAACTCCTAAACTTAAATCATTCCTACCACTTGTAATGTTTTCCTTAATATATGAACTGTTGAGTAGTGTTTAAGAAAACCTCTGTTTCTAATGTGGACCAATATCTCTGCAAACACATAATCTGAATTGGCTAAAGAATAAATTTCAATCACTTACCAAAGCATAAAAGGAATTCATGCTAAGACCCTGTTTCTTCCTTTTCTAGGCATATTGTTCAGTAAATCTCTCATCTTCCTGTCAAGACCTGTGTAAGGTCTGAGATTTTGCCCTAATTGCAAGCTGTCAGTTTTCATGGATGTTGGCAGAGAACATGAGACCGCTTGTTTAGAGTGTGTAGTAAAGAATTTAAACTTGCTCAAAGAGAGGTCTGGCTTTTGTCCTCAGTTCCTGGGAGGTAATCTCTAAGTTCTTGGAATGCACTTTGTTTACCTGGGAGCCCTGAACCATGCTAGATAGCATGACAATGTGACACATAATGGGAATTTTGGGTCAGGTTGTATCAGCTTGACTTCTGGACGGGCTGGAGACTAAGTTGACCACGTGGGCAGTCAACCATATCTATATGATAGAGCCCCAATAAAGATCCTGGACATCAAGGCACAGGTGAGCTTCCCTGCCTGGGAATACTCAGTGTACATTATCTCCCATTATTATTAGGAGTAGTGGATAGACAAATGAGCCCACTGGGAGAAGACTACTAGAAATTCATGTTTGGAATTCTTTTGGACTCTGCTCGTGTGTCTCTTCCCTTGGCCAACTTTAATCTGTATCTTTTTATGTTGTAGTAAACCATAATTGTGAGTATAACAGCTTTCGGTAAGTTCTGTGAGAAAGTCTAGCAAATTATCAAAACTGAGGGTGGTCTTAGGGGCCCTTGAACTTTGTATATGATATGAAAAGTGAAGGTGCTCAAGTGGACTTCCCCCTAACTTTACAGTGACACGAAGGAATTTATTGGAATTCATGGTCACTAAGCAGTATGAGCTTCACATATACATCACTTTCCCTTGTTCCACAGTCCCATGTGGGTGTTTGGAGTGATCTAAGTGGATAATGTATGCAGAGTGGGTTCTAAGCAAAGCTGAAGAACCCTGAACTGAAGAAATTTGAAACTTTTATATTGGATACTAAGCATGCCTACCCGGAAGACACTATCTTTCTCTTCCAAGGCTATACTCTAGAAGGAGTTATTTTCTCTATCTTCCAGGGTTATTTACAATAGAGGAATCCTTGAAACGTAGTTTGGAACAAAAAGCAGTTAATGCCTCATTCACATGATATGAAGAAACAGGAGAGACCCGTGGAAAACTGTCTTCCAACAACTGCATGCTTCAGTCATACCAAACCACTTATACTTGTCTTAAAGTACTTTCCTGGGTCACATGTCTGTGTTTTGTTCATATTCTCCTTCTGTCTGAAATACACTGATCATTGTAACAAATATTATTCACCTTTCAAGATTCTTCTCAAGGCATCATATCCAAAAATTACTCTTAAATTCCCCTTTTCACCTGTAACTCATCACTAACCACCCTTTGAGTCCTAATTTACTCTCCTCAGACTTCTAGCACAATGAATGACATTACTCTAATGTCCTTGTTTGTTTAAATGACTTTTTCTCTCTGTTGAAATGTACAGGAACTACTTCTGATTCGGCCTTTTATACCCCAGGGAACATTGTTCTGCCACATGGTAGCTACTAGGAAATATGATGAAATGAGAAACTATTCCACATTTTCTCTTTTTATTTTTAAAACTATTCTGAATTTTGATGAAGAAAGAATATCTATTTATTTTTAAAAATTTAATAATTACAATTACGACAGAGCACAAGTAAAGTTAGCTCTGATCTTTCTGACTATATACATGCTATTGACCAGGAAGAGAGATGTATTCAGTAACTTAGAACGCTGCTTTGCATCTGTGAGGGTCCTCATTATGGAGCCCAAAGAATAAGATTCTTACAATTTGTTTCCATTACCACTTATTTTCTTGAATGTAGCCTTTTCACCCTCTCCACTTCTACCACCCTGGTTTAAGACGTTATGTTTTACCCAGTTTACTTAACAGCCTTCAGTTTGTCTTTTTGCTTCTATCTTGTTCCTTAGAGTCTCATTTCGGCAGCCAGAGTGATAATTTATAATATAAATCAGATCATGTCCCTCCCCTACTCAAATCCTTCTTTCACTCACAGTAGAAGTCAAATTCTGTACAATGACCTCCTTGGGGTTTTTGTGCTGGCTGTTCTTGCCTGAAATCCTCTTCCACCATTTAATCCTTAAGAGTCACCTACTTAGTGAGTACCTGCTTAATGAGGATTATTCTAAACACACTATTGAAATTACAAACTGTGCTTACACCTCAAACACTCTTGATCTTACTTTTGACTACTTTGCTTTTTTGGTTGTTGTTGTTGTTAACAATTGTAACTTTCTAAAGTACTCTATAACTTATTAATTCATTTGTTTATTGTTTACTGTAGGCTTGTTCCAGAATGTAAGCTCCATGAAGGCAAAGATCTTGTCTGCTTTTCCTACTAATGATTATAATGTACTTAGAACAGTGTTTGGCACATAGTGATCATTCATATTTTTTTCTGTATCTCAATTGATGAAAGACTTAGCTAAGTTTGTGAAATTTTTATTGCTCTACTACTTATGTTGTTTCCAATTGGAAGATAAGACATTGGTAGATGTGTGAGGATAATGGTGCATAAACATACATTACCATGGCTGACTTTAAAGCACATTTAGGACAATGGGAGACTATAGGCACTCAAAATCTTGACTACTTACTTCCTGCTGAGACCCACTTGATGATGGCATATGTTAAACATGGTACTGCCTATGAAAATGTATATGACCTGTCCATATTAAATTTAGGTATCTCTTTATTGACTAGAATTTATATAAAGAAAGAAATCATTTTCAATCAAATTAAGTATGCTCTTAACTTAACATTTAGTGCTACTGATGTCCTTACCTTAGTTACATATATATTAATTTAAATGTAATTTCATCATTTAAATAACTTATTATTTTATTAAATTTTATGATTATTTTCCTGTAAACCAGGTCATCTGTTTCCCACAATATTCAAATCCATCACTTTTCTTTCCTTGAAAATCACATAGTCTGGTTCTTATCTTTGTTCTGGTAATTGTAAAAGAGAAGCCAAAACAGAAATCTGACTCAAATGAGTAGCAGCAACACACAAATAGGGTGTGGTTTCTACTGTATTAAATAATAATGCCTTTAGGGATTACAAAGCAGGAAGGATGATTCTGAGATCTCGATTTTTGGGATATGTGGTTTTCCATGGATAACACTCTGGAAAGATGTTCATATGTGGTTGTGAGGGTGGCAAATATTTTGTTGACTCATTAGAAATGTATTTTCACTGGAATAACTAATTATGAATCATCTAACTAGAGTATAGATGATGTTTTATCATGTTTTATAACAGTGAGACTCATAAATATTTCCTCTATAAGGTTGACTCAATTAATTTTTTTCAGTTTTTTTTTTCCTCACTCTTTCTTCAAGTAAGAAACCAATTAAGTTTTTATGCTTCTAGGTATTTTCTAAAAATGTTTTTATTTTTGACAAAATGCAACTTTAATATAAAATTTTAGTTTCATCAACAGTTTTATTTACAGTCCTACAATGCACTAAAATATTGTAGGTAGATCACTGAATTCTTTCCACCTATAGCTTCACTGTGTGTGCTAGTCTTAAAGGATAAGTTTACTAAGTTTAATTGCACTGTGCATACTCATGTGATTGAGTTAATGTCTATCAGGAATAAAGCTAAAAGACAATATTATAAGCAATCTCTGATGTAAGACCAGAGAGATAATGCTCTATAGTATTAAGAACAAGTTTGTGCATGAACAGGTTCTGCAAACAACTTGGTATTTAGATCTAACAAATTATTTCCTATTTGGAAAGTAAATTGCTAAATGCGCTTCCTGGCACTGCCCTCCTAGTGCCAGGATATGTCATGTGTTTCCTTTGAAAAGTCTTTCATAAAGAGGTCGGCACCTTCAAATCAATTTGAGCTAATCCTTACATGTAGTGTTCCATTATTGCACACTAGAGAAAAATAAACACTGAATTTTATATTGTGAAAATGAGCCCCTTCATTGTCGAATGATCCTCTTTCTCTCTCTCAAAATATCTTATTGTACTGTACTCACATTTTTACTTAAAGGAAGCACTTTATAGCTTCTCTTCGGCATATCCAAATCGCCAGTATCAATATTTTGCACTTTGGGGCTTTTCTTAAAGAGTGTAAGGATTACCTGAACAAAAGCACGGAGATAGCACTGCCGTCACTCTGATAACCTAGACGGTTATTAAGTGACATACATAACGTGTCCACGCTGAAGAAAGGGATGACTCACCTTCCAGGTGGCATGGAGCAGGACCACATGGTATTCATTACACTACTCAGAACAGTGCACCATTTAAAACTTATGAATCGTCTATTGCTTGAATTTTCTATTGAATATTTTTGGACCATGATTAACCATGGGTAACTGAAACCATGAAAAGCGAAATGGTGGGTGTCGTGGAATATTGTAATAATAAATATAATAATAATAATAATAATAATAATAATAAAGCAGTAATTTTTTGTTAAGTTTTGCTCTGACATGAATCAAATGGCTGATTGGCATGATGTTACATTTGGCCAAGCTCTGTATCATCATGTTGAATGACTGTGCTAAGGGGGTAGCATTCACACTTCCTCTCTCTGAACTGTGCTAATTTCTTAGCAATCCTAGAGGGTCTGGGGATTCTCAAGTTGGACTAAAATTTCTGTCATCTTTGCAGAGGCCATGTGAGTCTAAATGTGGCAAATATTTAACTCTTGAAATATTTCTTAAGAAAAAAATACCTCCTGAATGTTAGATATTTCTTTTCATCATCGTACTAAGTGCTTTTATGTACTAATACAAAAGAAGAAATGAAATACTATATGAACTTTTGTCACTGAAATATGCTTTACTTTGCAAAAACTGAAGCTAATTAAGCAAAAGAATTAGCACTTTTGTTTCTGCTCTATACTTAGAAACTGAGCATATATTTCAGCATATATATATTTCATAGGTTGTTCCAGTGTTTTAGAAATGTTCATATTAACATAGATGTATAGTTAAATGATTAGTAACCAATTCTAAATATATTCCATGAACATTGGGAGACAATAATGCATAGGATGCAATTTAAAAGCAATTTTAATTTTTCTCATGTCCTCCTATAAACTGACTGTGTTGATTTTTCCCTTCCTTGTACTAAACAATTGGCAATAAGTTTAGTATGCTTACTATTAGATAATTTTTGAAAGACCTCTTGTCTCTTTACTTTTCAAAGGATTTTCACTTCAGTAATTAATTTGACCAAATTCCAAATTTAATTCAAAATGTTCTCCCTCTCCCCCACTCCATCTCAGCCTGTTAAGGCGATTTTTGGAAGTGAAAAATGGGTACACAATTAGTTTTTCTTTTTTGTTCTGCCAGCTCCTACTCTCTACTTGCCAGTTCCAGTTTCAGTCCCTCCAAATTTGGGGTCAGGAAGGGACCAGACATGCCAGACATTCTTTAAGATAGGGGCAGTTTTGTTCACTGTAACACATTTTTAAAATGGACTCTCCCATAGGTACTTGGAGATTCCTCCATCTCTGAGAATTTCTCCTCTGTTATTTTCTTGACATAAGTAAGAGCCTCTGCTCCAACTGGGCCCTTCCATGTTCCCTGCCATGTTCCCTGCCATCCTGTGGTCTCAGTCATGTAACTCTTTATGGTGAAGTCTTCTTCCTGTCTAAGGACATGTGGCTCTCCCTGCGATTATAGTTAACCTCCGAGCTCTAGCCCCTATTCTGTTATCATCACTTTAAACAGCTTCTTACACTTTAGTCTTCTGAAACTTTGGTAAAACAATGCTCTACTATGTCCCACAAATTTTAGAAGACACATATTAAGTTCTCTGAGTAATCGATCCCATTGAAGTTCTTCCAGTGGACCCTCTGCCTTTCCTTCCCCCATGGGGCGAGAATGGGCAGGTGGACTGGGGTGTACATGGCACATTGGCAATTCTCTCTAAAATGTATATTCTTCAATTTCTAGCAGAATTCTTGTCTTTGCTTGTATAATGTAAAGATACATGTTACACAGCTTATAAAACTGGTTTGACGTTAACTATTTCAGTCCTGATAGGTGATCAGGCACCTCCTTTATAATGCCGCAATAGTTGATACCTATTTTCTTGGATTCTCATTGAAAAAAAAAAAACTGCAAAAATAATCCCATTTTAATATTAAAAGACAAAACTGAGAAACTAAAATTGATGATATTTTATACTACAATTGATCAAGATGTAATCTAACATTTATAGAAGGCATGACACAATATTATATTATAATATGATATTGAAATATATCTTTAATGTGATATCATTATAATTATTAGTATTGAAAAACCAGTTATAGGAAATTTATGGATTTTGATTTAGCCATTCCATGTTGCAGCAGTTTTACTTGTCACTATTCACATAGCAGTCACTGAATAAAATGTCTACAGAGCACCTATCAGGTGACAGGCACTTTTCAAGGCACTGGCAACAGAGAGGTGAGCTCACCCCATGTGTTATGGTGCCTAAGTGGAGAGAGATTATAGTTAAGTAATCACAACCAATGTAAATTTATGATGGTGACAGATTACAAAGAGTTGGTACACAGGGCTGCAAATGCGGCTTTGCTCTAGTCAGGAAATCTGTCTTGTGGAAAGAGTAGAGGAAAAATAGAAATTACCTGAAGAAAAAAATGTGAAGGAAAGATTTTTCTAGGCAGAGAGACTAGTACACACAATGTCCTCATAGAGGGTGGAAGCTTAAAAAGTATGAGGGCTTTAAAGAAGACCAGTGTGGCTGGGCTGAAGACAAGGGAAGAGTTGTGTCGGTTAAGGTTGGAGGAGTTATTTAAACCATATCTTATGAGGATATATTAAGTATTTTCTTTCAGCTAAAGGCAAAGTGATAATAATGACCATTGTAGGCAGGTAGAATGAACTACTACAGATGTCTACACTCTAATTTCTGGAACTTGTGAATATGCTACATTTGATGGCAAAAAGAGATTTGCAGATGTAGTTAAGGTTATGGGCCTTAACCTGGAGATTATCTTGGATTATGCCTGTGTGCCCAATCTAATCACAAGAGCCTTTAAGGGCAGATAACTTTGATTGTCTAGAGGCAGACAGATGCAGTAAGAGGGAGAGGTAGAGAGATTTCACATGGGAGAAGGGTTTGGCATGACATTGCTTATTCTGAGATGTAAGGAGCCACATGCAAGGATGAAGCAAGACTTGTAGGAACTAAGGGTGCCCCTTGATGCATAATCAGCAAGGAACCAGTGACCTCAGTCCTTTACCCACGGACTCAATCCTTTATGCTCTGAATGAGCTTGAAAGCAGATTATTCTCTCAAGCCTCCAAAAATGAAATTTATCATGCCAACATGTTGCTTTCAGTTTTATAAGAACCAGAATAGAGGGACAAGCTGAGTCATCCTTGCCCCAGACTTCTGACCCACAGAAACTGTGAGATAATAAGTATTGTGTTTAAGCCTCTAACTTTGTGTTAATTTGTTATGAGGACAACAGACACTCAATATAAACATGGAAAAAATTAAAAGTGAGTAGTGTCAAGAGTGGAATCTAGATTGACCTGTTGGGAAGCTAGTATAGGAAAAAGCATGGATAAATAATGGTTATGACTTTGACATATACTGATATAGAATAAAAAATAAACTTTAACTCTGTTATTTATCCTATACTTTTTCTCTAATATTTGGCCAAAGATTTTCGTTTGATGGCCAGAGTGAGATGCTTTACATGTGAATATTTTTATATATCTCTTGTGTTTCAAAAAGTCTTTTAAAGATGTTGAACTGGAAAAGGAAGTTGCAGAAGAGTGGAAAACAAGAACACATGGTGAAAGCAAACAGAAATTGAATATTTGGCATTTTTGAATTTGAAAATCAGGCTGACTTATAGCCTTATATTAGTAGTTGTTTTTAAAAGAATTGGAGATAATCGGCTTATAATGCCAGAATCCTCTTAGTTTTATAACTGACAGTCTCTAACCTCACAGCAACACTTGGGAATAAAAGAAAATTACAATGTGTGGGCAATCAGAAAGACAGTATTTTTTGAAATTGCCCCAACTGAAGAAAACTAGTAGTATTTGAAGAGGTGACCAGGAAAAACATAACTGGGTCAGTCTAGGTCAGCCAGTTCTATGGTTTTGGAAACAGAACATGGTAGAGTCATTTTTGGACAATTTATTGTGGGTTCCAGCAAAGTTTTCAACTAACTCATGGCAGCAAATTTGGCTCTAGGAATTGCTTCCTTAAATCTTTTAAAATTTTGTTCATGGACTTCTAAATTTCAGTAGTATTCAATAAATAAAATTTAACAAGTGTGGCAATGACAAGGAAAGTTTGCTCAGGGTGTTATCACATCAGAAACGTACTCACTCTGGGGATGCCTAGAATATTCCACTGGGCTCAGGCACCAGAACACAACTGCTTCCCTCTAACTCCAGCAACAGAAGCAGGTACATCATTTTTTTTCCCCAACTATTTTCTTTCTACTTTCATCACAGCTATTATCAGCATCACTTTCTATCAGGCCTGTCTTTCTTCTCTTTGTTAACTGTTTCTTTGGTTTTCTCTCTCTCTCTATATATATATATATGTTGACAAACCAAAGTGTAGGTGACAACTTGCTAATACTAAAATGGACAAACATGAAGGAGTGGTACCATTTCTTCATGCTTGTTCACTTTTTTGTTGCCCTATATTTTTCGTAGTAGAAGACAAGGTTAGAAATAACAAGTAGTAGAAATATTCAAGACTTCTAGGTAAAAATATGTGAGGTAACGCCCTTATAATCAACAATGCTAACAATTGTTAATTGATATTTTATTGCCAAGTTGTTATAAAGGAGAAGTATAAATGTGCTACACAATCTCAAGAAAGTGATATTTTACTTGGGATCTCAGTATTAACATATTTTTTAAAAAATTAAAAATAATGTTAGAATTTTCCAGAGTTATATGGATTTCATGCTATTTGTGCTAAGGACAAGGTTGAGATTAATGTAGAAGTTTTATTTCCCTAAGAAAATCTGTTGTTTTCACAGGGAGAGTCTTCAGTGCAAATTGCATGTTTATTAACTTGCTTCCTGTTGTGACAAGGTGTAATCACGTGGAATTGCAACAGACCATGAGCAAAATTGGTAATGACTATTCTATAAAAACCTCAATCTTTCTGTTTCTCAGATGCCAGTTGAGTAGAATAAGGTAAAAACCATTTCTAATAAATACCTTTTGTTTTAGAGACAGTTGTGCCATTAGAGAAAAAAAATAAGAGGTTATATCTACATTTCATTTTGTATCTGTGAATAACAAGAGTGTGTCATGTCAAAAGAAGTATAAATGTTAACTTTTTAGCTTCCATGTTCAAAAACACTAATCAGAACAATAGTGTTGGCAAAATTGCTGCTGCTGAACCCCCATATTTAATAAGAATAGGGCAGAAAAGATAGAAGAAAGGTGAGAGTTGGAAAAAAGAAAGATATAATTGCCTCTGTTGTTGGAGTTAGAGCAAAGCAGTTATGCTCTAGTGTCTGAGGCTAGTGTAATATTCTGGTCACTCTCAGAGTGAGTATATTCCTTATTGACATCACCCTGAATAAACTTTCTCTATCATTTCCACACTTGTTAAATTTCAGAACCTGTTTCCGGAACCAGGACCAGCCAACCATCGAACTTTCTGATTGCCTTGCAAATTCTTGCCATATAACAAATGCTAAGAGACAACTGTCAGATAGCAAAGGGAGATTTGAAAATTGTTGCATTGAATACTAAAATCAATGATACTGCATTTTAGGCTTACAGGTATTTGCCACTTCTTTAATTCATGTCTTGGTTTTACACTTTGCATGTAAGTAACAGATGGGTAGCAAGCTGTAGGTGGCATTTCAGAAATGAAATCATTAGTATTGGTTATGTCATCAAAGCAAGTGCCTTGCAAATGAGGCACATAGGGGAAATGGTGTAGAGTTGAAAGCATTTCAAAGTAAGTTGCCTCTGAAGGGAAAAATCAGTTAAGAATAGTATGAATCAAATTGTATGGAAGTGGAAAATGTTGCTCAAAGATACTATTTGAAGACTGTCTCAGGGTACACAGTAGCTACAAGACAGAACATAATTTTAAAACAGTAGTTCAATAGTATTGAAGTTAGAAAATTGTACTAAAAACTGGTCTGCCTGCCAAAGCACAAAATACTAAGTCATTCACAAAACTCTCTCGGGAAACATAGTGGTTTATTTATAAAGGAAAACCTAGGTTAATTCATCTTTAAATTATGAATTGAGTATAAACATTAAATATATTACAAAAATTCATTTTTGGTGGTAATCAATGCTTTTGTGTATTTGTTGATTATATTATAGCACCTTTTAGATGTAAATCTATTTAGATATTTTTTAAACCTTGTTTACTTCAGAATGTCTATAGGAAAGAATGCATGTGAGAATGTGTTTAAGAAGCACCAACTTTGGGAGGATCAAATATTTTGAAACATATTCATTAGGAAGTTTGAAAGATAAGGGTATTTGATCTCATTCATTTCCTGATAGTAGATTTTAGTAAAATGAAATACATGTGCACACATGCACATGCACAAAAATATACTCCAACCTCTTCCAACCATCTATCACAGGGTTAGGTTTTTAATAAACATTTGTGAAATGAACAAATCAATTTTTTTTTACCATAACTTGTGGCTATAAATGTCAAGTACAGTGACAAATCACACTATTTTTTTTAATCTTACTATTACCAGGAATTAGAACACCTCTGTTTCATTAATTGTATTTATTTGTATGAAACAAAATTAACACCGTTAAGCCTCAGCATCTCTAAAATGAGAAACATTTGAAGAGATATAATGATATAATGCTTTGAAACTATAAAGAAACAAATAATGTAAGGTAATGCCATTTTTTCTTTTTAGGTTTAGAATGGTTTAAAAAATGTATGACTTTTTAATGAATAATCAATAAATGGAAAAATTAATTTTACAGATTTTATTGCATAAATTTTTTTGTGATTTAGTAAATTATAGCCACATTTAACAAGGAGACAGTTTCATGAGTATTGATGTCTATTTTTACCTGACCTTAGAATTTCATGACATTTGGGAAGCCATTACTTCTTGCCAGGTGAAAGTTAGATAATTCACAACTTCTATACTGAGTCAGAATTCCCCTGAAACAAGTTAAGAAAACATTTGGCTGAGGAATGAGTATTTGTCTCCTCAGTAGCTGAGCCATGGAAGCCTTTTACAAATTTGCTTCCAACAATTCAAAAGTCAAACATTTATCTCAAGGATGATGTTAAATGGGGGACATAATGTATCCTTGTAGCCTTGAGAGGTCAGATGTGTGACTGAGTCTTATAATATTGCATAACCTGAGTTAGGTCATTTAAAAAAATCATTCAGTATAGACTGCTTTTGTTCAGCATTTGAGTTTGTGCTTCACAGGGTATTTGAGCCTATGTGTTCAAAGAAGATGAAATAAAGTGCTCCTTGGAATTAGTGAGTAGCAGAAGTACCTCTGGAAATCAGTTTTATCTATTTAAAAACTTCAATGTGAATAAACGTTTATTATGTTTTTCTTAGTCACATATGCAACTTTAATTTGAAATTTTAGAGAGAATTTTGCTTTCGATCTCTATCAATTAGTTCTGAGAATCGCCTCAGAGATTTGCCACCCCAATTCTGCAGATTTTCAAAGGGAATTTGGACATTTTACTAACTGGGAGAACATCTTGATGACTATAGGAAAGTAATTGTTACTAAGGAGAGACTTTCTTAGCATGAATTACTTTAATACTATTGAAGATAAACATTTAAGATACCATTCTAAATAATTTATGCCAGTCTTGTTGCTATAGTGAATATTATTATTCCATATTGTAAGACCTTCATTGTCAACAACCTGGTATTTACAAAATGTAATTTAATTATATTATTTTTGTCAAAGTTATTCAGTGTATTGCTCTTCTTAGAGTCTGAAATCTCAAACTGTTTTGGATATCATGTTAAAATTTCCTCTGGCCATTGATAACTTTGCCTTTCCTTTTCTGTTACTCTCCCAAGATGCGATCTCTACATCCTTTCCAAGATACCCGCCATTCTCCAATACTCTATTAAATATATTAGAACAAAAAATACCCATGCCTTTGTTAGAAACAAAAATATAAACAAAATGTACTTTGTCATTAATATTTTCCAAATACACTGAAACTCCAAAACTTTTTTTTCTGTCTGTGTTTTGTGGGAAGTAAAATGTGACCACTAGCATTTGTTGAGTGCTTACTTTTTCTGCCCATACATTAATTCAGTTAATCCCCATAATAATTAATTATCCTCATTTCATAGGTGAGAAAACTGAAGCTCAGAGTCCTTAAGATTTAAGTCGAAAGCTTGCTCAGGGACACAGAGTAAGAAAGGGATTAAACTATGGTTCCAAACCAGTCTGATTTTGAGAATCTATACTTTTTTCTTATTACAAAAGGATATTTCAATATACTTGTTAGGAAAATTTTGCATTGACCAGTATATTTCTAGAGAATAATATTTAAAAAATTTCTTTCAAAAGTTATGCTGTTTTAAATAAAGGTAAAAGGTGAAATTTGGTTAATGAAATATTTTAATTAACTAAGCTATCCAATTTGATTTCGAATCCAATTAAACAGTAGCCAATTCTAAAAATGGACTTCTAAAATGATTTTTTCCACTCTTAAAATTCTCTTATCTCCAGAAATATTAGAGAACATTTATAGTAATGAAAGATAAGAATAATAGATCCATCACATTAATAATAAAAGAGAAGTAAAGAATTTGGACTAGGATTACCAGGTAAGGTAAACCATTGCATATGAACAGGTGCTTCTCAGGGTTCCCTAGAAAGCAAAGTACAAGGAAGAAAAAACAATGAGCATGTAAACAAAGAAGGCCCACTACTTATGTTTGCACTGGGTCCTTGATAAGCTATCGAGCTGGATTTCATTCATTTTTACGTGAGTTTGATGTTATGACCATGAACATGAGAAGAGTACAGAATCCAATCTGATGACATGTCATGTCTATAAAACTTGTGCTCTGTCAGACAGGAAAATATGAAAAGAATACAGAATATAGAATTCTGCTTACCTAAATCAGGCAATACATTTAAGAGAGGCAATGAAAGAATGACACAAGGGTATGAAGGATCTAGAGGAATGGCATTAAAAGTGTTTTTAGAGTCAGACAAGGAACCACTCAAACGTATTAAGGGAGCCAAAGATTTGCAACATTCAACCAAGAAGTAAAGCACTTAGTTACCATCTCCATGTGGCTGCAGAATTCTTTAGTAGAAGAAAGAACGATGTCGATAAGGTAAGAATAAGGATAAGGCAATGGTATTTTGGACCCTCTGAAAGTCATAACAAAGGTCCTTGTTGTTATACATTATAAAAGGGCCTTATCTGTTGGGGAGCAATCTCAGCTAAATCAAATTTTATGTATTAAGTAAACGTCTCTAGTAGATAAGTGACATGAGTATAATTGTTTCCTTGATGATTCTTTTAATACCATGAAGGATTAGAATTATATATTTTTTAAAAAGATAAACATTCAAAACCTTTTTGTGTAAATTTTAGGAATGACTTGTGCATATCTGCTATTTAGTGTGGTGAACTGTTTGAAAAAATGTACTATCTTAGAGTTGCTAACTCTGAGTTTGAACTATGTTATTGGCCATTTGAGATATTATGTTAAAATATTAAGTATACATTTACTATGAAAAGCATTAAAA
Organism: Eidolon dupreanum; assembly: GCA_028627145.1. Taxonomy (NCBI): domain Eukaryota; kingdom Metazoa; phylum Chordata; class Mammalia; order Chiroptera; family Pteropodidae; genus Eidolon; species Eidolon dupreanum. The sequence continues at coordinate 28,926,077 of CM053512.1, read as the reverse complement.
TATATAAAATAACTTTATATATGTTTAATTTATTAGATTAATAGAAATAGCTTATATATTTGAAAAGATTTTGTTTGTTTTGAAGTTTAAAAAGTAAATAGAACTAATTAAGAGAGTTGATCAATCATTAATTAAAGGCCTGGTTGAAAGTGATTATTATATTTGTTAGATTTATAAGGGTAAAAAACTTTACAATTAGACTTAATAATTTGGAAAAAAATTATGATTTTGAGTTTATATTTTTAATGACTCGAATGTTAATTTTGAACACTTCTTATTAACTGTAAGGTCATCAAAATCACATGACACATGTACATAGCATGTACTCTATGACTGTTCATTGGTCAAAACAGGGAGGAGAAGCAAGAGTAAGTACATGTGAGAGCATGAAGGTGTTCTTCCAGGCAATAATTTCTTTTAAAAGGAGTTAAACACAGCCACATTGGAATATAGTTTGGTGCTTTCCCACAAAACTAAACACAGTCTCATCTTATGATTCTTCAATCACACTCTTTATTTATCCAAAAAAGTTGAAAACTTAAGTCCACACAAAACCAACATATGGATGTTTATAGCAGCTTACTTTTAATTGCCAAAACTTGGCAGCACCAAAGATGTTCTTCAGTAGGTGACTGGATAAATGAACTGGCACATCCAGACAGTGGAATATTGTTCAAATCTACAAATAAGTGAGCTATCAAACCCTGATCACAACTGAGCTCTCTCAGCGGGGATAGAGCCAGTGCAGCGGGGGCTTGGCCTTCAGAAGAACCGAGTTGTCACCTGTTATGTGTTGTAAGACTTTCACTTTGTATCCAGGGCTACCGAGTAAATCAATCTTTAAACAGGAGAACACATATTTTGGATAAAGACCTAGCTCTCAACTACTTGAAAAGAGTTAGACTCAGGATCATAGTAAATGCTCATTATAGGACCACAGCGATTTACAAAAGGGAGAATATAATTGTGAAGTAATATTTTCTAATACATTATGTAAATACAGGTGTCTTATTTTCATTTATGCACTCTTAACTCTTTTTTTTTTTAATAAAAATGAAGCATCTATTCACCTCAGCAGAAATTTTAATTGTTATAACAGGAATGCAAAGAGACAGAATGAGCAATATTTATCATTGCTAAAATTGGCTTGATTCAGAGAAGATAACCATATCTTTTAAGAATATAATTTCAATATTAACAAATGCTCTAAATCTCATATGCTGTGTCAAGATGACATGAATCCTAATTATCTAAAATTCTTTATCTGATTATTTAAACAAAGAAGAGGAAGTAGGAAAACTATGACATAGCCTTTGTTACACCATTCTGGACAGGAATTTGCTTTGCCAAAGGCCTCATTCCCAGCATTCTGATCCGAAAATAGTGTCGTGATAACATTTCTGAAAATACATTAGAACTGATGTTTCCATCAAGATTTCATTGCTGATTGTGGAGGCGGCTATTGCCTAGATGTAAATCGCTGAAGGTAGATTGAAAAATGTGTGGTGAATCTTAAGTCACAAGCATCTCAAGTGAAGGAAGCATTGTAGCAATAATTAACCATAAAACAGTTGTTTTTAACGTTGTTTTGTTATTACAGATGGGAGAAGAATATTATTACTATTCAATTTATTAAGAAGTAAGTTGGCAGGCTTTGATGGAAATAGTTAGTCTGTCATTTTAGAGAGCTGAATGGATACAGACATGAAGAACACACTGAGGTACTAAAAAGCATACATATCGATATCATCACTGGGATCTTCTACTGTTCCAAATGTGATTTAAACAGTTTGGGTGGCAGATCTTAACACTTTAGAACCTTCTGCACTTCAGACTCAGAGGGATATATTCTAGAAAGACTATTTTCTAAGATTTCTAAAGAATGGTATACAAAGTTTGGGAAGAAATCTCTTACATATATCACTGAAATCTACATATTAAAAAATCCTTGTTACTTGGCCATGACATGATTTTCAATCTTTAATATCATGTAAATAATACATGTTAATAAAGTTTATAGTAATATTGAAAGCTTATGTTATAATGTTAACTGAATGATTTATTATTGCATGTGCACTATTATCACAGTTGTGTTAAGCAGACAAAAGAGAACTTTATGGAAATTAAAAAAGAAAAGAAATGATTAAATGACCACATTAATATGGCTTTTTTTTTTTTTGGGAACTTGGAAATATTCTTGGTTTGATATTCAGTTTTCTGTATTTTCCAAAATTTCTGTAAATTTGAAGTTTAGTAATGATAAAGTAACTTTATTCATTAAAATTAAAATGTCTGTTTTGAGAGGCAAGTGTCAGAACATTTTTTTGTCTGCTTCCTGATGTCTCTGATGTGCTAAGCAATATCTAATAACTAAGGATCTTTTGAAGCAAAGTGATTTACATCCTTCAGTTATTTCTGAATCCATCACCACTTCTATCCATGTCTTCCTTCACATCTGTCTACTCTCAGTGGTAGTGTTTTATGCTTCAAATTAAATACTTCTTTCCTCCTACACATGAAGAGTCCTCACTTAAAGAGTCCTCTTCTAAGTTGTCTTGACGATAGTGTTTACTTTACAATGTTCTAAGTAAAAATGTAAATATATTATTATCTTAAATTTTTTTCCTCAGGTTAAAATACTGTCAGGCAAAGCCAATATGATACATGGTACTTTCTTCTTTTTTTTTTTCCTTTTTAAGCTAATTTTAAAAAACTGTATTTATGCATTATGTATGTATGTGTGTGCTGTGTGTGTCAATTGAGTGTAGTTAATGCAGTTGGATAGAATTTTGAGACCTGTGAAACCTCCCTTCCCTTCAGCCAGACAGTTGCCCCAGAGGCCTGCCAATCCATCAAAAGTGACATTCATTGACCTAGTTGTTAGGCAGATAAAACAGGAGTTTCTAAGTAGCTTTTAAAATGCAACACATAGAAAATTTGTCAGGTTTTAAAAGCAAAAGATGGGCATGTTGAAAGAAAATAAAAGATTGTTACATTCTAAACACTAGGAACTTGAAGGCCTCATTTCTTGCAGGGAAACACACGGCCTAGAAGATAAATACATAAAGGGAAAAGACTGGATCATGGTTATTATGGTTTCCTGAGAAAGGATCTTAACACAAGTTCAAAAGTGGTAAATGAGAGCAACTCTCAGATCCAATAATTGACAGGGCTTATGCTCCATTCTCTTCCAAGCACCCTGAGGTGAACAACCTCATACACCTGCTATCCAATGATGAGGAGCATCAGATTATAAGTGGAAACACAATCTGTCTGTTTATGAGATGGCCTGAGAAAGTATTGTCCTTCCTGTGCCTCTGAGGTTTCTTTGGTTGTATGTACTTACTAATCTACTTCCCATTCCTAATCATGGAAATAGTCTGCAGACCCAAAATGCTTGACAGACAATGCCAGTCAAAGACCATGGCAGATCTCAGACATCGGCAAAATACTTCAAAGGAAAAAGAGAATGAAAATCAAGCATCAGGTGGAATTTTACCATCTCAGCAGTTACTAGAGCAGAATTGCTAAGGATGCCTGTCTTGGAAAAAATGCAAGAATTTGACTAAGTTCAAATCAGAAATGATTGTTAAAATACTGAATTTTTTTGAATTTACTTGGAAGTATCTAGATTACTTATTATGTTACTAAGTAGAAATGGGGGCTCAATATTATTTTATGCATAAATTTGATAGATATTTTGATCACCTACTATGAACCAGTGATTTTTCTAGGCACTGGGCTACAGTAGCAAAAAAAAAAAAAAAAAAAAGAAAAAGAAATACTTATAGAACCAACACTCATGGAGCTTTGATTCCAAGTCTGGGAGGAGAAACATAGAAAATACACAAATAAAAATGAACATGTTAGGTGACGTTAGGTGCTATAAGGAATAATAAATAGGAAAAGAGATAGATAGTTATGTGGGGCCTATCTAATACAGGCTGGGCAAGAAAGGCTTCTGCAAAGTTAGTATTTCAGCAGAGACCAGAAGGAAGTGAGGGGGAACACCTTGTGGATATCTGAGGGAAAAACATTCCAGGTAAAGAAACAGTAAGCGAATTGGCCCAAATAAAGAATTACATATTTATTTACATAATTCTTGAATATTATAAAACCTACATACAGTTTTAAAGAAATTTTCTTAATAAGAATAGTATTGAATTAATTTTTGTTACATAATAAAAACATAGAATTTTACAAGTTAACTATATAGTTGAATTGCTAAACAAAACAAAATAAAACAAAACAAAATCCCCAAAATCTCATGACTCATGAATTAGTTGTGGACAAGACAAGCAAAGATTGGTGATAAATATAGAAGGATTATATACTCATATTTTTTAAAAAGTATCTTAAGTTTTTACTCCAATTTAAAGAAAATGAAATTAGAAATACCTGGTTATTTAATCAGAAACTTGTGCCTGAATAAGATTTTGGCATACTAACAAAAGATTTTGAATGATTGGACATTTAGATTTATACCTGCATTAAATAGAGTTTTTGGAAAATTACAAAATACTGGTTATGTACATTAAAACTTAAGCAGGGGATAGAATGGGGCATTATTTATTAATTTTATACATAAATACCTCAATAAAGGGTACAATATGAATTCTCTATACTTAGCCATTCTGCTTTGATGCAAATTTCCTCTCCGTGTTCAAATGTGAGTCTCCTTACTTCATGGTGAGTAGAATGCCTGCAAATAAGAAATAATTATAAAACACTATTTTCTTTTTTTCTTTTGATTTTTAAACTTAGTCTTTGAAGTTCAAGAAAAAGGATCAAAATAACAAGGAAAATGGAGTGAATGATGTCCTAAATCTATGGAAGTGCTAGAGTTAAAACTTTAAATTCCTGAATAATTTTTGAAACGGACTATTATGTGTATGTATGTGGGAGTAGGACAGACTGGTAAATATGAACAACACATTGTACAGGCCACAGATTTCTATTAAGCTTAAATCTAAAGAAAAAAAAAAAAACAAAGTTTAACACAAAAAGAAATGAGATCAGCATTCTCAATGCTAATTATATAGGAATGAAGAATTATACTGGGTCTGGCATAAACCATCAAGCCTACATCTCTTAGACAAAAGCAACTTTATGGGACATGTTCTTGAAGGCCTGATTATCCTGCCTGAAATTAGTTTTCAAGCTTAAGTATATTTCAGTATATTTCAATGCATTCAAAACTTCACTCTTCAAGAGTCTGCTCAAACTGTTTTTACTCTCCTTCATGTTTTTTATCAGTAGCAACCTCTTAGGCTAGTAGATTCCTTTTTAAAATCATCTCTTATATTGCTTATTTATTTTAAATATCTTATTTAACTTAAGAGTAGTTTGATATTTATGCAAGAGGTCTTTAGTTATTTATGGGTGCTATTTGTGCCCATATAGATTTTTGGTCGTTGTTTATTGACCTTTACCTTATCAGCTGTAAAAACTATTATTAAATCCCTTTTTATATTAATCTCTCCATCCCCTTGTTTTTCATTTCCTTTCTTGGCCCTTATATAGTTTACTTTAGGGATATGTATGTATGTGTGTCTGTGTATGTATGTGTGTATTTATGGTAAAGAAATCACAGAAGTATATATGGAATAATAGGCTGGAATACTGAAAAAATAGAGGATAATTGCCCTGGAGGAATTTCCATATCCAAAATGGATTACATATGAATCAACTGTAAACAATCCCACTGAAATTTTTGGGATTATTTGTTATACAGCATAATCTAGCATCACCCTACTGATATAGGCACTTTACTATTTACTATTTAATGTAGATAATATTCTGCTAATTAAAATGATTTAATAGCTTAGATACTGTATATTATAGTTACTTTTGTCAGTTTAAGGACGATGATTAAACTGTACTCACAAAGTGTAATTCAGAATATTATTGAGAGCTGACATAGAAATATATATCTGCTAGGATCACAGTCCCTGGACCAAGTTAAATTCTGTTGACTTTATTTTTCTTATGTGTATAATGATTATGTGTTCCACAAGGTCATTGCAAAAATTAGTATGTGTTATCACAGTGTCTGTCACATAGGAAGTCAACCAGCATTATTAAAAAATTTACAAACTCACTAACCAAAAAAATATCTGAAGCATCTCTCAGTTTTTTTTTCTTTACAATGGAAACCTATTTTATTTAAATATTAGAGTAAGCTGATGTATGTATTTTCTTTTTTTAAAATTTTTACTTTATTATTAGTTTCAAGTATACAGTACATTGGTTAGACATTTATGTAGTTTATGAAATGGTCCCCCTGATTTCTCTTTCTCTTCTTTGGCTCTCCAGCTAGCCATTACGTTACTGCTGACTACATTCCCTATGCCGTGCTCCCCATTCCTGTGACCATCAATCAACTACAAATTTGTACTTCTTTAACCCTTCACCCCTTTCTCCCAGCCCTCCAAACTCCCTCTCTTCTGGCCATCACCAGATTGCCCTCTATATCTGCAAGCCTGTTTTTAATTAGTTTGTTCCTTTTTTGTTCCTTAGATTCTACGTATAAGTGAAATTGTATGGTATTTGTCTTACTCTGATCTGTCTGACTTATCTCACTCAGCATAGTAAACTCTAGGTCCATCCATGTCATTGCAAATGGTAGGATTTCATTTTTTTAATGGCTAAATAATATTCCATTGTATATATGAACCATAACTTCTTTATCCAGTCATCTGTTCATGGATATTTAGGTTGCTTCCATAACTTGGCTATTGTAAATTGTGTTGCCATGAACTGAGGGGTACATAGATCTTTATGAATTATTGTTTCATAAACAATAATTCTTTAGATAAATACCCAGAAGTGCAATTGCTGGGTCAAAATGTAGATCCATTTTTAATTTTTGGAGAAACCTCCAGGGTATTTTCCATAGGGGCTGTACCAATTTGCAATCCCACCAACAGTGTATGAGGTTTCCCTTTCCTCTACATCCTCTCCAACACTTGTTGTAGAAACATATTCTGGAATGGAAAAAAAAAAAAACAAACAAACCATATACGTAGTTCTTGAAATCTAGTAAAATTAATTTAAATCTAAAGAAAGAGATTGTTGTTAAGAAAGTAGTTTTTTTTTTTTAAATTCCAGAGTTCTAAAGTATGTAATATTATAAACATGGATTTATTGGATCAAATACAATGTGCTTGGTAACCAAATGTGCTATGCTTGAAAACATAACCAACCTAACATTAAAGGAAGACTCAACAGCAGCTGGACCATTTTAAAGGCTAATCCACGAGACCTTTTCAAATATATCTTTTGAAACTCCCTATAATTATGGCTCTTTGTAACATGTCATTTTTCTGTTTTATTAGGAACACAACAGTGTAGTTAAGTCACATATTTTTTTCTCTGACACTGTTTTTAAAGCATGTTACTGTAAATGAATGCAACACAGAAGAAAAGATCCAACAATTTCCTGAAATAAAATATTCAAGTGTGAGTCTTTGTATGTCAGAAACTAAGCATTTTCTTTTCAAAATAGAATATTTTAATTTTTTCCCCTCTTAGTTTTCAAAACTTCTTATATGTGCTCAACCTAATAAACTTTATTCTGTATGCATCAATCTTTAGAAGAATAATGTGAGGTTTTTTTAATTTATGGTACATATTCTGAATGTATAATCCAAATTTCATAGTATTTCACAAACATTTACCCTCAGATAATACTTAACAGTGAAAACCCAAAATACAAAAGTACATCTTTGAAACAAAATTTATTGGTTTGACAAAGTTGATATGTAATGAGAGAGCACAAAACATTAGGAGTTATTCTTTTGCAGCATTCTGTTTTCATAAATTGGTTATCTTTAAATAAGCAAAAATATAGTGTTTGAAATAATATTGGTAATAAAATTAATAATATGAAATTTTTATTTTATCTTGCTTTTGTTTACATTCAATGAAATGCATTGAAATTTAGGAAAGCCTGAAAAATAATCTGAACATTGTATTAGATTTCTATTGCCACTATAACAAGTGACCACAAATCTAGTGGCTTAAAAGAACACTCATTTACAATCTTACGGTTTTGGAGGTCAGAAACCTAAAATGGGTCTTCTGGGGTAAAATCAAGGTTTTAGAAGATCTGCATTCCTTCTGAAGGCACTTCCTTGTAACATGGCCACTTCATGGCCACTGAGGACACATTATCATCTCTCTGTAAGGTTGTCAAAATCACTTCCTTGGCTTTTCCAGCTTCCTGTATTCTTTGGCTCATGACCTCATCTTCTATCTTTAAAGCCAGCAGCATGGCATCATCCAATCTCTCTCTCTCTGACACCGCTTCCATTATTACAGTACCTTCTCCAATTCCAATTTTACTTGCCTCCCTCTTATAGGTATCTTTCTAAGCATATTAGGCCCACCTGGATAATGCAAGATAATCTTCCCATCTCAAGATCTTTTACTTAATCACATTTTGCAAAGACCCTTTTTGCTATGCATGGTAACATATTCAGTTTCTAAGGATTAGGAAGTGGGCATCTTAAGGGGGCATTATTCAGCCTACAATAGCTATGCTTGATTTTTCTCAAACACCAAATATGTGAAAAAATAGTACCTTTATTAAATAATATAATTGTATTTTAAAACTCAAGAAAATAAAAATAAATATAATAAATATTTTAAAACTATTCTTATAGATTTATCAAAGAAATTTCAAATGGGAGAGTGATTTCTTTTTAAACTTAATAATCATGGGGCCTGTAATTTTTCTTGTCTTTTCTGTGAGAAACTACTCATTCTGTTGGCGAAAGTGATCTTTTCCCACTCTTCTCATCCTCAGAGCTCTCTCATAGGCAACTCACTCAATGGCAGTCAGTCCATTTGAAATCCTACAGCTTTTAAGCTAACCTTACAAATGTTCTCTATTCAAATTAAGATTGTCTAGGGTAATATTTTTTTTTGTTCTTTAGAATTTGCATGGACAAACATAGAGCGAATCAGGTAGCTTACAATGACAAAAGAAACTGAAATGTTGGTAAGGTCGTCAGAAAAGAAATGCAGGATGGTCAGTTAAATTTGAATTTCAGATAAATAATATATCATTTCTTAGTATTGTGCATCCTGAATAGTGACATGCAACATGCTCATACTAAAAAGTGTGTGTTGCTTATCTGAAATTCAAATTTAACTATGTGCCCTATGATTTTATTTGCTAAATCTGACAATCTTACAGAGACGTGATAATTGGTCCTAAGTGGCCATAAGCTTCCTAAAGATAGAAAGAAATGGACAATTTTGAGGAAGCAGAAACTGTAAGATAGAGTACCTTTTGAACAGAAATCCTTAATTTGTTCTTATTAAACAAACAGGAAGATGAATTGCAAAATACATAAAGATTAGAGCACTTACACATCTTTTAGGAAAAGACAAACACTACAGAAGCACTGAACAAATGAAGCAAATAGGCAATTCATAGAAATAGCTAATAAACATGTGAAAATATGTTCAATTGCCTTAATAATTAAGGAAATGTCAACACAATGAGAGTTTTTTTTTAAATCAAGTTTTATAAGCAAATATAAAAAAGATTGACAGTATTCAGTCATCAAGAATGTGGAAATATTGGGACTTCCAAACACTTGTGAAAGTAAAAATTAGTATAATAGCTTTTGAAGGAGTACATGGTGATACATATCTAAACATATTCTTGAGTCATTAAAATATAGGATCATAGTATCAGGAAATCTCATTGTACTTTCCTTGGGATGGTGATTGAAGGGTTAGGACCATGAACCAACTTCTTTTATGAGATGGTATCTCATTGAAATTAAAACTCTATCTCACATGAAATCTATAAACAGAAAAGGAATTTCTTTCCATATCAAGTACACCCTCTTTTCTCAATGTTTAACTTTTACTTCTCTAATCTAAGCTCCCATCATTTAGCTCTAAACTAGTTACCCTTGAACCACTTTTGCACCCTGAAGTCAAATTAATCTTTCTCAAAATACAAATCTGATTCTGGAATATTCACCTCTTACCCATCTCTCATTTTTGTTCTTGCTTGCAATCTTTCATTGGCCTCCTCTTGCTTTTAAGATAAACACCAGAGATGAATGACCAAATCCTTGACACGACTTACTGACTACCACCCCAGCCGCCTTCTGCCACCGATTTTATGCACCATCAGTGCATAGTGACCCAAACTCCTTCGTCCTGGAGCTCACCACACCGGCTTCCTGACAGTGCCTCAACCTGCCCTCTGTTTGCCTGTTAACTATTACTCACTGATTATATGCTACTCTGCCTTGGCTTACTCAGGATATCCTTTTCTGATCTCTATGACTAGGTAAAATCCCCAGTTACATGAGCAGTCGTAGCACTGTGGTGTACTTCTCTTTCTTAGCACTGACCACGTTGGAACGTTATGTCTTGTGTGGTTATTTGATTCATGTCTCTCTTACCCACTAAAGACTAACGGAATGAGTGCAAGAATTATGTCTGGCTTTCTTTCCATTGTGGCAAAGTATCTCAAAAATCTTGCTGAATGAGTGAATAAAACATTTATGTTTTCATCTCGTAATGTAATCAGCTCAGTTAGCAATATAAGTAGACAGGGAGTTTCCATTTTAAGTTTCTGATAGAGACTAAGTCTCCCAAAATTACCAGTGGCTAGAAGAAGGGAGATTAAATGTATCAGGCTAATATTACCTCTTATTAACCTTCACCTGTCATTGTTTTAATCATCACAGTATTTTTTAAGTCATTTTCATCCTATTTCTCCCAAATGGTTAAAGCTACCTCCTTTTCTGATTAATGAGCTGAACCAAATAAGGGAGAAGGCAAAATGCATTACTTGGCACCAAGTTTAAACTGATTTGGGTAAGACTGTAATTTCAGTCTATGTTAACTGAACTGAAAGAGTTTATAAATACAGCCTTAATTAGCTACATCAACCATATGTAGATTTTACTTGAATTGTGCACTGGTGCGACAAAGTCTAATAGTTTGATAAAATAATTGGAAACAAATTTTTAAAGGGAAAAATTATTCTATAAATATAGTTCTTAGCCAAATATCTTGTTTTTCCTTATGCCTCTCTCTGAATATAAGAGATCGGTAACTATTGTATATTTTTCTTACTATATTCCCAAGGTAAACAATGACTGATGCAATTCACTAAGGTGAATCAACTCAAGAAATTTTAGTTTGTGATCTTCATTATTCTAAACATAAAATAGTTAAAAATTACTAAATAGATCTAGAAAAATATATAATGTACTTTGCTGAGTATAATAATTATTAAATTTGAGTAAGAGTTGGGAGTTTTTTCTTATTTATGCAGTAGACTGAATATGATAGGGTACTTGGTATCTGCCACCAGAGTATTGCTTCTAGACAGGTTAATCTGTACTACTAGAATGACACCCTGTGGCTGGACATATCAATAGCAGAATGCTCACTTATTCTCTTCTTCGTCTTTTTCAAAGTCAACATTATAAAATGCAATTTATGTATAACTTGTAGGCAAAAATCCCTTCACTGTTTGAAATGGATTGAACAGTGTTAGCAAAAATAAAGAAAAGATTTCAATATTTACATATCAATCTTTGAATATCATGACAAATAACAACAATTAACTGCATAGTGGGTAGGGATATTGTGCATAAAAATAGTTTGTAACATTTTCTGTGTTTATAACTCAAGTGCATGTTTATTTCCAACATCACACTGGAGCCTCAGCACAGCATCCAGTCATCTCTGGTAGTCTGTTAGTATCTCTATTTACAGAAACTGAAGGTCAATCATGGTTAAAGGAATTTACAGAAACTGAAGGTCAATCATGGTTAAAGGAATTTTTCAAGTTCTCTGGCTAGTAAAATGCTTGTTTTGCATTGAGGGTTTTTGGATTTAAAATATGTACATTACTTTTTTTTTCTTAACGAATTCTCTGTAATGAAATCAAATTCAGGCTTCGAAGATTTGGTCATTTGAAATACCTTTTCTGTTTAAGGCACAACAAAATGTTCTGCTGACAGAGATGGGATATTGGATTACTAGCATTTTCAATCATTTTCTCCTCTTCCTGATTGTCTATATAAATCTTCTGACCTCCAAGACTGGTCAACACTTACCTCCTCCACACCTTCATTCACTGTAAACCCTTATGTACCTCTGACCTTCTGAACAACAATTGAATTACTTTCTGTGCAGCATATTTATCAGTGAATCATTGTAGTGTCAAGTAACATCACGTTTTTCTTGAACTCACTTAAATATTTCCTGTCATTTAAATTTCTACCTGTTCATCTTCCAGGTAAACACCTTGAGAATGAGAACCACATTACTTGATTTTCCTTGTCTAAACAGAGCTCAAAAAAGTCTGTGCCTAGTAGGGGCTTTGTTAATTTGATCCTAAAGGAAGGCTAAAATAATTGAAATCCAGCTATTTACATGTGCTCTCATATTTAACATTTATGTGTTTAATATACAAATTGTTTTTATTCTGAGTATATAATTTCCTTATAGCTTAAATGTACACTTATGTTTCAATATTATAACAAAGCAGGGTAAAATTTATATGCTTCTAGCCTATTACAAATATATTCAATGTACTTTACCCTTACTTTATGCATGTTACAGAAAGAATATACATAGAATTAATAACATTTTAATATATTAAACAAAAAAGGAGAAAATATTCTTTGTTGAAAATCATTCTTTATTGTCTCATGTTTTCTAACACTGCATTTTAAAGTTTTTAGATATTAAAAAAACACATTTACTTTCATGCCTCATGGATCCTGAGTGCTTACGTTGGGTCAGGGAGAACCAGTCTCTTAGAAAATTCTGTCTATGTGACTTTCTCTGCCCTCCTGAGCTTGAATCTGATGCTGCCGTGGCTGTGGCTGGAGAATGAGGAGGTATGAGAGTGAAACAGTTGGGAGAAACAGAGGATACCAAAGGGGTGAGGGAATGGTACACCTCGGAAACAAACTGTAAGCCAGCTCTGTCTTCTTAATTACCCCTAATTCCTTGTGCATTCAAAGCTGGAACTTCACCTTTTCTCCTCTAAAGCAAACATTTTTAATCCAATCACTGGGTATGTTATCCAGATGTTAGAAACCTTGAAAAGTTGTTTATGTATTTGCTTTAACTTTAAACATTTCTTTTGAATCACACTTTAAATGCAGACTAAGGGTCGGTTAAAAAGCTTCTATAACCAGACTGACTTCATGGTTGGTTAAATGTTTAATTTTTACAACTGATATATCTTGCCCTCAGTACTGATAAGGCTTAAAAATATTTTTTTGAAAAAAAAAAAAAAAAAAACTACCACCACCAACGAAAATCATTATAAAGAAAGAAGATAATAGAATATGTAAGTTATATGGTTACCCCAATTAGCTCTCAAAATTTCGATGAGCAAAAGGTGAAAGTAAAAATGCAAAATGTAGTAAGGTGGTCCATACTGAAATTGGAAAAATAAATTCAGCCACTTTGAATGATGTGCAGAATTCAGGGTTTCAACTTGCATATATCTAGGTCTTCAGTGTCAGCTAAATTTTCTACAGATAACCTAATATCCAAGGTAGTTTCATAATCAGTTTTAAAAGGTCTTCCAAATAAAAGCCCAACAACAGAAAGCATGACCTCCTGAAGTCTTAAGTTTAAAACTGAAGGCTGCCAAGAGATGAGCAAAGCTGTGAGGCTGAGCATATGTGCCTGACTAATCCTGGAGAAAGAGAGGAGCCAGACCAAAGATAGAACCCTTAGGCAGAAGAGAGAATTTTAAACTTGATCATGAAAGCTGCTGACAACCATTGGAGCTCAATTAGGTTTGGAATTTCACTTTGGAATGATTAGAGTTTACATTGCCAACTACTCCAGACTCATGTTTATACTAATTTGTGAATCCCAACTGTGGCCCAATTGCTGTGGTGGTGAAAGCCACACACCTGGTGGTAAAATGAGGTATGAAATATGTTTCCTAACCATGGGGAAAATAATCTCACCAGCTATGACATCTAATTCACTGTAGCCTCATCTATAATATATGATGACATCCAGGCTCAGCTGCCAACTGCTGATATTAATTATTAAGACTTGATTGGGGTTAACTGCTTTTGCTTTAGGTTTCAGAATTCTCTAATTTCAGCTGTCTCCATGATTCAGTGTTCTAACTACTTATTAGAAATGATGAGATGTTCTAAGTAAGACTTTAGAAGGACTCAAGGCATTTTGTTAGATAGGATTATTCTTTCCACTATATTAACATATGAGTGTTCTTAATTTATGTTTGAAATATTTCCTCTTATTTGTTTCTAATGTATATTTGTGTTTATGTTAAGGTAATAGGGTTCCTTTTTATGCATATTTGAAACTATAATATTATCAGTTACAGAATGTAACCTAATGACTTCCACTGCATTTTGATGGGTAGCCCAGACAGGATGACATTATTATTATTAAGAAAGACTCTATAACAATAATATTTTAACATGGCTCTTAAGTATATAATAAATGTCTTATATATCCATAAATGTAGTAAAGATCAGTACCCTTGTTTTTCACCATCACAATACATACAACACAATAAAATTTATGTCTAGAAACAAATGCATATTTGTAGTTTATAATTAATGAAATTGAGTTCAGGAAATAGCAAAAAAAAGTAAATAAAGGTAAAAATAATAAGCTGATCATTAAGAATAAATTTACATATATATTAAATTACACATTACAAACCAGAGGTGTTTTGATTTCATGACAGATTAAAAGTCTTATTAAAGAAATCTTAAAGAGTGAATTAATTCAAGTATAGTTATTCTATTTAAAAACAAAGTTTTAAAATATATCCTAAATGAATTCTTTTCCACAATTCATAGGTCCATTTTCTAAATGTTTTTCAAAAATCTTAAAATGATGATAAAAAATATTTGGCTTTAATACAATCAAGCAAATAAGCATATAGGCCATAAAGATAGACTCCTTACACTATTATAAACATAAAGTATTTTTTATGTTATGTTTCCAGAAATTGACCAAATAACATAATTTTCTTCCTTTGAAGATAACATGACTTCATTTAAAAGCACTTGGGAGAAACAATTATTTTCCTAAAATGTTGAATTCCTCTTATTGATTTATATTCCTGTTCTCTATTGTTTCAGCATACTTTGTAACATATTTTTTACATAGATGAGTTAAAAATGACCCCTTATATATTGTCCTATGCTATGTACTTCACAGAAGGCTGGGATCTATTAGCTTAAAAGCTTGCTAGTGCCAAACTCAAATTTTTACATATCCAGTTGGTTTAAATATAATTCAAATGCAATCATGCTCCACTGAATGACAAGGATATGTTCTGAGAAATGTGTTGTCAGTCTTTTTCGTTGTTGTGCCAATGTCACAGAGTACACTTACACAAACCCAGATGGTGTGGCCTACTACACACCTTGGTTGTGTGTTATACCACAGTCGTATATGTGGTTCCTCAGTGACTGAAAAGTCTTTATGTGGCTCACGACTATAAAGAGAATTTTTAATAATATTAAATCCCCAACTTATAATCACAGATGTTTTTTCATTTATCTTCTTTAATTTCTTTTAACAATTTTTTGTAGTTTTCAGTGTACAAGTCTTTCACCTTCTTGTTTATTTCTAAGTATTTTATCCTTTTAGATGCTATTATAAATGTGGTTGTTTTCGTAATTTCTTTTTCAGGTTGTTCATTGATATTGAAATGCAATTGATCTTTGTTGATTAATTGTATTCTGCAACTTTGTTGAATTTGTTTATTAGTTCTAAGTTTTTTTGTGGTGTCACTAGGGTTTTCTACATATAAACTCATGTCATCTGAATAGAGATAACTTTATTTTCATTCTTTCCAATTAAGGTGACTTCTGTTTCTTTTTCTTGTGCATTTGTCTAGGCTAGTACTTCTAGTACAAGTTTAGAACTTTTAAAAACATATACATATACACACACACAGACACAGAAACACTTAATTTTTTGTTGTTGTTTGTATTATAGAATGGTGATACTACTCTTACCTTTTGGTGAGTGTGAGCTTTAAGTTACTTTTTCACTTCAAGGAATTTATAGTCAATGATCAATAATATACTAACCTGATGCCTTGAGGACTAATGATAATAATATTATTAATTTACTATTGTTTTTTCACACATTACAATTCCCTATGTAATTTTCACTTTATTCAGTGACATAATGTTTCAAAATTGATGTATACTGTTGTCTGTATTCCTATAACTGACTGAAAATAATTTCCCCAAAGCAATTAATGAGATTTCTGTTTTTTGTTAAAAATGGACAAAATATAAAATATAAACCTTACTTTTCTTTTGCAAACATTAAAACAAAAAGCTGAGATTTGTTGTAATTGATTCCTGATAAATGTTTATTAGCAATCTAGTTTTGAAGAGATTATTTTTGAATCATATCTCAGTTTAACTATAAATTCAAAGATCTTGAATATGCCCATACTCTCATCTTCAATATACATATGCCATACACTGATTAATTTTAGAATGATTTTGTTGAAAGCTAGAGTGACCTTACTAGATCTTCCAGCAAAGAGAAATATAGTCTTGTTACTGGAAAAATTTCCATATTTTCATCATAGTTCACCAGATTTGACTTGACATACAATGAAATTTCTTGCAGATTTATATGCTTTTTATTCCCTCTGTATAAACTTGTCTTCATTTAAGTGGAATTAAAAATGGCTGATTTGTGCATAAAACCATACACGCTAAATCAACTTATCCTTTATTAAATAAATCTCTTATTTCATAAATATATTATCATGTCTCATCCTCAACTATTATTGCTGTTACTTCTGCCTTTGATTTATTTATTTAAACAAAATTGATTGAATACTTCTTGGATGGAGAACATTGGGTGATATACTAGGACCAAAAAAAAATACGAATGCAAAGACTTCATAACTAAGCCAGGTAACAGGCACATCGACTCGTGAGAAAAATACACTGTTAAAACACATATAAATGTCTTTAATTAATTTATTAATTTAATTCATAATTAGACTCATTCTAACTCATTCTCAGATATAACTTTCATTAGCAGTTTTATTCCTCTTTCCAAGGTCAGGGTGGAAGGGGAGAATTGTC
Source organism: Eidolon dupreanum (assembly GCA_028627145.1). Classification (NCBI taxonomy): domain Eukaryota; kingdom Metazoa; phylum Chordata; class Mammalia; order Chiroptera; family Pteropodidae; genus Eidolon; species Eidolon dupreanum. The sequence goes on along the minus strand of CM053512.1, from coordinate 28,908,951 downwards.
AAAGCATCTTGTTACTTATCAGAGTACCAATCAAATTCGTTTTATTATGTGCTTGTCTTCCCACAAGATGAAAATTTTCACTGAGGTGTTGTAACATTTCTTTGTGTATCCTCAATTTATCCTGACCACAAGAAAGTGCTTAAAGATGGTTAAATGAAAGAAGTCATTGATCGTAAGGAACACAGAATTAAAAACAGTTAATTCTGCTATCGGAGGTGGCGTGGAAAGTAGTGAGGAAAGCTCCCCAGCACGAATGACATTTGAGGCAGATATTTTAGAAAGGAAAATAGAAATAAAAAGTCATATCTGGTAAGATGAAATCTGTATCAGTTACACAGATTAGAAATTAAAGAGTTATAGAAATCTCCACTTTTTAAAATAACTTTGTTCTCTTATTTTACCTTCTCTTCAAAATCTTTATTGTACCTTTTAGACATTTTTACATACTGCATTTTCTACATCCACTAAATATTTTGACTTAAAATGCTTCCATTTTTTTTTTCTCTACCACTAATTGTATGATTTGCAGTGAAAGGGAATTTGTAATAGGTTCGACGAAATAATTTGCTGCCATTTAAACTGACCTGGAAAAAAGGTTCATAGTTCAAAGTAGTTAGATATTAGGAGAATTTCATAGTGGAACTCTTGGCATCCTCAGTTCTTGAATCTGAACACTGGTACCCTCTTTTTGTCCCTCCAAACTGTTCTCTCATTGGCATAGACTTTCAATTTGCTACTTCTAAGAAAGACTATGTTGGCTTAGAGTGAACAGCATTCTAACAGCTGATATTATGGCATTCTTCAGAATACCAACAAGGGCTAAAACTTTAATACTCTCCCTCTCCTTAGTGTAGTCCCAGGAGAACATCGTTTTATAATAGACTTGTCAGTGTGAATTTACTCAGAGTTGTTTGCAAAATGGACAGAGTCATGATGTGCTCAGTGTAGTTAGAGGGGTGGTGGGGCTCCATGGAACCCCATGGCCTTCACATGGCCTTCTGACTTCACTGATCCAGAATTTTCCTGGTTGATTATTGAAAAGAAACACAATTATAAATTGGGCTCTTATAGTTTGCATGTATATGCTTAGTAGGTGGGACATATGAGGGAGTCAGGAGGAGAGTGAGTGGAAGGATAACTATATATGTCCTTTCAAGTTTAGTGGGAGTGTGGCTGCCTCTAAGCCCTAGGTGAATACTCTGTGCTTTGGAAGTCACCTATTCCCACACTTTGTTAAATAATCCTTTGGAAAACATACCCTCCTCAAATTATTAGAGTGCAATCTGCATCCTATTGGAACATTTTCAGATTTTCTAATTTATTAATATAAATTTCTGTAGTATCCAGTCAGTTATCATTGCTCCCATGACAGATTTTATTAATCAGTCTTTTTGTTTATATTTTATGAAGTCAGTCATCTCTAAATCTTAGATTTCACATCTTTACATAATAGTTAAAGAAGTTACATTTACCTCTTAAATTGAGAAAATGAATTAAATTTTTTTAAAAACATAATAGTTAAAGAAGTTACATTTACCTCTTAAATTGAGAAAATGAATTAAATTTTTTAAAAAACTATCTCTATCTCTTTCTCTTTTCTCTCTCTCTCTCTCTCTCTCTCCTTTGACATATTCTCATGCATTAAAAGAAGTTATATTTTAAACACAAAGCATCTTTTTACCTAACTGATGATTTTTCTTTTTGTACTCATAGTGAAAATTGTATGCTTTCCTAATAATGAATGTTGAAATCGATTCTGGCTGAAATTCCAAATCTGTCATGCCAATATAAAGGCTTTGTTGAAAGAGTTTAGATTTAGCCATAAGTTCTCTTGACTATTTAATGGTTTCTGGGGAATTTTTCATGAGGAAGATGTAGATAGCCACATTTGTAGTCAGCAAATTCTCATTTTTGCCAAAGGGAATAATTTTAAATGTTTCATATGCTAACCAAAAGACAATCACAATAGCATCCTCACTTTTTACCTGGAAATGGCTTTTTTTTTTTTTTTTTACAACGAGTTGAGAGTAACTACTCCCCCTGCATTTTTCCCACTTAGCACAGATTCTGCCATAGGAACACTTTCAGAAGTGTTGTCAGGAAACACTGTTCCCTCTGCTATGGTCTCTGCTGGACCACAAGCCCCCAGTCCTCATCCCTGGCCTTAGAATTCTTTCAAACTCTATTAGAGAATCTTTGTTAACTTCAGTGTTTGTGTTTGATTATTTATTATTGACATTCATTGTTACTGTATTACATTTACAAAACATGAAATGATTAATTTGCTTTGAAATTTACATTGAACAAACAAATGTCTCATAGCATATTAGAAACTTTAATTATTATCTCTTACTACATGTTCAAACCTCTTCTAGTTTTTCTTTCTCCTTGGATAAAACACAAAAGTTCTGTGAATTTTCTGGTCATTTTCAGGATATAAAGATTTCTTTGGTTTTCCCCAGAATTTCACTTCAGCAATTAAAGTGTCTAGTCTCATTTAATAGTCAAAATTTTCAAATTCATGTAAAGATGAAAGTGTCCTCCTAACTATCATAGTTATATAAGACTATCATAGTCCTTTACTTACTCTAAAGCACCATCACACTTGCTGAAGCAATTTAATGTGTGGGGTATGTTAATTCAGGGTTGTAGACTTTATCATTACCATCAACAATCATTCAAGCACTTCCAAATATATTGCAAAAAATTGTTATGTCTTATATTGAAACTCTTTAAATTATTTCTTCTTGATTGGAGGTGGAGAATCTTGAACAAACCAGGATACGAGAGTTATTTTTTGTAAATATTTATGCAAATATTTCCTAGGATTTATAAGAAAAACATCTATTAATATCATTCTATATAATTAGGGACCAATGATTATTTCCTGATGAGCCCTTAGCTTCCTTCTTACACTTTGCCCCAATTCATGTCTCTCGATTACTTCTTTAATTTTTCATCTTCAATTTATTTCCTCGTGCACACATTCAATTCTATTCTCTGTTCCATGCTTTCACTCTTTTACTAAAGAATTAAAAAAAAAAAAAAAGAACAGATGAAAACAGGTAAAAGCACTTCATTTTTAGGTACACCTAAGTTTATTGTAACCCTATCCTCTGTTTATATCTCTCCCTATGAATCCTATCCTTTGGGTTTATGTGCTGATTTAAAAAATAAAATAAAATAATAAAATATAAAATAAAATAATATAATATAAAATAATAAAGTAAAATAAAATAAAAGACCTGGAAAACAGTCCAGAAGGGAACATTTGTTAAAGAGGATTCAGGGACCTCACATAAAACTTACACAGCTACAGGAAGCTTCTCTCGGCTACAGAATCACTTCTTACTTTATAGAGTGTGATTCTATTTACTTTACTCGAGACTTCAAGATTGTTTTTAATTTGATTTGCCTATTGAGAGCAATACGATATTTAATCAGCTTCTGTTTCCTGGTCTTTTCCCTCCCTTACTCCTGAAGCTTCCCAGATGTGTACATGGTATGTTTTCACATCCTGTTACTGACATTAATATATTTTACCCTTGCAAGTTGTCCTTTATGACTGTTCTTCCATTCTGGAATTGCAGAGTTCTCTATTATGCTGTAACCTTGGCTACTGTAAATTTATGTTAGTTAAAATTATGTCTTTTTTTTTAGACGAAGTGCAAGCACCTTGTCTTCAGCTTTCAAGGAGGCTGTCATATGACACCCGAGGAAGCTGGCAACTTTATATGAAACACATGTTGAGTCAATTCACCAATTAATGACCGGAATGCAAAGCAATTTAAATGAGGGAAATATGCTCCAATGTCTGAAGGAAAACAAAACAAAATAAAACAGCAAGAATCAAATTATGTGGTTTGAAGTCAAAAGGATAGTTTCTCAAAGCTTAAACAAGTGATTCGTAAAGAATAATTCCACTTCCTGTAAACGTAAGAGTCTCTGAAAGCTGAGACCAAGCAATTTGGAAGTGGACTGTGGACCACAGAGGAAATGTTTGTGCAACCGAGATATATAGGTATATATGAGATAAGATATATAAGGCAAGGAAATTTTTACCTTCCTCTATACCATAGCAAGAAATCAAGGGAGATTATTTGTGCAAAGGTAAATTTGGGAACAGATTAATATTTTTGGAAATAATACCCTAGAAGCATAATCTGTTGGAACTGAAAGAGTATAGAGGTCATCCAGTCAAAATCCCTAATTTTACGAAAGAGAAAGCTGAGATATTTATTATGGAAAATATATTTGTCTTGGAATACCTCCTAATTTTACTTTCTCTGTTCTTAATCTTTATCATGTGTCCCTGAAACAAAATTTTGACATACATTTTTTCTGTTCTAGAACATTTTAATTTTGTTTACAGAGACAAGGTCTCATAGAGAACAAGAATTATTTTTCAGAAAATCTGCCTCTCTCTCATACTTCTCAATGTACTTTTTTTACACAAATTGAGAAAAATTTAAAAATCAAAAACAAAAGTATCTAATTATGCATTTATATAAAGTTATAAATTTGGCTTTTCAGGAAATTTTATTATGAAATAGTTTTAAATTTTTTATTTTTTTCTAATTCAAAATATATACTTATAACATTTGGAAAGTTTATAAGAAGTAAAAGAAATTCATCTGACATTCACAATACATTTTGATGTAGTTTCTCCAACTTATTTTTATGTTCGCTAGAATAATTTTCTATGTGCAGATTGGTAACATGCCCTATTATTTCTAATTTTTAAATTTTTTTCAATTACAGTTGACATATGTAATATTATATTAGTTTCAGGTATTTAATATAGTGACTAGATGTTTATTAACTTATGAAGTGATCACCCTGACATGTCTAGTACCCACATGACACCATATACAGTTATTATAATATTATTGACTGTATCCCTCTGTGTACACATATCATCATTTTAGGACATTTTTTCTGTTTTTAAATGTTCAGTTTATTTCCATAGCTGCATACATATTTATCATATGGATATATCACCATGTGCGTGACCATCATCACCATCATTGATTCCAACAGTTTGTTATGTTATATACATAATTGATTTTAAACTTTAGAAAAAGGCTTTTTTCTAAATTTTACAGAATTCTTTCCTTAGGAGAGATTCTTAAAAGTGCTCAAAACACTACATTTTTAAAGTCACCTTGTTTTATATAAAACTTCCTCCAATTTATAATTTTTCATAATGTATGAGACTGTCTGCCTCACTCCAATTTTGCCAGCAATGAATTTTATTGACTGTCCCATTTAATACTATTGAGCTAGAAAAGTCATCAGTTAATTTAAAAAGCCAGTTAAAGTGGGAAGCATAAAAAATATATCCATGCACATTTTATAAATTTTATATAAACTTGAAATGTATACATGCACTTATGTAGTGTAAATGTAACTTGCCTCACTTTTGATTTTGAGCCAAGGACTTTTATTTGTTAATTTCTTTGCTGTCATCTTTTTTTGCGTAAATCATAGCCACTTTGCTTCAGTATGAGTTTCCGGGTTTTTTTTAAGAGTGAAGCAAGAAATCAAGAACAGTTATGAAGCAATAATAATGCAGAAATCTGACCTTTAAAGAAAAATTTTACCCTCTGTTTTATGTTGTCTCATCCAAATCTAATTTGACATGAGTTGTTTTATGCAGTTTACTTTTATACTTTTCAAAGAATAAAATTGAATGAATGAGTTACCTGCAAAGAGGAATGTAAAGACAGCTCTCTGGTCTTCATAGTATTTTTATTTGGTGTTGAAGTTTCCCAAATCCTACTATTTTTTGGAGTAGAAACACATATGACAAATTACAGTTTAAGGACAAGGTTAGAAGTAATATGTAGTAGACCTCTTGTCTTTATATTATCGTATACAGAGCCTTGACTTGGGCAGATGGCTATTTTAATAGCTTTGAGTTTATACATACCGCAAGAAGTTTTCTCTTACTTTTTATTACTTATAATACATAAAACCAAATGATAAAATATATGAGTACTATTTTTCCTGTTGAAAAACTCTCTTGTGCAAAATGCTATGCATAATAATATATATTAAAAGATCCACTCCCACCTGTATTTCATTAAGAAAGTCTGATAAGAAATCAGCAGTTCATTGCATTTGTAAGTAATCAACTTACTATTCACTGCATATAAAATAATTAAGAAGATTAACTTTTCAATTATGTAGCGACAAATGAATATGACAAAAAGGTATATGTTATCCACAGAAACAATTCTGAGATTACTTAGAGAGAATGTTAATTATTGCCAGGAGAAATTAAAAACTCAATTTCAAACAACATTTTGCCTATAATCAGAAATTTTAGCTTCTAAGAGTAGTTAAGGGAGCATTTGAGATCTGGCTCTCTAGCATATGTTGTCAGTTTGGCTCAAATAAACTCTTATAAATTTTTTTTTTAAAAGAATAGTTAAAATCTTTTATGCTTTACTGCTGAAGCCTGAACCATTCTATTTTTTAAAAAAATTAAAATCACATTAAAAAATTTATATTGTTGATCAAGGTTATCACTTAATGATAGGGATATGCATGAAGAGAAACATAACTTTTATTGTTATATGAATCCATAATTTTAATTTTATGTATTTTTCCTCATTGGTGCTTTATTTGTTCTAAAACCAAATATTTAATGAGAAATAATAACTGTTCTCTCAGTAAGATCTCCTTTTAAATATTTTCAATAATTCATCTAACCATAAAAGAATGAAGAGAAAGTTAAGCAGTCAAACTACTTAGTCTTAGGCATTTATAAGCACCTAAGAATGATTATCAATTTCAATAATAATTCAGATAATTCTAAAATTTTTCAGAAGCGAACTATATTTTTTCAGATCTTTCTGAACCTGAAGTTCTGATCAATTTTCTCTCAGTTTGCCTTATATCTATATCCTTTTCACAAAGGGATATTTTAGTGTCTGATTTATTTGTATGTGTTTTATAATCCGTATCACCTTCCTTACTGGCCTCCCCTCGTCTCTGTGTAAAATAAGAAAAAACAAACAAACAAACAAACAAAAAAACAATGCTGAGCTATAACTGATACCTGAATATTCTCCTGCAAGAAATTCCCATCATCTGAAAAAGAACACTGTGGGCAAAGGGCCCAAGCAGCAAAAGGTATTCTTACCCTAAGAGTTGCTGCAGAGATATGAGAGTGCTACAACCACAGCTGTCGTGCTGCACCACACACTAAAAGCACTGATGACACAGATGGTGGTAAAGATAATGGCATGATAATTACAATGATGATGATGTCGATGACGACGACAAGGGTGATGACGGTGGTAACAGGCACAGAGGAACTGTTTACCAGGGAAAAGCCCAGAGCTAAAGGCTTTACAGTGTTACATCATTCAAGTCCTCACCACAACTCTGTGGAGGAGATGTAGATGAGAAAATTAATGACTAGAGAGATTAAGTTTGTTGCCCAGTGTCTCGCACGTAGCCGTTGGTAGAGTTAGAAATCTTTTCCTTAATTTTTGAAACCACACTCTTCTAGTCTTCTCACTCTCACTTTCTTTCACCAACTCTTGTTTCTCTACCAGTCTGTAGAAGATGGAATTCCTCAAGACTTGGTCTTGTTCCCCTTTTTTCTCAATCAATATCTCTTTTAAGATAGCTTTAGTTATTGACTGTGGATGAATAACTCCAATGTACAAAAGTTTACCCCAGATTTTATCTCTGGGGCTCCAAGTACATAAATCCAATGACCATTGTGATAGACAGAATACATAGAAGTTGGCTATTCTGAGTCTGTGTTGAGGTTATCATTGACAGATTTTGTGGGTATGTGCCTATGTGTGGTTTCATGTATCTATTTTTTTCATTGAGCGTGTAGTAATAATATAATTAGAAAAAAAGCTATTTTGAAATAATGTACCACTGCAGAACAAGTTATGAGTCCAAAGCAAAAAGACCACAATATGCAAATATTGTAGTTTATCAGTCCAGCTCACTGTCACTGTAGTTATCACCTCTCATAACTGTGTCTTATCATCCATTGCTAACCTTCTTCTAGACAGCAGTACACCACCATCTGCCTCCTGCCCGCTTCCTCTCCATTCAGAACCAGCCCCATCTCATATTTTCTTGAGTTTTGTTATTTATTAAATAGTATTTTTCTTTTTCCATTCAAAAATGACTTTAGGCTGTATTTTACAATGGTACCTACCTTACTATGAATATAAGTGATCCAGTGACAAATATTTAAAGAAACTGAATCAAGCACATGTGTTTTCTATAATAAATGAGGCTCAGCAATGGTAGAGAAAAATGTCTAACTTATTAATAAAAAGTTATATCAAATGGAAATTGGCAGTAATCTACTCGGGTTAATTAAATTATGTAACACCAAATGATCCACATCCTGGTTTCCATACCAACTATATAACCTGACACAAGTTGCTTAACTTTTGTGCCTCACTTTTATTTTTCATAAAATTGGAATCTCAATTATGCCTACTTAATTTTTTTTGATTACACGAGATAATTTGCACAGAATAAAAACTCAGAAAAGTAATTAAATATAGTAAGCACTATTGTTAAGTTTGATGACCAAAGTCTCAAACAGTCTTTTTTAGGAGTGTAAACTTGTTTGCTCAGGGCTTACCAGTACTCTCTTAATCATAAAACTGTTCTGTCTGGATAAGACATCTTAGCATGTTGAAGGAGGAATAATGTGAGAGTTATTGTTAAACTAGTGCATGACGGAATATTTAAGAAGTGTGATATAGTGTTCTGGAACACTGATTTAAAATGCACAATGGTTTAATAGCATGATACAAAGCCTCCCTTTCTTTCTCGTGTTGTTCCCTGGTTTCTTTAATAGAATGGGTCAGAGCCAGTCTACTGGGCTCAAGGACACTTGAACAGCAAATGACATTAGCAGTGACTTCCCGTTTGCCACCATCCCTGTGATTGAAATGAAGCTTTATCTTGGGAGCCTGGAGCACTTTGTACATAGACTAGTTAATGTGCAAGTCCTCTGCTATTTAGATTGTGCAGATGAAGGACCAGAGGTATGTAAAGGTTAAGGATGGGACCAAGGTTTCCGTTGTGACTCACTTTATTGGGCTATTTAGCTTTATCAGAGAGATTACAGAATAAATGTTTCCTATCATCTACCCATGATAAAATGACAGCACAGAAAGTATACTTTTTAAAATGTTTGTTTTCTTCCTTGAGAGGAACTTGACTCTTTCAATACCATCATGTAATATAATATACTTACTTAACTATCTTTCAGAGGAAAATAAACTTCATTTACAGGGCTTTTTTTTTTTTTTTAATTGAAATCATTCTTCAACTACTCCTATCCCTTGATCCTTAGTAATCATCTAAGTCATTCATCTTTACAATCTTTTCAGCCTTGCTTTGCTCTTGTTTGTGGAATTCCAAAGTGACAGGTCCCAGTCTCCTGAGAATATTTTATCTGTGGCCAGAGGGCTGCATCTCCTTTTGTTCAAACAATGTCAGAAACATTTATTTCAAGATCCAGTTAAAATTCTTCTGTTTTAAAACCCTTGGGGGAACAGTTACTCTCTGTTTAGAACTTGTTTACTTAATTCCTTTCCTACTAGTCCCTTAGTTTGTTTGAATTTCACTTCCAACCTGTCTTTCTAGATGCTGTAGAAGCAAAAAGAACTGCATTATTGCTACTTCTTGCCTTATCAAGAAGCTTTCTCTCATTTCCTTAATGTGTTAATTTTCTGACTGAGGAAATAAAACCAAAATAAAATACTATTTTCTTCTCTTCTGTTAATTAGTTTGTTTTTTCTTCAAATGATATTACATCCCAAGTCCTTATATTATGGTTAATATCTTCTGCCTGAGAGAGATGATGGAGTAAGGTGCAAGAAGTGGAAAATAAAAAGAAGTATAATTTAAAATATTTAAATATTTAGAGAAGAAGAAGAAAAGATAGGTAGGGAGAAGGTGAAATATCCTTAATATTTCCCTACAAGTGGCCTTAATCACAGATAAAATCAAAGTAATGCTAATAACAGCCACTGTAAAAGAGTGGAAACAAAACCCAAAACTGAAAATAGGTTTTTCACAATACTGTTAATTGTTATCATCAAGTCACAGGATAGTAGAAAATAAAATCCAGAATCGTTTTAATTAGTAGCATTTCCAATTAATGCATCATAAAAAATGATGGAAGTAGAACACCATTTTTTGGCATATGTCATGATAATAATTTTTGCAGGAATGAATCATCAGTGGATGCCAAAATGTTTAGGCAAAAGTATAATGAGAAACAGGATATTTGATATTATTAAAGTGTCTCCCCACAAAATACTTTATAAAGAAAAAACTAACTTTATGGTGGAGAAATCTGGTGAATATCACCTCATTGAAGTTTTCAGTTAACATCACTAGTAACAAAATATATAGATATCGTGTTCCTTTTAACATGATCCACTGAAGAAAGCACAGTTCCATTTCTGTGGTATTTTTGTGAAAAAAATGCAACTTAAATATAAACATGATGAAATATCAGACAAACCCAAACAAAAGACAATATACAACATTACTGGCCACTATTTTTCCAAAGTATCAAGAACGTAAAAGTCAAAAAGGCTAGGAATTACCACAGATTTGGAAAATTTTATAGAGTACTGATGACAAAATGCAATATAAGATATTGATTGACTACTGGACCAGAGACAGGACATGAGTGGGACAAATTAAAAAAGTTGAATAGAGTTTGTAGTTTAATTATATCTTAATATGGTTAATTATCTGAGTCTTGATAACTGTACTATGATTTAATAAGATATTAATATTTGGGGACACTGGATAAGGATGTATGAAAATTATTTGTAATATCTTAAACCTTTTTGTAAGTCTAAAACCATTTCAAAATAAAGTTTAAGAAAAACGGAATAATAGAGAGACAACCTTTATGAGCACATATGATCTCCAATTAAAAATTTGAAGGTTTAAAAATGAATTTAGGATTTCCAAATAAAACTTTCAGAAGAACCCCTTTCTTATGTTATTACTCACAAAGTACTACAAAGTAATTACAAAGTAATAAAATAGATGTCCATTCAGCAAAGAGTGAACCCTTTTGGTATGTATTTAACTAAAGAAGATTATATAGTTTATGGAGTGTTTCTGGAACTACAATGGTCTTGGATAACACTTGGTAAGCATTTTGTGTTCATTTTGAGGTTATTTTGTTTTTTGCATCTAACACCAAATTAGAAGTTCAAAATTTTATTTTCATCCCAGAAGAAAAATAAAATCAAATTCCTTACAATTAACAGAAAACCAGTGTAGGACCACTGATCTGTCCTTTTACACTAATTTCTTACTAAAACAGAAAACACACACACACACACACACACACACACACACACACACACACACACATGTACACCCTAAATATACAGTTGCTTGTTATTTAAACTACATTATGAAAGGTGTGACACTAGGATTTTTTACTCAGACTGACTCAAAAAGAAGATTACAACTATTGTCACTAAAAAAACACTATAGTTTTCTAAGTTGGTAATTACTTCCAGAACTTAGAATTTAAATTATATGTAAAAAAAAAATTCTATAGTGTAGTTACAACAACCAGGTACTTTATACGTAATCTATATCTAAGAAAAACTCTTCAGGGTATTCTTAAGACAGATTTCTTTTTTTTGACAATTTGAGCAAAGTGATTCAGATGTTATAAGAGTAAGTTAAAAAAAAAAACTAAAAAGTTTATTATCTAGAGTAATAGGTATAAGATGGTCGGTCACTCGTTCTTTGACAATGCTTCGGTCAAGAGCTGGCATCTAAATCTCATTTTCCCTCTTGCATCTGAAGGAATATTGTGCTAGTTTCAAGGCCTGATTCTTAAGAGGCTGGCAGTTTCCACTTTCTTTTTCATAGAATACTCATTCTTGATATCTAAGTTATCATGTAAGAAAAAATATGCACTGGAGAGGGAATGTGAAAAACCCATGAGAATACATAGAGAGAGAGAATGGACCAACTCACCCCAAACTTTGAATCATGTCCATCAAAGTTTCAGATGTGAGGAAAATCTTTGGACCCTCCAGACTAGCCCACCTGCCAGTGGAATACTTACTGATCCCAAGTGAAATCAGCAGCAGAAGAATCACTCAATTGAGCCCAGTACAAATTTTTGGCCCATGAATCTTGAATGTGAAGAGAGAATTATTGCTTTAATTCATTAATTTTGGGTGGTTTATTATGAAGCAATAGATAACTAGAACACATGGAGGAATACTGCTTGGTGGTTTTGTCTGAGACTACAGCTATTTGTCCCACTCTACTCTCACCTCATTTTTGTGCCAGTATGTTCAATTTAAGGAATATACTTCTCAGGGTCTCTTGAAAGTGTATATGGTCACGTGACAAAAATTTCCATAGAGATATAAGTAGAAAAACTGCTTGCACATTCTGGAAAATGTCCTTAAATCATTTCCTCTTTTTTCTTCTCTGGACCAGAATGTGGATGTGATTATTTGTGTTATAGCCATCACCTTGGACCATGAAAAGGAGGACTTCACTTTCAAGGTGTTGGAGTTTAATTCTGTAAGAATAGTGAAACTTTGTGATTTCAAGAAGCTAGGGAGCTTCTTTTTTGTGAATGAAAAATACATTGTTATCTATTACTTTATCATTTTTGATATAAGAAGCGGAGACTAACAGATTCAGTAATTAAACCAAATAAGATAATAGAAAAGACAATAATTCATTTCAAAGAATGTTAACAACACAGAAATATTATATTGGCTGGGCTTTGAGATTCTAATATTCAATTATCATACAAGGAATTCTTCATTTGTCTGTCTTCATCATTAGCCAAGTTCCAGAAGTTGCAAGCATGTCCCAGCATAAGTTTGCTAATTCTTAGCCATTTAATTTATCTAATTGTGGTTGTATTTTCTATTTTAAAAATTAATTATTTCAACTACATTTCTATCAATAAGTACCTTAAAGAGAAAAGAATTAAGTGCTCCAACCAAAAGATAGAGTGGCTCAAAAGATAAGAAAACAAGACCCCTACATATGCTGCCTACAAAAGACTCACTTTAGATTAAAAGACACACACAGACTAAAGGGAAGGGGATGGAAAAAGATATTGCTTTGATGGACCTAGAAGGTATTTAAGTCAGACAGAGAAAAATAAACACTACATGATTTCAGTTTTATGCAGAATCTAAAGAATAAAAAGAATAAACTAATCAAAAACAGACCCACGAATATAGTGGACAATTTGGTGATGGACAGACGAGAGGGGATTTTGGGGGGCTGGGAGAATGAGGTGAAGGATTAAAGAAGTACAAATTAGTAGCTGATGGATTGTCATGGGGATGGGAAGCATGGCATAGGGAATACAATTAGCATTAATACATTGGCTAGGTGGAGGGCCAGGGGAGGGAGAGAGCAATTGGTGGGATCATTTTATGAATTATCTAGATGTCTAACCAATGTACTGTATACTTGAAACTAATTAAAATATATAAATCAATAAAAAAAAAGCACGCACAAAATATTAATTATTTTATTGTACAAAAATGTAGAGTAATATCACAAACAATAATATATCCAACCTAACCAAGTAAATAACAATTACAATGCCACTGAAACATTTTATAAACCTCTCCCTAATTATATTGCATTTTTTCCTTGTAGCCACTATTGTGCTTGTAATACTTTTAAATCTCATAAATATATAATGTCATGCTCCATATATTCTTCTACAACTTTTAAGATTTATCCATCAATACATGTAGCTGTGGTTTATTTATTTGTACTGCTCTATAATATTTCACTGAACAAATATCCTGAAGAATATCATTTTACTTTATCACCAATGAATATTTAAATTTTAGATTCATTGTTATTTCAAACTATAAAAATATTCTTTATGAGGGTCCTGCCATGCACTATGTTTATTTACTACTAGAATTCTATCTTTTATTCCAGTTCTAAAGATTCTATTCTTTTCCTATATATTTTTTTTAGATCTTGGAGGCAGGCTTAGGAGATGGGTTGAGTGGGTGGGAAAGGTGATTTCAGGATTTCTGTCTTCTAATGTTGAATTTGAAGAAAAAGAACGATCCAGTTCAGGACAAAACTCAGGAAATTTGGGTCCTGAAAGAAAAATTTTAAACTTGGGTCAGTGTGAAGCATTCGAAATATTATTTTATTTTGTCTTAGTTTAGATTCTCTAGTCACTCTAAATCTAAGAATGAGAAAAGGGGAAGAGTAGCGGGCAGTGGATTACTATAATGATTGTGAATTACTTGTTCAGAAAATTTTGTGTTCCAATTGCTCAATTACATGGAACCAATTCAATTCCCAAGTCATTTTTATTGAGTGGTCTTTTACCTTCTTATTGTTGGTGTGTTTGAAAAATTGAATTAATTAGAGAATTTCAATGTAATATTTAGAAGGCTTTAAAGACAGAAAGATATTCATCATTTTTTAAACATTCCCTGACTGAAAATGTAAACTTTCAGAGATGTGCAGTACTGATGTGTCAACATAATGTAAACATGTTTTTAATTTAACTGCTAAAATCCCTTTGACTTTATGTCTATGCTGGTTTTAACTTTTCCATAATCATCTTTGTAAGAAATATAATTGGTTAGTGTCTACTTCCACTGAATTCAACTCTTACACCCAGGATTTGTTACTTTGTGTCAGGTTTACCTGGAGAATGTATAGCATGTACTGTGCCCATGAATGAGGGATAAAAATCTATGGGTTCAGAAAAATGTAAATGATCGAGTGTGTCGTTACTAAGCTCTGCTTGAGGTTCAATGCCATTTGCCAAATGTAAGCCCTCAGTTAATTTTTTTAAAATTCAAAGCTTTATCAGCACCTGGAGTCACTAGCTATGAATGCCCTCTGAAGAAAAGGGAGAAATTGTCTTGGGAGGGGGAAGTAGAAGGACCATATGGTTTTTGCTTGGTCGTAAAGATTTAGAAGAAAGACACAATATTTTAGGATGCCAGTCACTTGATTTTAGTTTAGCATTCTTGAGATTCTTTGACTATTGCAATTTTACTTTCTTCTTTGTTTTCTTAAGTTTGGTGCTGGCTGTAGAACAGATGGTGACTAGAGAAGAGAACTCGAGTATGTTTCATAGTTCCCTCAGCCACACTAACTCATTCAGGATCGATTCATTCCTCCACCGTAATAGTTTTAATTCTTTATAAAGTTAATAAATGCCCTGCTTTTTAAAGTGGAATGTTAAAATCTTAAGGTAAAAGATTACACCATATAAAATTTTTTTTTTCTGCATTTCATGGGGTGGTTTGGCCTATAAATAGAAAAAAAAATAATAAACTTAGAAAAAACTTATGTGCAAAAAGCTGTAGGAGAATACAGAGTGCCCAGAACCAAATCTGTACACACGTGCATGCACACACGTACCCTTGTGCTTATGTCTTGATAGAGAGAAGTCATCAAAAACGTGGAGCATTTTTAAGATAACTATAACTCTCAAAATATTTTGTTTCTGCAATGTTTTCTCGCTCTATTTTTTGTGTATTTTTATCATCCAAGAAGATATTATTGATCATGAATTCAAGTAAAAATATGAGTATTGAATGTAAATTTTCAAATTATTGTCTCTGTTGTGTTGAATCGTGCCATTAGGAATCAATAAGGTAGAGTTCAATATATAAAATTGCTTCAGAAATCTCAGGTGTTAATTTTCAGAATGGAAGAGCACCATATGTCTCTGATGTTCATGTTTTGATGGAAGGAAGAGGGGATGGAAAATATAAATGAGGTAAATAGAACACAGTTATTGTGGCCTCCAAAACAGCATAAATCTTTTCAGAAGACTAATTTGGTACACATTCCTCTCAACCTCCTACAGTGCTAGTGTTCTTAGATTATTCAGTGAACTGAATCATCAGGGTAATTTGATATAATTCAAATTAATAATTAATTGACATTGAATAAAATCAATGTAAATATTTGTAGGGAGCATGAATCAGTGCCTGGCAAATAGTAAAGTGTATGAGTTTGTTTCTAAACAAAATAATGTTAGATCCAGAGACAAAGCAATTAACTTCATCTGAAAGCCTGAAATTGTTTTATTGAGAGAAAGCTCTTTCTTCCAGCTAGTATACGGTAAAGTGCCTAAAACAGTGTTTGGCCTTGAAGGCATACTCACATAATGGAACAGTACGCATTATAGAATATTTCATGAAACCCATTATTTTCAGTACTTTGTATATAGTTTTTATTACTTCCTGGAATTTGTATAATTTTTTTCCATTAGTCGCTTTAGGGCAGGGTTTATGGCTTATCTATTGTTATTTCTAGATCCTGGTAGAAGTCAGGAATGTAGTCAGTGTCCAGTAAAAATATCCTCGTATGTTAAAGTATTAAAGCTAATTTGGGAGCCTAAAAATAGATTCTCTTTAATTTATATCTTAAAAATTATGGTAATGTAATTGCATAAATATGGGGCTGACTGCAATCTTCATTATTAATTTAATAAAAACTTCACTCTCTTTGCTGTATTATAAGTTCCTTGGTCAGAAGCAAAGATGTTGGGAGCCGGAGATGTTGGGAGCCCTTTGTAAGGAAATATCAGTTCCTTAAACCCTGAAGGGAGGAGAAGCATCAGTTCCTGAAATTCCAAGGGAGGAGTTTTTCTCTCGGCCTTATGTTAATTCATGTTAATCGCAGCTATTGTTTCTGGATACTTGTGGTTTTGTTTTGAGCAGTTTGTTACTTTGTTATGAGCAGTTTGTCACGTACTCAAGCCGTTTAAGTATACGGTGCTAAATAAACTCGAGGCTGCAGCTTTGACTGTATGCCCTCCCGAGATCTCTTTCTCTTCTCTGTCTTTTTTCCTAACCCTCGCTCCCCCACTCAGGACTGTTCGACTCTGCCCTGCTGGCTCCGGCACAAAGATGCATGGATTAACATGATGGCACGTAAAACATTTGCATATCAGTGGGTGTTGGTTTTGGCAGAAGTGTTGTGGCAGAGAATGCAATTTTATACC
>CM053512.1:28505513-28891419 GCA_028627145.1 Eidolon dupreanum | reverse complement strand
CGTGTAACCTTCAAAAATGTGTTGGTATTTGATAGCCATCATCGGGGTGAAGTCATTGACCATATCAAAAACTAAAGACAAAAACCTGCTGAAAAAAGCTTCAGCATTTATTTCAACATTTAGTAGTTATATTAATACCATGGTGGAAAGTGAAACATCTTCTGAATTTACATATTATAATATAAGGCATGATATTTCACTTAAAACAATGAGCTGTTCCAAATTCTGTTCAAATTTTATTTCTTTATGCAATTATGAAAAGTAAAGAGTTAGCAGGCAATGAATTGGTTCCATTAACAGAAGATTTTCAAAAATGTAAGAAGTACCAGTTTTATATTATTATATGAGGGTTCAAACTTAGAGAAAAACAGTTAATTCAAATAATTGTTTGATGTTTTAATTCAAGTTACTAAATCTAAGCTTTGAAAATTTGAAAGGTATATTAAATTGAGTTAGGGTTTCACCACAGAATATTAAATTTTATTTGCAGTAATAATAAGAATCTTAATTTCTTGGGAGCACAGCATGATAACACAACAGTATTCTTGCTGAATTAAAAAAGTGTTGGATTAGAAATATACTTGGTATTGATAGCCTGTACCATAGCCATAAATGTCCTCTCCCTTTGCCACATAACAGCAATTGTGTTTTGGAAACGATTTTGCCTTATGATTATTACTTTTTTATTTTTTATCATAATAATCTTTGCCTTATAATTGTTGAAAATAAACTTCAAAAAGAAACACATTGAAATGTATTTCTACAAAAATAAGAAAATGAACAAATAAATCTATGAGAGGTTGAACAGTTTACAAGTATTATTTTGAAATTTTATTATTGTGATTTGGAATACCTCAAATTGTGGAAAAAACCTTTTGATGGATTTCCTATTTTTATTGATTAAGTTTATATTCCACACTTGAATAAAAGGAAACTAAATAGGATTCTGATTTTCAACATCTATATTTGTCAAAACATTCAAAATAATAATAAATTTAAAATCTTATTTAATGAATTTTGCCTCATAAAAATATTTGTTGCAAAAATGCACTCATAATAGAGGCCAAAAAATGGATTGAAGTATTTACATGATTTAATATGAAAATTAGAAATAATAATATTCTCCATTTAGTATTATTTCCTCTGTGTTTATTGAGTACTTTGTCTTTTGAGAAATTTGACTCAATTAGAAATTTTATGACCTGCAGAAGAAGACTCTTCTTCTAGTCAACTAAAGGCAATGATTTCAAATTTATTAAACATAAAATACAACTTTGAAGAAGACTAAATAGAATTTTATAAAAGTATAAAAATAAATAGAGCTGATTTTAAAAATACATTCTCAGATAAATATTAGTTACCTGGTATTAAAGACAGAATATATATGTACATCTATATATAGTATGTGTACGTAAATATATATATATATATGAATAATGATTCTACTTATAGTATTTTTATGGCATTTTAAAATTAATGTTCAAATAAGCAAGAAAAATATAAACTTAATTTTGATTGTATTTGCTCTTTCTCTAATATATATTAATGTAGAAATGTATCTATATATATGCCATATATTTTTGTACATATCAAGAATGGGGCAGAGATTAAAACAAAAACAATACATGAAATTTACTAGAAATACAGTTAAAAAAGTATAGATATACATTTCATAAAAAACATAAACTGTAAAAATTGGTGTAAGCAGAAATAGAACACCAGTAGGCATTAACTGAATTAATCAAAATAGGAATAGAAGATTAGAATATATAATTATTAAGCTTGAGTTAATAAACATGAAGTATTTTTTTAATACAAAAAATATCAAATAATAAAGATCTTTGCCTTGTTTCTATTCTTAAATGTAATGGGTCATTTGGTCTCCAATTTAAATGTGATGTTTCCTGCAGGTTTTTGTACAAAGTCTGTTTCTGATAAACACAAAAATAGAGGTCCTGGCAAACATAATAAGATAAGGAAATAGAAAAAAAGAATAAGAAATAAAAAGAAATGTATTTATTTGTAAATAGTGTAACATCTGCAGAGCCAATAAACAAGGTAATAGAACAATAAGAAACTTTGGCTAAGTTTCTAAATATATGAATAACTTACATAAATCGATAACATCCCCCATAAAAGCAATAGTCAGAGGAAAACATAGGATAAGACACCATTTCCAAAACAAGAATTATATAGAACATAATGTATAAGATGTTGATGAAGAAAAATATTAAACTCTACTAAAGAATAAAAAAGTAGATCCAGAATAAATGGAGAAAAAATATGCAGTGACATCCTGAAAGAGGTAAATGTTTGCTTATCATGTTTACCTAACAAGGTAGTTATTTTTATTCAAACTAATGCTTTGCCCCTAAAGTTCTGCTCATTCATATCAAATTTCAATTTGTAGGTATAAATTCTTTTCAAAATGAAGTTAGTCAAAGACTTTGTACATAGATTTTAAGATGATTTAAGTATAATTTTTATTTTCATGAATCTAGTTCTTTATTTTTTATTTTAGCCACATAGGTTCACAGTAATATTCACAACTTTCTAAAAGGCAAAAATTAATTCTGACATTAAAAAATATTAATTATATTGTTTTTTTTTCTAAAGCAATGGAATTTATTATTTCCAGAGGAGAGTGGGTTGATCAGAAATTGTAACATCGTTTTTCTCCCATTCACATGTCATTTCATCACATTTTCTTTTATTAGTTGTAATCCTACTGTGCTAATTCACATTTATTCTGTGGTCAAGTGTGACTATTTCTAAATTTGCCCTAAAATACTTGTACAAAGGCAAACATCCCACCTGGTATGTGTGGTCTGCATTTTTCTTCCATGTGATTTACTTTGAATTTATTTCTCTTGTACTTAATCCTGTTTATACTTGCTTCTGTCTCTAACATGTATTCATTTAGAAATGTTTAGCACAAGCAGTTATAATTTTTATTGGGCTACCCAGAAGAATGTGAGGTCAAATAGCTATTTAAAGGTACCCAATTATTTGACTAACATATTCAGAGACAACAACATATTGTGCAAGAGGTTAACTTTTAAATGGAATTTTTGTCAAATGTGAGGGTCCCAAGGAAATAAATTTTATCAAAAAATGATCCAATTGTATATTAGAGTTTTAAATATAATGAATGTTTCCATGTTAAGCATAGTTTCTATACTAAATTGTTCTAATAATTACAGCTCAATGATTACAATAGTATAATATTTCTTTTCAACATTGAACACTAAATAATACATAAGGAATTTGGAGAAATCATGATCAAATAAGTTGAGAAAATAAAGAAAGAAAACAGAGTAGAAAAAATTAAACACAAAAAATAGAAAAAGAATTAGTTGTTCTACAGTGTTAATTCGTTCCCCAAATATCAAATGCTTCTATGAAATACAGGAGATAGAAATTGAGAAATCTTATCAAACAACAAAATGATCCTAATACTTGAACAATAATAAAAGGCCTCAAATTTCTCTTGTTTTTTTTTTTTTCCCCCCCTGAGGTTTGTACCCATATTACTAACTTGAAATTTCCATCATTTATTATATACTTTTTCAAGAGTGGTTATAGAGAATCTCCAAAATTTTCTTGTTTTAATTCCCACATGGTTTTTTGAGAGCATGTATTTTTTCTGGGCAGGGGCTATAGGTTTCTCTGCAGATCCGGGATAGTGACAACTGGAAAAGGTAAAAGCCTTTCTGTGGGAGGTTCTGAATCAAAGACCAACCTCATCTCCTTTGGTGGGCCCATATTAACTCTATCAGTTAATTTTATTAGAAAATTGCATGGTATTTAATTGAACTTTCTTTGAGTCATTTTGCAGGGTGAAATGAAACATTCTATGCGCTATTTTAGAACATGAAGTAGGTAAACTTTTTGTTAGACTGATCAGCCCCTGTTGTTACAGTCAGTTTAGTTACCTAAAAATAAAGTAATTAATTAAATTTGAATGTAGGACACCATCTTTCTGCACATTCGCACGCTTAGAATAGCAAGCATAAGTGTGAATTCCAAAGGAAATGCTGTCGTATATTCTTTCAGAGAAGGAGAAGCTGCTTTTCCCATTCTGACTGTGAGTGGCTTTGAACATCATTTCCAAAGCATGTGCCAAGTTGGTGATTGGTGTGAGCCAAGGCTTGCTGATTTAAAGCCAGCTTGCATCATTGTGAATATTTCATTTCTGTTTTTTGCATGCAGTATCAAAATGATGAAAGTTGACTTGTTCTCTTCTGATCTAGAAAAGACTTAGTTTTGGGTCAAGAATCACTGACAACTTTACCAAATATTTTCCTTGATGTTGTGCTTTCACTCACTCATTCACTCATTCACTTGGAGAGCTTGAATTCATTATTATCTATTATTGCATAAACCTAGCTCTGCTGAACGTAGAGGTTTTTGGTAGACCAGAAGCTGTGATATATGGAGTAGGGTGCTGTGAAGGGCTGTTTGGGGGCTGGAACTTAGGACAGGTCTCTAGCCTCATGAAAAAGGGCAGACCAGAAAACCAAGGCCAAAACACAGCCATAAGAATTAGACAGCTGTTATGTAGAAATAAAGATTTTTAAGAAAAATTCGTAGCCCAACTATCTGAGCAACATAGATATGGGCCAATTAAAATATGTCTCTTAATGGGATGTGAGCCTACTGAGGCTCACTGAGGGAGTGACTGGCAATCCTGGTGCCAGTCTCTGACTTGACTCAGTCTTGTCTGACTATGGACCCTCATAGAGGTTCTAGGGACCCTGAATTACCTAGATTTTCTAATTAATAATTTGGATGCCAAATCTGCAGTTCCCATTACTAAAGGAAACGTTAGTCATTTTCTTAAACAAGCAAAAGACCACTGAGGCTTCAGAGATGCCACTGTAACACATCAGGGATAAAATAAAAGTCCAGGTAATTTAACCATCCTTTTTTCTTTCTGCAAAAGAATCTCTGAGGATGGAGGAGATATTCTCATCTGGCTTGAAAATAACTTGCTACTAATTCTCTAAAATATCAGATAACTGTACAACTTTGTTTTTAGCCCTTTATATCTAGACTTATTCAGTTTTTTAATATAAAAATGGTCCTACGACAAAATTTTTTCTCTCAGCCTTTCTGTCTTTATTCAAGAAATTCCGACTGACAAGAATTCTTTTCCACCAGGCAATCAACTCCTAAATTTCTCTAACTGTGGCCTCTCTCTCAAGCTCCAATTATTTTATCCCTAACTAGCTTCTGTCATTTCAAACCCCAAGTTGTCTCACAATGGTAGCTTACGGTCAATGTATTTTTGACAGCCTAATTATGTAGAAAATTAGTACATTTTTTTCCATAATTATATGACTTTTATTGCAGTGCCAAAATGAGCTTTTCTATGAAAATTCTTTCCTTCCTTGGCCAACTACACAAGCTTTCAATAAGGATATATGGGGCAGGTGATCAATTGTACAGTATGAATTCAGCTGTCTCTGTCATGATTAATTGGTTTGATTGGCTTCTTTCTTTAAATTGTAGTTATTATTTAACATAATAACCCAATTGCTTCGGCAACATAAAAATAAGAGTTAAGTATGCAAAAACAATTAAGGAAGAAAAGAAGGAAAGAAAGAAAGGAGGGAGGGAGGGAAAGAAGGAGAGGAAGGGAGAGAACAATCTTGACCAGTGTTGTGTATATACCTGTGCCATGCTATGAATCCACAGAATTTAATAAAATGATTTTAATATCTTCTCGAAATAAAGAGATGTTTGAATGATCACCTTTTGAAGTTGGACTTCATCTATAGAGAGGACAGTGAAGTTACTACTGTATATCAGCAATTTGCACCTATGGCATTACAAGTCATTTGCTATCAAAAAATTTGCTATCATTCATAAGAAATTCTATATCGTTAATAATTAAAATATCTACATATGTTAAAGTTTTATTTTTAAAAATAAATTAGAGCAGATTAAACGTTACCCTCTAACATATATCATTTTCATTCATGTGCTGACATATTTTCCAGAGAGAAAGAGGTGTGGAAGCACTGTACATAACACTGGGTTCATCTATGAGAACTTTTGATGTTTCTTCCATAGGTGGGAAGATCAGAACTGGAATGGTTCTTGCCAGTCTCAGAGAGCCAAGGTCTTTTGTTTGTTTGTTTCTTTGTTTTTTCTTTTGTACAGCTTTTTTTAACATGTGGCTTCCACATTATGGTCCAATATAGCTTCTTAAGCTCTAGACATCATGTCTACATTTCAACCAATGGGAAGGAAGAAATGGCAAAGGAGGATGTAGCTCTACATTTAAAGACGTATTGGAAGTCACGTATATCAATTACACTTATAGTCTCAAATCCTGACCATTTCTATTGCAAGGGAACCTGAAATATGTAGTTCTTATTCTAAAAAGCCATGTTCCCAGCTAAATATCAGGCAGACCATAACATATAAGGAAGAATAGATATTTGAGTATAACTGATAGCCTCTGACACACACTCTAAATAGCCCTAAAGTCACAAGCTGAAAGTGTGGCCATTTTCTGCCACATGAGCAAAATTAGTGTTCTCCATCATCATTCTATTTTGCATTGAAACAAATGTTTTTATTTCCATATTGAAAAACTGAATGTTTCTTTAAGCAAAAAGTCGTGTGTGTGTGTGTGTGTGTGTGTGTGTGTGTGTGTGTGTGTATCAGAAATAATAGTTTCTAGAATTTTTTAGCAAATTTTATTACAAAATTTTAAATTTATGAAAACATTTCCAAGATAGTTTACAAAGTTCATATATTCTCCTCACCTAGTTTTTCCAAGATGTTAACATCTTACATTATCATGGTACATTTGTCACAATTAAAAACTCACATTGATGCATTGTTATGAATTAACTGCACACTTTATTTGGATGACATTAGTTTTTCCACTAAAATTCTTTTTATATTCCAGGATCTAATCCAGGATATCACATTGTATTTAGTGTCACATCTCCTTAGTCTCCTTTGGTCTGAAATTTTTTCAAACTTTATTTTTGTGACATTGACAATCTGAGGAGTATTTTTGCAGAATGTCCTTCAATTTAGGTCTGTCTGAAAATTAGATTAGGTTATGTGTTTGGGGAAGAATACCACAGAGATAAAGTGACCTTCTTATCACATCACATTAGGGAGGGTACGCCCTAAAATATCTATATAATTAAAATAGAGTAAAAATAAAAAATTCAACTTTATTGAAAATATTTCCTGTCTGGCTCAGTAAAATATCTTAATATTATATAAATAGTTTTATAGAGCATAACACAGAAAATCAGTTTTAATCTTGATACACAACAGTGATTTCTAATGAAGTTTTGTCTAATAGGATTCTTTATAGGGATTTTTTTTTGCAAAACAAAAAAGACCAAAATTAAATTATATGATATTGTCTAGAACAATATACTTCCAAAGTGGTTTAAAGATCTTATAGTAAATAGCTTAAATATTTCTCTTATAATATTTAATTCTGTTAATTTGCTTAGTAAAGAAACTTTGCAGAAACAGCTATGCTAAGTAATTAGTCAAAGCCTACTGAAATTATGTGTACTATATCAAAGTATTCAAGTTATCTATAATAGCTTTTTCCTCCTCATAATCATTATATAACTAATTCTCTTAGTCTTACTTCTATAAAGTAAGAGTTATCAGAAAATAACTAGAGATTCAGGTAGACAATGCCTTGACTAATTGCTTTTTGTCTGGATTTTTTTCCCAGAAATATATAAATGAATGTGGAAATTACTATAGGCTCAACATATTTTTGGGAGGCTGAAAATCAGTGAAATATCATGGTTTTTCTTGGTCTCTCTGAAGCAAGTAATTTTATGATGGCATCTGGACATAAGCTGAAATGTCTCAAGTACCTAGGAAGATAAACTGAGACAGGTTGTGATCCTGAGGCACAGGATATTAATTCTCATCCTTAGTCAGGAGAATTTGAGTCTAAATAGCTCTCATGTCTAAATTATAAGGGTTTTTATCTCACTTATTCTAAATATTCTTCAGTTCTTTACCATGCTGCTACTTATATACATTTGACTGATTACCAATTATACTTTATAAGTAAAAAGTAAATTTTCATTATCAATCATGTTTAAGATATTATTCAATCCTATAAGTGGATACTTTTTATATTTAAGAAGTATAGTGAATTAACTTAGACTGAGTGCTCACTATACCTTATAGGCTCTTTGTTGAGATTATTGCATAAGAGTAAAAAACTTTATATTAATATTAAAATATAGTGCAATCTACATTTAAGAAAATGAAAACTAAGAGCTTTAGAAGTTGAGTTATAACCATGTTTTCTTCATCTATAAACATTGTTATTTTTTAGTCTATGACCATGCCACCCTGAATGTGCCCGATCTCGTCTGATCTCAGAAGCTAAGCAGGATCGGGCCTGGTTAGTACTTGGATGGGAGACCACCTAGGAAGATGAGGTGCTGTAAGAGTAAAAAATAAAAAATAAGGGATTGTAAACTGACAAGGTCCTTGCAATCTCTGAGATCAACCAAGGGTTGCCTCGCCTAAAAAAATTTTAAAAATAAATAAATAAATAAAAATAAAAACATTGTCTTTTTCATTTACTATTAATCTTGAATAACTAAAAAAATAAAATAAAATTGTACAAAAACATCAGGGTTTACTAAAAATTTTATTCCTATATCATTATTTTCTACATGACCAAATACCTCTACATTTTGATATATGATCTGTTATTTTTAAACTTTTGTAAACATTGTTACTCACCCACTTTCTTTATTACATATTGATTTCTCTAAATATCATCATATATTCTACATCTTACCAGAATAGGTTGTAAGACAAATGCTCGTACCATATGGTACTTCCAAAAACACAGACTTGTAAAGCAACAGTATATCACTGCATTTATAGCTTCCAATGTTCTCTTGTGATTTGGAAATCCTGGCTTTATAAAAAGTAATTAACATACCAATATTAATATAAATAGAATGCACGATGTTTTGGGGAATTAAATAAGTTTTTAAAAAACATGAGTTACTTTAAAAAGTATAAGAATAGTCACATGACAAATGACTATCAATCGCTAACACTCAGTTAATCCTCAGGTACTCTTTTAAAGATGCCCCTTACTCTTGTACTGTGTATATGCATGAATCTAGCTCAGTTTTCGTGACAACGTGTAGTCTCTGTGCTTTATATAAATTTTGATTTTCTTATTAACACATTTAAGGTGAAGCAAATTAAACAATTTCAACAAGTAGACTTTGAAAACAGAAGTCTATTCACAGGGACACGGTATATCCTTTCCTTTTCAAAGGACAGGACACCATAAAGTTGCCAGGCCAGCAGGGAGTTCGCTCTCAGCTGGTGTACCTCCATCCTCAGCAACTTAGTTTCTTATTCTTCAACTGGCTAGTTTGGTTTTATTCATGTGGTGTCTGGCTACCAAGAGTAGTAAGTGAGAAAGATGCAATGTGCAGTCACTTTTCAAGTCTCTATATTCCTTGTTTTCCTGTCCCATGAGCTAAATCAAGTCACGTGACTAAGCCCAGCTTCAGGGGGTAAAAAAATAAACTTTATCCCTTGATGACAGGAAGAGCAGTGCCACATTCCAATAAGGCCAGTAAGGATTGAGATGATTGGTGGTCATGTTTGCAATTCACCCCATTTCCCAACCTAATCCTAATAGATCTTAATGCAATCTATAACATCAATGGGTTACACAGGGTTCTAAGTTCTTGTCTCTGACACTTCTTTCACAATGGAAGAGACTTATTTTGAAGCTTAAGCTTTGATAAAGACAAGAATATTGCTTGGCACAACTAGACTAAAATATCCCACCCATATTTTCCAAAATTAGAAGGACTTCAGAGTTTCCGTAACTGTGTATGCCAAAGGCTAACCATGAGAACCACAGGAATTTTAGCAGTAATGACAACATGCTTGATCCAGAGTTTCATATTTAGTAGCTCAAAACTTCATTTTGTTAGATGTTTTGAAAATACACTTTTCCATAGGAAGCAAATATCAAGTATATCTTTCTCCTATACAAATCTGTGATGTCCACAACAAATACATGTGTTAAAAAAATAAAGCTCTTTTCCTAAAACTAAAAAACTGTCCAAATAATGTGCCTTTTTTTAGTACTTTTAAAAATATATTATGCTAGACTTGAGTCTTAAGAGAATGAGTCAACATGTTTAATCTAGTATAAAAAGTATTTTAGGCAACCTAACATGCGTGTGGTATGGTGATAAAAATATTGAAGTTCCTATGCACTACTTTCTTTCTACAAATAGACCACTAAAATAGACTGTGGACAGGGCAGAGCAAGCATAAAGCAGTACTAAAGCTGGAGATATATGATTAAAGAGGTTCTTTGGTTATTTCAATCTCTTTTCTACAAGTTTCTAGGAGTCCATATAACATATTTACTTGATGTAAAGAAAGGCCTCTGGAAGGTAAATTATTTTAATGGAAACAACTGCTAGAATATGATTTCTTTCCTTTGGAAACAACCAAATTGACCAAACAAATCGAACTCTTGAAAAAAGTATAAAAGACACTAATTGCATATCAGGCACAGGAAGATAAATGATAACTATTTGGGAGGAGGGATGGAGGACAAAATCAAAATCTCAGGTTTGGAGTCAGAGAGATTGTATATAAATCTTGGTTGGGCCACTTGTCATCTGTAGAAAAGTGCACTTACTGCTCTCCTAAATAATCTTGCTAATTTATTGATTTACTTAGTTACTTCCTCCACAAGAATAAAAAAAAATGAGTGACTCTTGTGCTT
Source organism: Eidolon dupreanum (assembly GCA_028627145.1). Classification (NCBI taxonomy): domain Eukaryota; kingdom Metazoa; phylum Chordata; class Mammalia; order Chiroptera; family Pteropodidae; genus Eidolon; species Eidolon dupreanum. The sequence continues at coordinate 28,880,621 of CM053512.1, read as the reverse complement.
TTTCTTATCCAACATACAATGGGTTTCATTAGAAATTTTACAAAAATAAGTTTTTTTTAAGGTTTAATTTGTAATTTTTAAAAATAGTTTAAAATAATTAAAAGCAAATTATGTAAAGAAAAGAGATTGATGTACCAGTCATCTGTGATGGGTTCATCATGACAGTTAAAACCATTTATTTAGAGCTTATGTGATTTGAAGGAAAACAAACTGGATTATGCAGAATTCATTTCTCCATGTAAAAGACTACATATTTTATTTCTATTATTTTTATTGATATATTGACATGTGACATTATATTAGTTTCAAATATACAACATAATGCTTCAATATTTGTATGTATTGTAAAATGATCATCACAATATGTCTAGTTAACATCCACCACCACACATAGTTGCCATTTTTTTTCTTGTGATGAGAACTTTTAAGACCTACTCTCTTAATAACTTTCAAATGTTATACAGTATTATTAACTATAATCACCACTCTGTACATTACATTCCAATGACTTGTTTATTTTATAACTGGAAAGAACCTCATATTTAAATGATCAAAATTAATAAAATCTTGTCAATTTTTCAAATTGAGCAATCTGTCACATCACAAAGGAAAGGTTCTTATTTAAGGGGGTTTTCATGTGGTCTCCCATTCTCCACTCACAAAGCCATCAGTTTTGACTTCAAATATTAGTTGGATTGCTACTCATTAGTTTAGAGGGAGTTTGCGAGATAGAAAGGGGTGAAGATGGATGTGGGAGAGGAAAGTTGTAGAAAAGAAATAAAGTTTGAGGTCAAAGTAGAGGTAGAGATAAAGATAGAGATAGAAGGCAAGGCCAGTGAAGATATAAACACTGTTATAGAGATGACGTATAGAAAAACATCAGCATATATTATTAAAATATGATTAATAACAAGAGAACTTGAAGAACTGAAAATTTTCTGTTGTGGCTCTCATATGATCTCATCTCCCCCAAGGTTTCCTTCCCTCCCTTCTTGCTAAACCCAAATAGCCAACCAATGGTTGTTAAGCCTTAAAAGCATTTTAAGAGATCATTTTTAAACAAATATTCCCAAAGCAGCTGAAGTTCAGCTGATTCTTTTTTGCTAATACTCTATAAAATCCCTGGCTTCGTTCTTCTGGGTTAGAACACTTTGTCAGTTTTGTTCTCATGCCACTGCCTTCTAAATTAAAGTTTATGTCTTACTGTGCTCTAGTTGATTTTACTCTACAGTATCCAGGCTTACTGTGCTATATTGTTATGTTTATTAGTATATAATTTTATTATGACTATATTTTATTAATACAATAACATTTTTAGCTTTTTGTTCTAATGATATATCTTTGAATCAAATTTTTTTTCAGATACCTTGTATTTACCATCATCAATTTCTACATTTAATATCCTTTACCCAACTATTCCACATTGTAAACCATTTCATGATTATCTACTTATATCAATGTTGACAAAAAAAAAATAGAGAGAGAATTCTTGGTTTCTTGGTCAAAGTATACAAAGACTCAATAACATTTCTTGAGTGCATGAATGATTTCATGCACTAAAGCACAAATGTATAAACTGTTTCAATTCCAAGTAGCTATATAATATATCATCACACTGTGTGGACATAAGGAAATAGATGGATGATCTGCCAATGTATCTCCCCATCAATTGCTGGGAATAGCCTAGTTTCTGCTGCAGGGGAACAAATCAACTGTCTTAAATTTAACATTAAGAAATTACTTCTGGGATAATTAGAATGTCAAAGAGCTCATTTTATAATTTATTCCTGCATTGTGCCATCAAACATCCTTTGTAAAAGCCACAGCCTGGGTTTTCACTCTAATATTTTTGTGTTCTCCTATGTGTAGCTTACATATCTTTATGGTGGAAAGAAAAGAAGATTCTCATCTAGTACATGTTCATTCTCTCCTAAATGTTAGTGTAGAGAAAAACGCACATTGTAAATTCTCAAGGATTCAAAATATATTCAAATAACAAAAGGTGACAAATGAGAGCCTGCCCTGTTTATCCCTTCCTCCTCCTCAGTGTCTGTATGCTTGTCCCACCTAAAGGAACAAACAGAAACTTTTATCTTTAGTGTAAAAATAGTTGAGCCATTTTAAAATTTAACTGAAAATCCATGCTTCTCTACTCACTTCTCTGTTGAAGTCATCAATAAATCAAGTCAGAATCCACTAAAAGCTTCTAAGCTATTAAATGCTTTAGGTTTACTTTATAGTGAACACATATTTTATTCAGATTCTAAGAGGAAAAGCTTCATATTTGCTTCATCAATGGGTAAACCATTCCTCTTTACTTACACAATATTTCATTTAAACTAAAGTAGGAATTTTCAAAGTATGAAGATAAGCCAACCAGAGGGCTATTTTTATGTTGCGTCTGCTCCATATCATACTGCCAAAGATTGATTTCAATAGCTTTGCTCATTTTTGTCTAAAAATAATAGAACTAAAACTATATGGACTTTGAAAAGAGACATTTCCCCACTATAAACTAGGAGGTAGAAAAGAAGCAAACTATTATAAAGGAAAACTTAAGTGTGTGACCCATAAAAAGTAATGGTATGTCAAATTATAAGTAGCAAGCTGTTCAAACAAAGAAATATTTCACATTGTTTTGTTTTCTGTTTATTTTCCAATATGTTTAAGTTGCTTCATCACAGGCTGCTCACAGTACCTTTTAATGGATACTTCAAAAAGCAGTTTTTTCTAGACTAAAAATTTGGCCTTGGAAAATGTTCAGCGGGGAAAATAAATTCTTTAAGGTATCACAGCATTAGTTTCAATCTTCAAAAAACAATTTTGTTTAGAGTCCTCTTTAATTTTTCAGTTTGAAAATGTTTATTGTTTTTTAGACACAAAATTAAAGACTCAAAAGACATCAGAAAGTGAAAATGAGGATATACTTTAAAATGATAGATGACTTTTTTATAGACTTGTTTTTAAAATTAAAATGTTCTTCATGAATTAATGAAATGTTTAAAAATTTAAAAATAATGTATTTATTATATGAGGGAAATAAATAGATATATTTGTATAGTTATTAGCAGGAATCACCTTCTCTGAAGATAAATTTAGGGTCCAAGGTCTCAAACGCAGGAAGCAGTAATTAATAGATTGATATTTCTGAGTAGGCATGAAGGGATGAGTTCTAGAACACAACTAAGGTATTTAGCCTTAGAAAAGAAAAGGGATCCCACTCCATTGTAGCCGTGGGGCAGGAAAGAAAGAATAAATGTAGGTAAATATATAGCTAAGTTCTAATTGTGCACATTAAATATGTGCATATTACTATCTCAATAGATATAAAAATAATAAATGAATGAGTAGAATTTAAGCTTTATTCAATATTTGAGAAACTTGGTAGAGGTCTCATAGAGTCTGAATTCCATCTGAGGTATTGATCCAAGCCCTTCTGCCTCCTCATTGCCTATTTACATACATTATCTTTGGTGTTCTTTTTTAACATTTTTAGGTCAATTTTTCTTATATATTTTTGTTTTGATAGACTGTTTTTTCCTTGTCGCAACATCACAGACATTTTCTTATATATTTTTCATTGAATTTCCTTAGATTTTAATATGTATTACCTGTATCTTTCAACCATCTGGAAGTCATTCTTGCATAAGAAGGAAGATAGGGATAAAATTTATTTTTCTCCATGTAGTGGCATAATTTTCTAAACCATCTATTAAAATTTTATCTTTTTTCCCTGTAGAAATGTTAGATTTTATAATATGCCAAGCTTCTATTTGTACCACAACCTGTTTCTGACCTTCCTATTCTGAGTCCATAGGTCTCGTTCTACATCTGACACACATCATATTTTTCATATTTTTTGTTTCTTTGTTTTAATTTGTATTACTGTCTCTGTAGCAAGTAGGGTTCTCTATTACAGACAGTGCCCTCTCTGATCTTTCCAAAGAGTCACTTAATGACTCAGGGACATTTATTGTTCTGTATTACCTTTAGACTATTTTTGTTGTGTTATGAAAAAACATACTACTAAAAGTAAAATTGCAATTTTGAGGATGAGATTGGACTTTAGTGCAGGGTCTACTCACTTCCCGTGTCTTCAGACTCCTATAGTGCTGGCCTATTGTTGAGACCCTTTCTCTGCTCTGAAAAATAATTCATTCATTAAAATTGAGAAATTCTGAAGACCCCCCCCCCCCATTACAGATACATTCAGAAGAATGTCACATTAACATCAAGGAAAAATATGGAAAGATAAGAGTCATTTTATTACTGCTGAAGTATTACAATTAGAGTTTAATGCAGGTTGGGAAATGCTCGGTTTGTATCTAATAACTAGGATGGGAAATATTTAATTTTGGGGGATATATATATAAGATTCTATGTTTTCAAGATTTCTCTATACATTACTGTCTTTTCTACTTTGATTTTTGAAATGCTAGCTTCACTGGTATTTCAGTGTTGGAAAGGGGATATACAATATGCTTAACTTTAATCATTTATCTAAAAATATTAGCACAATTGTGATTAGAATGGAAGCTATTCAATCTGACATGAAAATGTCTTTTATATTTGAAACTATGTTATACAATTTCTAGTGAGACCATTTTTTATTTGAGTAAAATCCATTTCTTTAATTATCTCCACATTTGATCTGAGGATGATTAATAAAATATTTCAGTATCTTTAAATCCTAGCACAGCTGTTCCTTAGGGATAGACTCTAAGAGTTACATCGTCTGTGTCTTTCTTTTCTACAAGTTAGAGAATGAAGAAAATATAAAGATGAGATTCAGGAGAAACAAGTTCATAGCAAATCATGCCAAGAAAAATACAAATGGAAATACCAGGCTGGACGAAATTTCAATTGTACAAACATTTCAGAAAATATTTGAAGGAAACAGTCACATTTACTCTAGGGGAAAATGAATCAGCATTTCTAGGTGACAAAGACATAAGGGTGTAGTGACATATTTGTGATGAAAAACTGATCTGTTTGCCTGTTTTTATTAACCACTTCCTCATGGGAAATAATTAAATCAACTGTTTTGGAAAAGAAACCTTTCATCATTAGTATTTTTTACTATAAGCACCAATTTTTAGTTTCCATATCTGTTTTCTAAAGGGTTTATAATATTAACCTTGTGTCTACATCAAACAAATAAAATTATATGAGTGACAAAATTACATTATATCTTTTTAAATGCCTATGTAACTAAATACTTGCTTTGTTTCATTATGCTAACAAGTTTATGCTTTTATATTGAAAATAGAAGAAAAATGTATATATCATTAAGGAAAAAGTTTTGTTTTAAATTGAAAGAAAAATGAAATAGAAGATCTGACAAAACTTTCTATCAACACCTTCTTCCTTCAGGATGTCCTACCTTTTTACTATGTTAAGACATAACTTAGATATGAGGTAGCTAAAATATGATTATTGCCTCTAGAGTAAATAGAATATAATTTTCAAGAAAAGAAAAAGGTGGAGTTGCATTTTTCATGTTTTCCATTACAACTATATAAAATAAGTAAAAACTGGAAAAATGACAAAAAAAATAAAAGAAAATGTTGGTAATGCTTTAAATGAAATATTAGAACTTATTAGGGTCAATAATTCTATTTTTAAATTTTGGTCAACTATATTGACAATATGTTTAGTCTTACAGTTTGAAAATCACTCTCAATTGAATTCCATTTCTGTATAAATAATATTTCATCAAATACCTACATGAATATAGAAAAAATTCACTTTACAAAGTTTCTATGAGAAGTAAACTGACTGCTTATTTAGAGTATATTCAAAAATAAGGTGTAAGAATGATTTACATCTTCCACAAACTCAACCAGAAATCCAAACCCTGGCTTGCTTTTTTAAGGCTCTTCACTTAATAATTAACCTGTCTGAACATTGCCCAAAAAAGGTAAGGATAAACAGGTTCATTTAATTTTTCTAGCATTGCCTCTTGACATTAAAAGACCACATCAGAAAACTTAAATGAATATAGAGTGATAGATATCAGAGCCATGTATATTTATTGTTCATTGTTATTGCCTCTCACCTCCATAATAAAATGGCAGACAAATGCCTGGATGGCCAAACAACTCTAGGTAACAAAGTAGGGTTTTTCTCACTTACTTAAAATCTACTAAATTGGTAAAATACGGAGGTAATTTGAAGAACAAAAAAATAAAAGTGAACTTAGGTTCTTTTCATCTATTTTGAAGTTATAGTCATTGTCTTATAATAATATTAACTTTGAATATTATTACGAATCTCTGAAAACCAACTCTTATTGGTAAGAATATGCAAACTAAGGAACCAAATATCCCTCCCATACCCCAAGCAATCTTCTCTCCTTTTTACTTTTCTTCAAATATGTCCTATCTAGTTTTATCTTTTTATATTCAATAATTTATGAACTATTCTCATTCATTTTACAAAGTTCCTTTCAATATTTTTCTCTTCATCACTCACTATCTTAAAACTGCTTTTACATCAGACACTAATGATTTAGGGTCACCAAATTCAGTGACCCATTTTGTCTCTGTGCATCAATCTCTAGAGGCATTTGATACCACTTAAACCAAGACCCAATCTATCATCCAAGACCTACGATTCACATGAAAGTACTGAACATGGTCCATCAGTTTTATCCTTGCAATATTTCTCTCATGTCTTTCTCAAACCCAATAGAAATAGTTTAGTTCTAAAACTCTACTAATTTATTGCAAAGATCTCCTGACTGAGATTTCTGATTTCCTTCAGCTTCAGCCCATCATTAAAACAATTTGTGAATATTGTTGTGATGTAATGACAAACGTTTTTGTGCAAAATTTCTCATTGATAGTTTGAATTTTAGCTAATTAACTCAATTCAATATTTTCTTCAAAATAAATGCTTGATTCAAAAGACCTAACCAGTATCTTGTCCAATTATTAATATAGTTTACTTGTATGTATTAACATATTTAATTATCATGTATTTGATAGATAAGGCCTGTTCTTTCTTGTGGTAAAGTGGTCTTTGGTAGCCAAGATATTGGCTCTGTTCTTAGTACAAATAGGTTGTTTTAGGGTATATAAGGTGATGAAGAATGTACATGTATACGGTGAAGAAAGGTGTAAAGACCTAAAAGTAGAGGCCTTGCAAATCAGAGTGGAAATTGAATGTTGTACCCTTGTTTCTTTTATAAATATTGGTTATTTAAAAACTAGTAGGTGTAACTTTGTGAAATATGCACAAAGAGCAGACTGTAAGGAAAACACCAATATTTAAAACTTTGAAAATAATTTAATTATTTTAATGTTAAAATAATTCTTTTAATGTTATAATATATTTAATTTTTTTCTACAATTATGGATACATTGCATTTTCATAGCCAAAAATAAATTATGCACATTCAATTAGATATTATAAATGAGAAAATCCAATTGTAAAAGCTGTGATACCTTCACCAAGGGAAGCAGGACACTGTGCTAGTTGAAGTTATTTATTGTTTTTATGTATTTTAAATGGGCTTTGTAAGAACAGAATTTGATTTTCAAAATATGGAATGGTATACTGAAACTTCCAGAAGTACTCAGAAATGTTATCAGTCACTGTCAGAAAATCATTACAGACGTGGTTGGGGGAAAAAGAATTATTTAACATATTTCAATATCTGTCTATCATTTATCATCTATCTATCTATCTATCTATCTATCTATTATCTATTATCTATCTGCTCTATTAGATCATTTCCAAACATATTATTGTTTAAGTAGAAATTTTAGGTGCTGTATAGAGTAGATGTCCTTTTGATAGTGAGAATTTTTCAACTTGTTGATAATTCAAGTAGTTACCAATTTTATTACATTTCTATTACTGTTAAATATTGAAATATTTTGAATATCTCATCATTATAATATCTTTAAAAGTTGGTTTAGCATCGAAGAGGGGGAAAACATCCTAAAAGTCATCTCTTAATTATATATGAAAACTTCATTTTAAATGCTAAGCATTCTTGTGCCTGTAATAATTTTCAAGCTTTAAAAGATTACTAGGACTTCAAATGTTATCATTATTCACTTATTTAAGAATGAAGTCTTAAATTTAACAGTTCTACAGGATTTCTTTTGTTAATTTTACTAAGTCTTCCCTGAATACTTCTTTACTGATATATTTTTTCAAGTCTTATCCTCCTTCACTTTCTTAATTACTTACATTTTTTTTTTTCACCTAACGATCAGCCCTAGAAATTTTAATGGAAAAAAAGAAATCCCTTGGGCACTACACAACATTGTAAAGAGTAGGTCATATTTTTTACCTGATTACTTTTCTAATTTAATACCATGGTTTAAAAGTCTTTACATGCATTCCAGGTAACTCAGAGTCCCATTTACTACACCCTTTAAATAACAGATCATTTTCTTCACTTTCTGTTATATTTTTTTCTGTTGTTTATTTCTTCAAAATGTTATGACCCTTTTGTATGAACAACTTGACAGTAAGAACTTTGCAGTTTGATCTATTATATGGGGATAAAATTAGTGTTAGTAATAACTATTTTTCTTCTGACTAACCTAATGTTGATTTTAATTTATGAGAAAACCTCTAAAAATAGTGAAAAAAATATTTCAACATTTTACTGAATGTTTTTTTTAATTTAGTTGACTATATAAGAATTAATTATAAGTATGGCTTGACCTTAACTACACAAATTTTTCTACTATTCTCTTCATTAAAGTTTTAGTAACATTTTTGGGTGAGCCTGGGTTTATTTCTTTATATATCATTTACATGCATTTCATACACAAAAATTATAAATAAAATTGTATCTTCCCTATAATAACCAGAGACCAAGTATGTGTATGCTTTATACTTATTCATAATTAATTAATGCATGCAAAGTATTGCCTAAAAATGGCATATTTAAATATGCTAAAAACAATTTAATTGTTTACTTTAAATGGGTGAATTTAAATGGTGTATGAATTATATCTCATTAAGGCTGTTTAAAAAAACTGTTTCAAGCAAAAATCATAAGGACACAACTAACAGTAACATCTAGACAGAAGTACAATTTCATTTACAGCCTCTCTGGATGCCTCTTGAAATTCATTTCTATTTATTTATTTGTTTGTTTGGTTGTTTGTTTGTTTATTTATACTCATTGAAAAGCTGAAAATAGTATCTACAACTTAATGAGTTTTGAAAATAAGTATATCCCCATAAATCATCACCACAATGTATGCCATAAACCTCTCCATCACCTTTAAATGTTTCTTCTATCCTTCTTATTCTTATTGTTTCATTATTATTTGTAATAACACATTAGATATATCTTCTTAACAATACAGTTTTGTTAACTATAAATACTATGCTATACGGTAGATCTTTGGGACTTACTCATCTCGTGTAACTGAAATTTCATATCTTTGACTAATACATCTTCATTTCCTCTGCCACTCTCCTATGGCAGTCGAAATTCTACTCTCTGCTTCCATAGTTTGACTGTTTTAGATTTGCTATAGAAGTGGATTCAAACATATTTGTCCTTCTGTTACTGTCTTATTTCATTTAACATAATGTCCTATAGGTTCATCTAGGTTGTTAAATATACCAGGATTTCTTCTCTTTTTAATGCATGGCATATTCTATTGTATGTATATGCCATAGTTTCTTTAGCTGTATAGTCCACTGAAGGACATTTAAATTGTTGGCCATGTCTTGGCCATTGTAAATAATGCTGCAATAAACAATGAGGGTGCAGATATCTGTTTAAAATCTTGATTTCAACTCCTTTGACTATACATAGTATGATAATGGCATAAAAACAGACATATAGACCAAAGGAACAGAATAGAGAGCCCAGAAATAATGACACATATGGTCAACTGATCTTTGACAAGGGTGCCAAGAACACAGAATGAGGAATGGAAACCCTCTTCAATAAATGGTTCTGGGAAAACTGGATATCCACATGCAAAAGAATATCATTAGTCCCTTGTCTTATATCATACATAAAAATCAACTCAAAATGGATTAAAGACTTAAACATATGACCCTAATCCATAGAATTTCTAGAAAAAAACAAGGATAAAGCTCTGGACATTAGCTTCAGCAGTGATTTCTTGGACATAACACTGAAAATATAAGCAACAAAAACAAAAATAGGCAAGTGGGATTACATCAAACTAAAAAGCTTCTTCACAACAAAGGAAATAATCAACAAAATGAAAAGGCAACCTACAAAATGGGAGAAAATATTTGCAAACCACATATCTGTTAAAGGATTAGTATTCAAAATATATAAGGAAATTTTACAACTCAATAGCAAAAAAAAAAAAATACAACTAACAAGATTTAAAAATGGAAAAAGGAATTAAATAGATATTATTTCTCCAAAGAAGACATACAAACGGCCAACAGGTACATGAAAAGTTGCTCATCGTCACTCATAATCAGGAAATGCAAATTAAAACCACAATGAAATATTACTTGACAGCTGTTAGAAAGGCTATTTTTAAAAAAAGAAAGAAAAGGGAAAAAGGAAAATAAATATTGCTGAGGATATAGAGAAAAGGAAACACTTATATACTGTTGCTAGGAACACATGCTGGTGCAGTCACTATAGAAAACAGTATAAACATTCCTCAAACAACTAGATATAGGACTATCATAGGGATTCATTTTTAATATAAGAAGCTGAAAATGTTTTTCACTAGTGTTATGTTTAATCATATATATGAAGTTTTAATGTCATTAACAAACTGTATTCTGATGATGGCATACACTGCTTATTTTTCCTATGTAATATCTTAGGGAGAGACCAAAGACAGAATAAGAAGATAAAACATATGTATTTTGGGGTGATTTCACACCTAGGATGAAATTTTGCCCCTTTCCTCTAGATGTATTGTGGAGCCCATGAATCAGATATTCAACTAGTCATTTTCTGCATGCACATTTTGAGAATCTCTGTTATACTGAAGAATTCCCAACGAATGTTATGTTTCTCTAGAAAAATCTTTTTTATACTCAGATTAATTGGCCCTAGAGATCAAACTTGGCTAATTTGATTTATTACAAATATCACATTAGGATTTTGAGATAATATTAATGCAAACTTTATTCGATACATAAGTTAATTTTCAATGCCAAGGACTTCTAATTTATCAACACTTATTAGTCAGAGCTATTTTTTTTTTTTTTGCCTTAGGTAAGAAGATTATCAAATTCCATTCCCACAACTTTATGAGGTATTATTATTTTTATTTTACTATTGACTCAACTGAGATTCAAAAGGATAACTTACTTGAGACTATGTAGCCACTGTCAGATCTACTCAACTCAAATGATGTGGAAAATGTCAGAGGCCAGACTTAATAATTGAAATAATGTATGATAGAATGTTCTGAAATGGGAAATAGTGAAAGTATAATATTGTTACTTTTTAGCCACCATTGTGATACACATTTGTACTCAAAAATTTTTAATTATATTGGTTAATTTTCTAAAGAAACATGAAAAGCAAGATTTGTGATTATTGAGTTATTTAGCTACTTAATCATCATTCATTTTAGAGTTAGTCTATCCACTACTTTATTTGACAATTTTCAATTCTGTACCATTCTTGATAATCAAGCTTCTATCTTAGAGCTGTAGTTTTTACTTCTCTTCCTTGGCACAAAAATTTATGATAATTTCAAAATGAAATAGTCTGTGCTTTAGACTATCCTCCCTTTTACACCTTTGGAGCATAGATTGTAGTGTTTGCTAGAACAGAAACAATTATTTATGCCTATACTGTAAGAAAATAGTCACTTCTACACAGTTTAATGACAGCTCCTAGGTCACATCTCTAATGCCAAATAAGTCAGAGAATTAAGACAATTTTTCAGAAATATTTATGAACTTTTGTCTAAACTACCTGTATTTTTCAATATAATTACTTGAATTGTCTGTAGTGGTGCTGTAGTTCTTTGTTTCAGCTAAGAAATCTGACCTGAATGTGCTGAGTTAAAGATAATGAACAATTTTTTTTTAATTATGCAGGATAAATTATCCAAAGCATAATATGCTTAGTCACAAGGTGACCAATTCCATTGGGGAACTGGAGCAGTGTTAAGATCGCCTAAATATACACAGAACAACTGTGAAAGAAGACACAGTTGGGCTCGTCTTTTTTCTGATATCAGAAGATATATATTAACACCTTTTTTAATTTTAAAAAGAAAAAGAGAACAAGATATTCTTAGTTCTTAACATAGTGGGTTTGCTTAGGTCTGTACTTTCAGAATTATCAGAGATTGACGTTTCTATTTTTAATAAGGTAAAACTATTTTGAAAATATTATTTGTAATTTTTAAATTACTAAGTGCAAAAAAATATATACTCAACTACCAAAAGGGAGTAAAATTACACCAGAAAATTAATACAAAAGAGATAATTTAACAGCTTTAGCATAAATAGGTCTTTTCTTCAATGTGGTGTACCACAAGGAAGTTGAGGAGTGGAGAAATAAGGGTCTAGTCAACATGTTCTGTAACTGTGATATTTTGTGTCTCTAAAAGAGGGAAAATAATTAATTAGAAAAACAAAAAAAAAACTTTGAAATGAATATTTGTAATAATTCTCACATATCTGAAACACATATTTTCTCTAGTGTCTCTTTCTCTTTTTTTAGATTTTAACATACTTACATCATAACTAACATGGTGATGAAATGGCTACCAAAATACTGCTCTTTATTTTAATGAAGAAGAGTCTTAACCAAAATCTATTATTTGCAACTCAGAACTAAGAAATGTTTTAATCATCCATGAACAAAAAGAGAGACCTATTATCATTCTCTGGATAATTTTAATGCTGGGAAGAGCATATTCTTTGGTATTATGTATCTTTACTTGAACACATCTACTCTTAAAATCACAACTTGATTATATTTGCCAAAACTAAACCAAATGACATTTCTCTTCTCCAAAGAGGAAGTTTAACCAAAATTTTTTTCCCTGTCTATAGTTTTCCCAAAACTCAAGTTCTCACAATTTAATATAAACACAGCTCTGGACAAATAATCTAAGTTTGTTCTCATGCAGGGTGCCTGTTGATGCAGCTAGGAGTTGGTCACCCTTGTTATTTGAAGGGGATGTTTGCCCTAAAAGCTTACAAGAATATTTTAACTTTATGTATTCTAGGTACTGCTTTCATAGCTAACTGCATTTTTGAGAAGACAGCACATTTATTTTGGCTCATATTTCTTCAATCATCAAAATTATTTCTAGAATACAAGTGATGGATCATTTAATTATTTTTATGTAATGTCACCAAGGATCTATAGAAGATTAGGGTAAAAGGGAAAAAATTCAAAGTGTAGCATATTTTCTGTCTGTACCAGTTTATAATGTTTTAGTAAAATATTGAATCTCAGTTCAGGAATTTGGCATCAATTTGCATAATTAAAAACTGATTCTTTTCTGAAATAAGAAATTCTCCCATCTCTTTCTCTCTGTTTATCTTTCTATATATATATATATATATATATATATATATATATATATATATACACACACACACACACACACACACACACACACACACACACACATAGACAGTAAACAGTCTGGGAAAGTGAGATATTTACAAAAGATGCTCAATAAATAACATGATAATTAATTCACCATTTGCTTATTGTACAACACTAAAATAATTTGAACAATCATTATGTTTGGAACAACCTGATCAATCCAAACACCATAAAATGTTTAGGTAGCTGTCAGATGGGAGTCCTAGGGAAATCTGTGTACATCAGCATCGAGGTAACTTAAAGTGTCTAGTCAAAACATGTTTTATTTCTTGGGAGACATTCTCATAAACATGTACATTTGAATTTATGTGTACAGTCATATTGTAACTTCAAATTTGTAGCTCTTTCTGAAATAGAAATCTTTAGTATCATAATTTGACATTATTCCACTGAACTATAGTCAACAATTGAGCAAAAATGACTCTCTCTATTAAAACTCTAAATATGAAAGAAGCGATAACTCTTGAGTCAACTTATAATTGAGTTGAATGGTTGAATGGCAGCAAGCACATATTAGCTGAGAAGGCATAATGTGTTTGGATTTGTTTGCAGACAGTTTTAGAGAAGAAATTCTAAATAAAGACTAAATAATCATAATCATGTAACAAAGATTTTATTCACAGCTGGATTATGATGATACATAAAACCACATGTGCCATCCAGGTTCTCAAAGATCTCTCAGAGATACTTTAGGATTTTATTTTCCTATTTGAGTAGAAGAACATAAACCTTATAGTTTAAAAATTAACTATATTCTCTTTTGCTTAAAGAAAATAAGTCAGAAATATATAATTATCCAAGAGAAGATGCTATTGGAGGGAAAACAAAGAGCAAATATTATGTGGGAGATTATATATGTAATTGCATTGATCATTTTATTTTCTTTCTGTTAGAATATCAGTTAATTATAAAATGATTGAGTATCTACTAAATGCAAGTTATTTCATAGAAAGAAAATTAGATTTGAAATCAGAGAGAAAACACTTAAAGCTGACAATTATTGATTTTGTTTTAATACTGAAAAAATCTTTTAAGCAACATCTTCACCAAAATCCTTGATTATACCTATTCTAGTTATACTATTTTTTTCACTGTCCTCAGTATACATTAATTTTTTTTCTATTATATGTAACATACACTTAGAAAAGTTCTTGCTTTAATAAATAACAGTAATGTTAATACCCACACCCATGAAACTATCACCTATGTCAAGAAATACAATCACATACCCTACTTCAAACACAAATCCATAAATCCATTTTCCAAGAAATACCTATTATAATTATTCTTTGATAACCAGTTCATTGCTCTCTTTTATAGTTTTGCTATCTATTTATGCATCTCTAATAATGTAATTTGCTTTTGCCTGCTTTTAGAACATTGTATAAACAGGCTCAAAGGCTATAAAATCCCTGTTGTTTTCACTGATCTAGGTGGAGACTGTTATTTTCAATATTGTATGGAACTCCATTTTTGAATACACTATTATTTATTTAACCAACAATTATTAATACAAATCTAAATTATTTGCATTTTGGGGGTTATTTTGAATGATGATGAAATAACTTTCCTTGTACATGTTTTCTGGTGCCTAGGTACCTGATTCTCCAAGGGATATTCCTAACAATCGGACTGACTGATCATAAGACATGGGTATCTACTTACTTACAACATATGATTTTATCTTTTCTTTTCATGAGTACCATACAAATTATAGCATCCATTTTAAATTAAAAGTTTGTCGATAATTCTATTTTCCTGCTGATCATTACATAGCCTATAATACAGCTGTTATCTTCTGGTGTTTATGTTATTGTTATTGGATATTTTAGTTCTGTATTGATTGTTTAACTCTAAATTATTACTTTTGTTTGTACAGATACTATTTATTTAGATCTGCCAGAATGTTTACACTATCCTTTTCTTCATTTCTTCTTTCTTCTCAGACTTTCCATTTGGAATCCTTTGCTTTCTGTCAGAATCTTACTGGGAGAATAAATAACCAGCCTTACTGGTTTTGGCTTGAAAATGAATTCATGTTATTCTCATTATTGCAAAATATTTTTATATAGTATTATTACCAGCACAGGAAAAATTTTATTCAGTATCTCTTTAAATATTGACTCTGGCTCATTCTCTCATTAATTCTGAATAAATATATTTCAAACCTCACTTTATCTTCCAAGATCTAAACAAACCTCGGGATATAAATTGAGCTACATTTCAAATAATTTAATCTAACATAGTTTATGGTTCACTATTGGTCTCTTCAACTGAATCTAATCTGCTAACACTTGTCACTAAGCTTTTGATTTTGGTTATTGCATGCTTGATGTCTAAAAGGTCTTCTTTGTTTAAAAAAATCTGAGTGGTAATATTAAATATTTTTTGTCCTCTGAGATATTTTCAAGCTTATTTATAATTTTTAAGCATTGTAAATGTGATTATTTTATGCTCTATCTCTGATAATTCAAATATCTGAAGTGTGTTGTTTTTGCTGGTTTTGGCTTACGTTTCCATGTGTGTGTGTGTGTGTGTGTGTGTGTGTGTGTGTGTGCGCGCGCACGCACACATGTTCCTCTCTTTGCTATTATGACTGTGTTCCTCTCTTTGCTAGTAAAACATTCTTTTTACTGATTCTTAGAAGCCTAGAAAAAACTATCTTCTGTTAGAAAAAATTTGTTTTCTTCTTCCAGTCCTGTAGGCACTATCAAACCAAGATCATTGTCACCAAAATTGAGACAATGTTTTGTGCACTATGCAGATGATAAGAACTCGGGCCATAAACTGATTCAAAGCTATAACTAATTCTTAGTTACTTTTCCTTCCTTTTAACTGGTGTTTTCCCTTGCTTTGTCTTGCTCTTTTTATTGGCAAGGCAACCTTCTAAGCAGCGTAGCACTTTGGGTCATGGTTTAATATGGGGAGGATTTTTATAAGATATGTCACTATGGGTGAGTGCTGGATCTTCCTCTGAGAAGAAAAATTAGAGATATTTAGTTTTTCACAGTCTTGGAGGCTAAGAGTCCAAGATCAAGGTGTTGGCAGGATGACTTTTTTCTCAGGCCTCTCTCCTTGGCTTATAAAACCAACGTCTTCTTCCTTTGTCTTCACAGGATCTTTTCTGTATACTTGTTTGTATCTTAATCTCTTCTTGTTAATAGAACTCCAATCATATTGGATTAGAGCCCACCCTAATAACCTGACATACCTCCTTGAAGAATGTATCTTTAAACACAGTTACATTCTAAGGTACTTGGCGTTAGCCTTTCAACATATAATTAACAGGACACAACTCAGCCTATAAACAGATAGATTATCCTAGAGTATGTAAAACGTCTAATAAAAAATGAAAATTCAATTATAAGTATAGTAATAACCATTTTTATTACAACTCTTATGGAAAGCACTAATATAAAAATAACTACTTAAGATGAATCTTTGTGTCTTGGTCAGAGATAAACATTGGAAAATGTATGAATGACATTTTTTCTTGCACTTATTAGCAAGACTAGTCATTTATATGTAATCAGTTTGCTAGGATTGCTAGAGTCACCCAATATAAAATATTTATTGTACTCAAGTCTCACATGTAAAATGCAAACATTGATCACAAAAAAACACTTCAGGTAAGAACGATCATACTTAAAACTGTTTTTTATGGAAGTTAATGTGCTGTATAATTATAACCTGTATCTATTGTAAACATCTTTAATTTTTGTTCCTAGACATTACATTTTTAAGTTTTTTTGTGATGTGTATTGGCAATACAACTGATTGAGATTTAAAACTAAGTTAATATTATTCTTTGCAATATAAGAGCCACTACCAATCCTACATCTTCCATAAAGTCATATAATACTTATATTTTCTATTTCCCTATAGTAAATATATGTTTATTATAGTCTATCTATAGATTATTTTAATATGATTATTTAGCTCTCAAAATATTTGTATGTGTTTATTATTATAGATGCATACCTTAATACATTTATTTATTCACTTTTTATGATTTAATATGTTAGTATTATATATGATATCTTATTTTGATTATTGTTTGTTTTATGTCATTGTTTATAATTTTCTCTAACTTAGATGCTCCATAAGGAGATGAATTATTCCTAACGCTTTTTAAAATCTTCCTGGAATAATGGTGTTTCTACCTTTATAGAGTCCTTGTTATGTCCTCTGAAAATCCAGAGGCTGAAGACCTAACCCTCAATGTAGTGGTACAAGCATACCTCGAAGATATTGTGGATTCATATCTAGACAACCAGTAATAAAGTAAATACCTCAATAAAGAGATGTCATAAATTTTTTGGTGTCCCAGTTCATATAAAAGTTATGGTTACCCTACACTAGTATAATCTATTAGATGTACACTACACTACACAAATGTAGTCTATTGGATGTGCAATAGTATAATATCTAACAAGCAATGTATATACCTTAATTTAAAAATACTTTATTGCTAAAAATGCTAACCATCATCTGAACTTGTTGTAAAAATGGCACTGATAGACTTGCTTGTCACAGGGTTGCCACAAACCTTTAATCTGTAAAAAATGCTAAATCTATGAAGCACAATAAAGCAAGGGGCCTTTGTGAAGTAATTAGGTTTAGATGAGGTCATGAAGGTGGGACCCTTATAAATGGGATTAGTGTCCTTATAAGAACAGATACTTAGAAAGTTTGCTCTGTCTCCTCACATACACACAAAGAAGAAGTCATGTGAGCATACAGCAAGACAGTGGTCAAATACAAGGCAAGAGGAGAGGCTTCAGAATGAAACCTAGCTTATTAATACCTTGATATTGAACTTCTCAGCTTTCAGAACTGTGAGAAATAAATCTCTATTTTTTAAAGCCAACCAGTCTATGATATTTTGTATTGGTGAAGCTAAGACAGGTCTTTTTTTTGTTTTATGTGTTTGTTCCAGTTTATAGTTTCCATAAAAGGAAAGATAATTTTTAATATTTCTTTATCATCCTGGAATACTAGTATGCTTATCCTTATATAGTTAAATTATGTCTTGGAAGAATCATCACCAGAGGTGAAAAAAACAAAAACAATCAAAATGGTGGTTGCAAGTACTAGAATGGTTTGAGGTTTCATTTATTGGAGAACTGTTTGCATGGTCAGTATCTCTTAAGAGTAATTTAATCAAAGAGATAAATAGTTTTTGGCAAGGAATCAATTGGTAAAATGGCATTTAAAAGGTTAGACCTCATATCCTAGATTTGTTATATATTATTGCACATTTATTCAAAATTTCTCATCATTCAAGATGACTGGTTTGGTAATTTTGAAGAGAAATGTCTTTGGCAGGGTCAAAGATTTTGTTTTGTGGATTTCAGCATTGACTCTGGGGAATGACTTAAATGCTAAATGTCACAGACATCTGAGAGATTCATGGTCCTGGCAATTTGGGTCAAGTGTACTTATGATCATCTTTGGAGTAGCTTTTTTAATAGGTTACTTTTGAGTAGAAACCACTAGCACCTTGGATACTATTCAGCTGTTGCCTCCATCTCCACTGGGGTTCTGTTCTCTCTCTCTCTCTCTCTCTCTCTCTCTCTCTCTCTCTCTCTCTCTCTCTCTCTCTATTATTAGTTGAGATTTCCCTGACTTTTATTTGAGGTGACTTAAATTCCTTTACAGCGTATTTAAATCCATTTAAATCTATTAAATTTATTTAATTTCCATTTAGCCATTTTATCCATGTTTTTTGCACAGAGAAGATTCTCTAAAAAATAAAAAATAACTGCTAAACTCTCTTGGGTTTGTGATACAGAACCTGGTGTCTTTGTCTCATGCTTAAAGCAGACAAGCAAACAAACAAATAATTAGAAACCTTAGGTATAAAACTTGACTCTCATGCAAATTACTCTCATATGAAACTAAACAATTTAGGGTCACAATGAGACCAGAGAGAGGAATGACCCTTAAACCCATAGCAAGCCACATACTGCACATCTGAATTTCATCTCTACATCTTTTCCTCTTTTGACACTGAAAGCAAAAGTGAGTTAAGGGCAGCATATCTGGTGCTGCTTACCTAGATTTGGAACTAATCACCTGCTCAACCCAGCTCACTTGCTTACACCTGCATAATGAGAAGTCCAAGTGCAGAAAGTACACCCCTGACACCATCTACTAAATCTCTGTCTGTAACTTTGTCTAAGCCAGAAATAGCCATGCAAGTGCACAAAGGAGAGAAACAATGTAGTGCAAGGTTAAGCTGAAGTATTTTTGTACCATTGAACCAAGAATAAAGCCTATCAGCCATTGGGCTTGGATCAAGAATGAGGCCAAGAAATTAGCTGAGAGCTACATTATTTGTTTAAGGACTACATTATTTGTTTGTGGAGATCTCCCTCTGAAAGTTATATGAGGGAAAGAAAATCTCATTTTTTATATCTCAATTTTTGATCTAAAGTTTCCAAGTTTTTTCAAGTAGGTGAGACCATTGACTAGATTTAGGCAATGAAATGTGATCAAAAGTGATGTGCATCACTTCTGGGCTGAGATGCTTAAGAACTTTAGTGCTATAATCCCCACATTGTCTCTTTCCCTGCTGTCAGCACTCTGAACCTCAGGTTGAGGCAGCGTGTCTTAAAATAAGGGACTTTGTATCTCTAAATTGCTGCATAAAGGAGACTTTCTCTGGAGGGTTGCTCTACCCACGTGTGATTTTATGTCAGTTTTAGTTTGTTTACTTACTGATATTTGTCCTTTATTTTGTTAGTCTCCTGTTATAATGATGCATATAACCATTTATATGCCTATTAATTTTATCTCCAATAGAAAACGATGGATCTATATTAGTATACTTTTAACTCTTTATTGTTTATTAGTAGTATGTATTCCATCTTTGACTTAATTTGTGATTAGTTCAATAAATTTTCTGTAAAGTCTTAACCTTATGCTCAAATTTTTCTTATTTGTAAAATTACTATTGACTATATGGTGAATAAATCTTTATTAACAAGCTGTGGGACTTACTGTTGAAAAGTAGAGTCTCAATTAGAGAAGAAAACCACGATAAACCTAACAAATGCCATAAATAAAAATAAATAACATAAAATAATAGATAATGATTATTTTCTCCAGGAAAAATTACTTATCTCAATTACATATACATCATTCAATGTTTTTTACTCTCTTGTACTTCAACAAAAACTCTTTGTACTTTAAATTATGAAATATCTCACACTTTACTAGGTTTCACATTGCTCTCTTTTTTACACGTTATACATTTTCATTGCCTTCAAGTACAGTAATAGAGCCATATTATCCCTCATGCATGTAATAATAAAAAAAAGATGATGCTTTAAAGAAAAAGGAAAGAGACATTTTAGGTGAGTGAGAGTTCAATTATACAGAACTATTTTTGGATTTGACCTAGAGCATTGGCTTTAAAAATAAAATAGAAAATCTCAACTCTTTAGGAAAAAATGTGAGTAGTGAAATAGTGAAACTAGGCGACAATGCAGTACACATGATGGATGTGGTTTGTTTTGTTTTGTTTTATTTTTAATAGCCAAAACCTTGGAAGCATGAAGCAGAAAGGAAATGAAATCTAAAAATGTGTTTGAATTTAGAATTCAAATTTAGAATTGGAATAAAGAGAACTATTTATTCACTCAATAGTCAAAAGCAGTTTTACAAGTGACAGAAAATTTTAAACATATGATTGAAACTTTACAGGGATTTTATTGAATTAGTTTCACAAATTAGAAGAAGAGTAGCCAGCTCTTAACATGAATAATTTTAACTCAAAATAATCTCTCTCAATTAGGTTTATTTCAGTTTTGCAGTTGAGAAAATTGGCTAAAAATCTTCTAAACTTATTCAGATGATAAGGATGGAGCTTGGATTTAAAATTTTATATGTCTAATTGCAAGGTTCTTAGGATTTCCACTGCATCTCATTTTCCTTAGGCATCATCTACACTAACTTTCTAAGAGAAGCAAATGGTAGTTCAATCAGTTACAGATAAAAGGGAAGCAGAGATTAATTATCACCATCCTATATCAGAACTCCTTCATC
Source organism: Eidolon dupreanum (assembly GCA_028627145.1). Classification (NCBI taxonomy): domain Eukaryota; kingdom Metazoa; phylum Chordata; class Mammalia; order Chiroptera; family Pteropodidae; genus Eidolon; species Eidolon dupreanum. Next base: position 28,859,002 of record CM053512.1, on the reverse strand, counting down.
CAGTACTCTGTTCATGATATTAGATTGAGTATGAAATTTAAGAAAAGAAATGAGTAGTTTAATAAATATTTGGGTGCAGTGTGTCCTACTATAAAGAACACAGATATTAGAGTTCTATGAACATGAGTTTAGTTTTTCTGTCTATAAAAGTCATGTAGGACTTTAGTGAACATAAGTGATAATGCATAAGTATTTGGGAAAATGTCTGGCTCATGCTAAGAGATCAATATATATATTTATCATTGTTATGTCCTTTTGTACACTGTTACCTTGATTGAATGAAACTCAGACTGCTTTTATGTGCACATAAGAAGTGTAAGTAACCAGGGTAAAGTTAATAGGAGTCAGTTGACTTAGGTGACAACACCGGGGATAGAGTGGCTGCGTTTTTCTACTAAAAGTCAGATGGTAGTATTAAAAACATATAAAAGTATCAGATAAGAAATGAAAGATGGAAAACTTTACCGAACTGGGCTATGCCCATGGCACAACTTTCATACCTACCTCCTAACAATAGATGAGAGCATGCAGCAGGGGAGACAGCACCTGCCACCCGGGATAACGTGGCATAATTCTGATTCTCGACCTTCTCCCTTAGCTTCTCATGAAAATGGATTAGGACCCACCTGAGGGAAACAGGCTACTATTCTGGTACACAGATATATTACTATTCACAGGTCACTTACTTTTTACAGGTCACTGTAGCAGTGTGTGTTACCGTTGCCAATGCTCCCACAGTATATCACTCTAAATGTTTCTGGCTACAATTTTATAATGTATAAATTATCTTACACACATAAACCTTGTAGGTTTTTGTAGAATGATCTGAGAAAAGTTATAAAATCTTGTGCTGGCTGCTAAGCTATTGATTCAGAGCTCCAGTGTTAGTGGGCCTGAAATTGCAAACCCCATTTCGCTTTGCCAGCATTCCCATTAGGCTCTGCCAAAGAGGGTAAGAGAGAGAGAGAGAGAGAGAGAGAGAGAGAGAGAGAGAGAGAGAGAGAGAGAGGAGGGGAAAGGGAGGGAGAGAGGGAAGAAAGGAGAAAGAGAAAGAAAGGAGAAACATAAAAAGAAACTGTGTTTCCTCTTCCTTAACTTGATTTCCTGTTCCTGTTTGCATAGCCCTGTTCTTCTGCTCCTTGGCGGTGGCAGTTTGCTCCAGAATGAAAGGGTTTTTCAGACTGACCTTTTTCATCACTTGCTGAATTAGTTCACTGAGCTTCCTTCGAGAGGACAGTGTTGTCCGACTGGTACCACTGTCCATGCCAGATATTTGGCTGCCAGCTCCACGTAGCCTTGCCCTGACCCAAAGACACCATGACCAGGGAGCTCTATGTTCTGTTCTGAAGTCTTAGTTTTGCTCCAGGAGGCCACTTTTCCAGGTTTTTAAATTTTAATAATGCCAACCTCTTTTCATTGGTTCCCCAGCTCTAGGGGTGGTAACTCTTGTCTGTAGCCACTACTTCTGACACCTTATGTGTGGAAAAGAGTTAACATCGCATGTCTGAGACTGTTCTCCGAAGAAAGTCTTGCTTACAGGGTTGGCCCTTGGCTGGTGTCTGGGAACTTAGATTGTGAGAAGGTTCCCACCATACTCTAATGAGAATGGTTTATTGTGCAAACACTGTGGTTTATATCGAACACCTGCTTTCTTTCTGAAAGTCTGAAATCTTGGGATGTGATGGGCAGAGAGTGCCTACGTGACCACTCTCAGTAAAAACTGGGTACTGGATATCTAATGAGATTCTCTGGTAAATAACATTTTGTATATGTTGCCACAATCCATTACTGAGGGAATTGGGAACATCTGTTTGATGCTACTGGAAGAGGACCCTCGGAAGGTCAAGTCTGCTTTCCTTTTGCTAAGTTTGCCCCATATTTCAATGCTAATATATATCATGGCCATGAGTATGACTATATATTAAGTCCTGTAAGTCTTTTCAGCAAACCCAGGGGTGCTCGTGGGGACCCCGACATGACTTAGTTTTTATTTTTCCTTTTATCTTTTTTCTTTACAGTTTTCCATACCTAGTAATTTCCATATCTAATAATTCTTTGTACTAAATTTTCTCTGTTAATATAACTGGTATACATTAAGCCCTAACCTAAAACTGTTCTATAGTGGGTTTTTTTGTAGTGTACCTTGTGCCTGCTTAGAATAATTACCTGGACACAGTTACGCACATATCCACACACACTAGAAGTACCCAATGAGAGGCTCTAGGGGAGGGAATGGCAAATCTGGTTTAACACACACCCCTGATGAAGCTAATATTTTAAAATAAATTTGGGAAACATTTCTCAATGGTGTGAAATAATTTTATTCTTTCTTGACTACCTGAGAAGCTGCTTATAGTAAATTATATTCCTTTGCTCTCATGGAGTGAGTTTACTTCTTTTGTATGAGCAGGTCACTCTCCAGCAGTAGGCATATTCTTGTATGCTTAATACCTGTGTGTACTAAATACCCTGGCAAATTGTTTTATAACCTTATCATTAGTTATTCATAGAATCTGCAAGTAATATCTACCTTGGGTTTATTCCAAGGTTTTTGATAAGGTCAATAGAAGTTAAATAGTGAAAATGTACACTAGTACAATAAGGTGTTTTATTCCTTTCTTTTAAACAGCATTTTATTTTAAGTAGTAGAGACTTTTGGAAAATATTCTAGTAGATCTACAAGAAAATGACATGTATGATGGGGTTATAATAAAATGTCTCTAAATATTTTCTGCAGAAGTGATACTTTTTATGAATAAATTCAAAGAATACTAATAAAGATTATGAAATTAAACACATATGACATGCAAATGGAACATAGAGCTTTTAATTACAAAAGCAAAGCATAATCTTTTCTTCTTTTTGAATATATAAATATGTGTGTTGCTCTCACCTTTTCTCCCACCTCTATTTTCATCTTTAGATGACAACTATGATAGGATAATTTGCAGACTGAAAAATGAATAAGCTTTTTATGGGTCGTAAAATCATTCTATAAGTTTCCCAAAGTGGTATAGCAGTTAGTGACCTCATTATTTTATCCTGACTTTTAAAGCAATACTTTGAACAAATGGAACAACTCAAAGTCATTCCCCAAGAATTCGGAATTAAACTGAATGGTTCAATGAGATCTTTGAATGACTGAGGGACTGTGCTTCACATCAAGTTGGTGTCCAGAGCAGAGATAGAGATAGATGGTTATTGCTTTGGATTCAGATTTGTTCTCATAACAATTCTCCACCCAATGAACCAAGCTCTCCCTACTCATTATAGATATTAAACACCAACACAGCATATTTAGGACAGTATACTTTGATACTTATTCTTCAGTATCCTTGAAATTAATCTGGGGAAAGTGCTAGGATATCAACAGTCACAGTTTCCTTCCCTCACCACCTCAGGGTATTGCCACTTTCTACGACTCCTAGTTAACCAATTCATTATTTTGGGCTTGCTATTACACTTGTCTGAAATGAACAAGATCCTTGTATTCATATTTCAGATTAGAAAACTTTGGTCCTTCTTAAAGTAACTGTTCCAGGCTTTTCCCAATGCATCCTTCCTTTGAGTTGCCTCATTGTTAACATTTTGATTCTTTGTGTTTGCCATATTGCACAATTTTTATCATCCCTGGCTTTTGACTACCAAAAACTTACAATATCCTCCTCCATCATTTTGACTACCAAATAAACCACACATGTCTTTGATATAATAATACATGTCCTCTACTTGAAAACTACTAAGCTTGAGTTTCACCATAAGAAAATTTAAGTATAATTTAAATTGACAGATAAGTTAAGAGTCAGTAGGACATCATTCCAAAATCTATCATACTTTGTTCCTGTCTGTGAGATTTCTTATTTTTAACATCCAATTCGTTTGCCTCTTTTCTGGGCTAGAATCTCACCTTGGTCACATCCATGCAGCATAGTTTCCAGAGTGGGTGACCTTTTCCTTGGAGACTCAAAGCTCATATCACTTTTTTGACATGAGGACTATTTTAGTTTTTCTCTTGCGATGCTGTCTTCTCCTACTTAATTAACTACCCGCTAAATTCCAATTTCCTGTCGGAGGCAAGCCTTTAATTCTCTACACATTTGCCAAGCACAGATGAGTAGTAGGCCCTGAGTCATCAAGGAATTTCCAGATTGGTGACCAGATTTAACCACTTGCACAGTACACTTCTATGAATCATTTATATTTTTACTTTCCTCTCTCTGATCCCTTAGATTTCCCTCCACAATCACGTCACCTCATTTTTATAACAAAAATTTGTATTATACTTTCAATGACTGTAGCAGACCACTTGTAACTAAAGTAAGAATTGTTCTCTTACACTTGGACAAACAGAAATCAACCTCAAAATGCAGTGATGTATCTGAAAGCTTGAGTACAAACTTTGTTCATTTCTCTGTGAGACTATGGACATGCTCTTTAGTTTCACTAAGTGTCTATATTTTGAATGAAGAGCAGGGCCAGTTATACTCAAAGATGTCCAACAATGCTATGAGTCTAGATTAAATACTAAAAGAAGTTGAGTGATTTTTGTTTGTGAAGTAGGAAATGTGTGGTACTTATATTATAAACTCTATGGTACAGTGTGAACTTAGATGACATGCGGTTCTTGAGTAGTCACTGAGTTATAATGTTTAAGGTATATAAGAGAACTAATGTAGAAAATGTGCTGACATGGCTTCTGCACTATTATTCTAGAAGATTCTTTGGATTCCGATTCTATCCCAAATTTATATTTTGTGCAACCTCATTTTGCTATTGTTCAAGCCCCAGTTTCAACATAATTCAGATTAAAAACTGAGTGTCTCCAAAGTGAAGTACTCTTACTTAAGCATAAATCCAGGCTGAATATAACAACATGTTTCTAAATCAAATAAATTTTTAATAGAAGAGAAAAAACAAAAGAAGAAAATAGTTGCATATTAAATGTTTCAAATTACTACCTATAATCCAGTTGTGTTTAAAAAATAAAGTTATTTATACTTATGAATATGTTCAACTTGTGTCCAAGTAGTTAAACATGTTATGCTACTCTAATCTATTTTTGAGCAAATATTTTAAAAATTTCAGTGAAGTATAATTATAATAAATAATGAACTAAAATATTTATGTCTACAGAGATATATTCAGAAATATATTCATGACCACAGATTAAGTGACATACTAAAGTTGAACTCTATTATTACATTAAATCCATCCCTGCCATTCTTCAGTGAAATCCATATATTTTTATGTTCTGAAATATCAGTTTTGATTCTGAAATGTTTAGTTTTAAATGTCTTTTATTGAAAAATATAAGTAAATAAAGGAACCCAATTAAAATAAAATTTACCAACTCAAAAATTCAAATCTATTATAACTATTAGGAACTATAGGATGTCAGATTTTTAAATGCTGACAGTGCTGAGTTACTGTATCTTAGAAAGATGATGCTACATCATCAGTCCCTGTCTCAAACTCTGCAATGACCCCTCATCTTACCCAGAATAAAACCAAAGAGCTTCCAGAGGCCTCCATGCACCAACATGATCTGTCTCCAGGTTAAACCCTTAACCTCCTGCTCTTCTCACCTAGGCACTTGCTCCATTCCAGCCACACCGGTCCCCTTGTAATTCTCCCAACTTCATGTGTGTTCTTGTCTTGGGGCATTTGCATTGGTCATTTCCTCTGCCTGAAACAACTTTCTCTAGCTAACTGCCTCATGCCCTTTAAGTATTTGCTTAAATATGACCTTTCCAATGAGGATTATCACTGTATTTTTAACTGTGACCTATTCCACATCTAAATTTCTTCAAATCAACAGTAAACATATAGCTTACTATGCTCTATATTTGGCTGTTTTCCATGATATTTAGTGACTTATTAAACACTGTGTGATTTGTTTACACATTTAATTTATTGTATAATGTTTCTCTACATCCTCATAAAATGTTAATCTCAAAAAGTGGAGTCGTTGCTAGGTATGAATGCTTATATCCCTCTAAAATTCATAAGTTGAAATACTAGTGCCCAATATGATGGTATCAGTAGAAGGAGACATTGGGAGGTGATTAGGTCATCATAGTGGAGCCGTCATGAATGGGGTGAGTGCTATTATCAATGAGTACCTAGAAAACTCTCTTCTCCCTGTGAGGACACAGGGGGAAGTGGGGAGTCAGTAACTTGGAAGAAAGTCCTCACCTGACCATGTTGGCACCCAGACCTCAGACTTTCAACCTCCAAAACTGTGAGAAATAAATTTCTGTTGTTTATAAGCCATCCTGTTTCTATTATGTTCTTACGGCAGCCTAAACAGATTAAAACAGTAAGTAGTTTATCTGTTTTTTTCATTATGTCTCCCAATCACCTGAAACAACAATTAGCTCACACTAAGTACTCAATAAATAATTTGTTCTTTTTTTAAAAAAAAATAATATGATTAGGTAATGATGGTGAAGATGATGATGTTAATGGTGATGATGATGATAGAGTCATTATTCTGTTTTCTACCCTGGGCTAAGTAATTTATTTTCATAACTGACCTAAACCTTCTTCTAAATACAAAAGCACATCTATCTTATGATTCTTATTTTACCATGAGAAAAAGATTGTGACTTGAAAATTTAAGAAACTTGTCTCAAATTACACAACTGAGAAACTAGTGGAACTAGGGCTAGTGAATTTAGATGTGTCAGCCTTCAAGTCTAAGTTCTCATCCCATACAATTCCACAATTTCTAAAATTATAATTTGGGTAAGTTAATTTCACACTCAATTTGATCTGTAACCAATAATGGAAATAAATATATTTTATATGGTTTGCATATTCACATACTATGATACAGTAAAGCATATTTTTTCACCAATCCATTTATTTCTGTTATTCTGGCCCTTGGACTCAAGAATTATTTATCCCACTTCTAGTCACTTTATAAAATTCTGTAAATTAATTTTTATGACTATTCTGTAAAAGTCAATCAGCACAAATGTGATATTTAGACAGGAAACATGTTAGAGTGAAAACTTTTATTAACTCAGCTTTCCCGATAACACAAGAAGCACAAGTAAAAAATTATGGGACATGAGGAAGCAATATTGTCAAGGGAAGGAACATAAAAGCCTAAAGATTTCAAATGGATAAGCTAAAAATAAAACAGGCAAGACATATAACAGTTATTATCAACAAGGGGTGTATGTTATCAAGAGTGGAGATGGAAAATAAGAAAATAAAAAAAATGTATGCAAAATTAAGCAGATGGGAACTATTATCATTGCGAAGTATAGTATACACAGCAGTTAAGTACATGAGCTCTTATAAGTTTGCTCATTTTCAAATTAGGGATAAAAATAGTACCTACCTCAAAGAATTGTTTAGAGAATAAAATGAGTTTTTATATTAAAAATGATTGAAATTAGCGCCAAGCAGGCAAAAATGTTTTCTATGACTATTTTTGTGATTCTGATGAGCAAAAAATATATCTCTTTTTACTCTCTCATTATGAAAATCGACTGTTCTTGGATAATTTGACCTGACAGAAGTAGACAGATTTGCATTTGAGTCAATTTGTACTTTTCTTCTTTTTCTTCTCTTTTTCTTCTGTGGCATCTGGGCATAGGCAGAAACATATAATAAGATGATAGAGAAGGGCATAGTTTTTACCTGAATACTGTCCTCCAGGTCTTAGCTGGTCTTTGTACCTAACCTCTCCTAGTCTTCAGGTACACCTTAACAACCATATAGCTTTCTAAGGTCTAGTTGGAGGTTGTGATCATTATAAATAAAGAAATTGTTAATTTCAGAATCAGATTAAAACATAAGTGAACTTTCAAAGATGAGCAGAAATTTAGAGATACAGATGACCTTTTCCGTAATTGAGTGGTCAGATAGTGGCAGGACACACCCTTCAGCTTGTTCCCAGGCCTCTCTCTGACTCTGACCTCCACTCTGGCACAGGCTTCCTTTCACCAACTATACCTTCTGTCCTACTCAGAATAGCACATAAATTACTTCTCAGAAAACTTTGTTTTTCCAGTCTGAGCTGTTTCTCATAGTGCAATGCATGCACTGGTAACATGATGAAAGAAATAAGTGCTAATTAGTTCTCTCCACTAAGAGACCAAGCTCTCTTGTCAGACCCAGAACAGATTTTATTCATCTATACATTCCCCACAACCAACACAATGCCTGTCAACTAATGGGTACTCAATACAAATGTATTACATAATGATAAAATAATAGATCTATAATAGAAATCACTCAGTTTTATCAGGATTAAACAGCCGAACCAGAGAGGATTTACTTGACAGTGACTTCAGACTTACCTATTTACTTGCCTTCAATGAAACTAATAAGCAAACAAATGACATTCATGTTTATGACATAGCTATAATATAGTCTTAAATATCGCAGGCATTGGTGAAAACATGTAAAAATATATTTCATTTACGAGAATATGAATTACAACTGTAAGAAAAAGCAATTCAAATTCCCATAATTAAGAATTTTTAAGTACTTCATTTGAATTTTCTTCAATTAGCCTTAAATTATATTACAGGAAAACGTAGATGAATGGTTGTTTAAAACTAAATCTAAAAATTCTAAACAGAGCTTCTTGTCCTGAAATTATTATGTTGTTTGATATTCCTTATTGAAAATTAACTGTACATAAATAATCTCATCATAATCCACGGTATTAATTGGCTAATGTTTTAATGGGCTTTTCCTTCAGAAACTGTGGCCTTCTCAGTGCATTGTTTTATTCTTTACTTGCAAAAGTAGCAAGAGACAACCTACTCATAACACATGGACCTTATTTCTAGGGCCAAATCTTACAAAGATACTATAACATTAATAAAAACAATAGCATACATTTTATGAAAATTTACTTCTAATTTCTCACAACATACATAATGATGAGGGTTAGTATTTTTAATCTTAAATTTTAATTACAAAAAAAACCTATTTTTTTCAAAATGACTAAATTATTTCAGTTTAGATAACTAACAGAAAAATATGTTGAACTGTTAACAAAACCCACATCTTTTCTCTGCACTATTCTGAGTAGAAAATGGAAGTTAATGAGGATTGGAAACAATTCTTCTATTTATATTCTAAATTCAGAGATGCGTACTTAGGGAAGACTAAGCTAAATGTTATATTATCTAAAAGCCACACAAAAATAACACCTTGAAGCTAGTGTAATAAATGCGTTTGTTGAATTATGGTGGGATTTTCACCTGCAATTATTCTTAATCCTGGCATTTCAAACACATTTTCTTTTCTTTTAACATTTTAATCAGAACTCTATTTAAACTGGAGTTTAAAGAGACTCAGAACTATTCCTGCTTTGACACAAAACTTTGGGTTTTGTTATGACTATAACAAGTAATGTTTTTATAATTCTCTGTTTCAGAGTAGGACTGTGAAAAGTAGCTTTTGATGTTTGGTATTATCATTTGTTCTCTTTTTTTGGCAGTTGGTTTTGGCATTCTAGAGTATTTTTTTCAAACACTGCAACAATAACATACCCGCCCAAAGTCTGGCTTCCAATTTAGAACCAAGGAGTTGGATATTGTCTTTGTAATTCCCTATTCAGTTATCTCTCAATTTTAACTTTGGTTAGATTTTCACTCTTAATTAATTAATTAATTTTACGAAAATGTTACATTAATATGTAATATTAACAAAGAGAAAAACAGACATTATAAATTATCTTAAGCAAGTCTAGTGGGAAATGTAGAATTGTAGAATCGGCTAAAACAATTTCTAATTTAAAAATTTACTGACTCTAATGTAATTATGATTTGAAAAGGAAATAACTTGTTATCCTTAACCCTAAATATTACTCATAACACTACACTGTTCCAGGAATTTAGTTTGTTTCACTGCATTTGCTATGACTTTATTTTTTTCTGTTCTTTTATTGTCTTAATCATCATTTACTATTATTTCAATGACTATTTATTTAACAAAAGAATTGTTATAAACTCATTTTGTTTAGTAAGTTTTGGAGTCATTTTGTTTGAAAAAAATGAGTAATAAATTGTACTTTGAAAAGTTATAGGACTAATTGTATATGCATATATTTTATGAAAAAGCTATCTATTTCTTAGTTGATCTAATCCTTAATCTTAGCCATCTCGAAATTAATGTATAATAAAAATAAAAATTATAGTAAAATATAAATGAATTTGTTCCAAACAAAAGTAATAATTGCAAATAAACTAAGCATATTATGTACACAAATTAATTTATATATTTATACAATCTTATCGGTTAGGAGCCTCATTGTAAAATGAAGAAACAGGCTTTGAGAGGTTAAAAAGATTGCACAAACTTCTGTTAGTAAATTTCTGGGCTAACATCTGATCCCAGTAATGACTAAAACAAAACAAAAAAAAAACATGTTTGGAACCACTTGTTATATGGCTGATGAATTGGAAAATGTATGTTACATGTATATGTTATTCAGAAATGTAAATTTAAGCACACTGAAGATTGCTATGCCACAAATTATCTACATGACTTTGGATAAGCTGATTACTGAGATTCAATATCCTCATCCATAAAATGAAAGTATTATTTAGCCTTATTCAATTAAAGCTACAGTTTACTGGACATAAGTATGGTGCCAAATTAATCATGACCATTCTTAACAATAGTAAACCTTAAAAACAGCAACTGGCAGCAAGACTAGTTTACACAGGTGAACAGCTCAACATTTGAGTGTTTCAAAACTTTCTGTTAGTGCTTTCCGGTCAATATCACTGCCACTTATGAATTACTGCAACATGCAATTATGGGGCCACAAAAATCCCATAAACACTGAGCCCGAGAAACTGCTGTCAGATACAAGAACATACTTGAATGCTAGCAAAGGAATAACAAACCTGATGTTCTTCTTCAGTTTATGAGAAAATACTCACTTAAGAATAGTCTTGATTGTCTGCACTAGCTTGATCAGTTTCAATTTTAGCTGCTTTTCTAATTGTATTGGAATAAGAGCAATTATATCTAGATTACAGGTAGAAGACAAAACAGTCATCATCCAGTGTGACAAAACCTACACAGTCCTTGGATCCTATAAGAAGGGTGACGATGTATGTATTCCAATGTTGTTCCTCAGAATTTTAACTACCTTTTGGTACATTTTGTTGGAGATATACCTAGGCATGGCTGCTGAGTCATAGGGTATCCAGTTCTTATACTAGATACTACCGACAATTTCTAATATGTATGCACCAAATTAATTCTTAGCTGTGAAAGAAAATTCTTGTTGCTTCACTTGAAATACTTAACATTTGGTATTTAAAGTTCTTTTTTTTCTCTTTAGTGATTTGGAGTTTGTTTTAGAACACTATGATTTTTATTTGAATTTTCTTGCTGATTAAAGGAAATTTTTCTGATTTTTTTGCCATTTGTTATCCTCTTTATGAAGTCCGTTCAAGTTTTTAGCTCATTTTTCTATTGCATTGTCTAGTCTCTGTAAATATTGTTTATATATTTTGAATATGAATCTTAAGTCAAATGCATGAAAGGCAAATAGTCTCAGAATATGTTATTCTGCTTTTTTGCTCTCTTAATTTCTTTTTGATAAACATAATTTATTAATTTTAATAAATATTTATCAATTTTTAACTCTATTGTTAGTGCTTTTTATGTCCCATTTAAGAAAATAGTTCCCTCACAAAAGTGATGATGGTGTCCTTTATCTACTCCCCAATAACTTGTTTGCCATTTATATTTCAATCTGCACCACACTTGAAATCGGTTTTTGTGGATATAATGCACAAGAAAACCTTCTTTTATCCACATGCATATTTAATTAACTCAGTACTATTTATTGAAACGACAATCTTTTCTTCACTTAACTGCAGTGTAGCTTTTGTCATAAATTAGGTGACCAAGTACGCATTGGCCTGTTTCTGGACTATATTCTGTTCCATTGGTCCATTTATCCATTATCGTACTGAAAATACACTGTCTTAACCATTACAATTTTATAGTAGGTCTTATATCTATTAGTATAAAGCCTTCTTTGTTTTCATCAAATTGTCTTGGTTCTTCTTAACCCTTTTCACTTCTCATGAGTTTTTAAGACCTTTTGTCAATTTAAAAACAAAACAATACAAAACAAAAAAACCCAGCTGTGTCTTGCATTGAAATTTAATATTCAATCGGGGAAGAAGTGATATCTAAACAATAAAACTTTTGATCCATCAATATAGTATATTATTTCATTTGTTTATAATTTATTTAATTTTTATTAATAATCTACATTTTCAACATAGATATTAGTAATTATAACTTTATGAATACTTTGGTAACATATCTTTTTCAGTTTTTTTTTCTTTTTTTGTTGTTGAAATTCAGAGAAATTTAAATGATTTTCGTGTATTGACCTTTGTATTTGGCAACCTTGCTAAATTTACTGTTTAATTCTAAAAGTTTGTAGATTTTCTGTATAATAAATCATGTTGTCTTCAAATAAGGACAATTTTATTTCTTCTTTTCCATTTATGCCTTTATTTTGTTACTTTGTCTTTTGCATTAACATATTAAATAATGATGATTATAGAAGACAACCTTATCTTTTTTCCCCAAAGTTAAATACTTCAAAAAATTGCAGTTAAAATAGAACTGGTATTTGAACCCAATTTCATTGTGTTAATCCCTATTGTTCTCTGTTATCTTTTTTTCTATACTACTATATATTTCTCTTTATCTTTTCCACACATGGAGAATATCTTCTAGTCAGGTCACACTGTGTATTACTAATATGAATGACTATGACTCCAGACAATGTATAATTAGAGTTTTTTAAAGAGCAAGGTGGATGTGCAGTCTAATTTTCCCGCACACTACAACACCTGAGGAATTCTAAGTGAAACCACCAATCAACTTCCATAGTGAATAACACTGAAAATGACCTAACTCTCCTTACAGATATAAATCACTCAGGAAACTATTTCCTGGGAGGTAGTCAAATTCTTTCTATTCTTTCTATTCTTTTTATTCATATTATAAATTAAAATAAGTGAATGAGAAAAAAAAATGATATTGCTGCAAGACAGAAAGGGTCACCTTTTTGCAAAGAAAGCCAAACCAAATTTTAACATTATTTTGGTTTGGCAAAGCAGATTGTGTGTGTCTGTTTGTGTGTTTTCTTAAAAATATTTAAAGAGTAAATCTGAGCCCCAGGTTTCGTATGGTTTTATGTGAGAGATTAAACACATGTTTTTGCCTTTACTAAATTTTAGGGCCCTCCAAATTTTAGTGAACAGGTATAAAATATCAAGGACAGATAAAATTGGTAAGGCAATGACCACAGAGAAATTAATTTTAGAAATATAAAGTGGATGAATGAGTAGTAATACATTTAGAAAGCCAAAAGCTTTATTCTAATTCTGTTTTGATTTCTGTCTATCACGGTTTTTATTCTTGCTGATACACAAAACAGCCTGTTTCTTTGACCAGTGGGATCCTCTTCCCGTTGGCTTCATGTGCTTCAGACATGACCCTAGTAGCTTTGAAATCTTCTTTGTTCTCTGGTATGTGAAGCTGGTTCAGATCCATCTTATATATTTTCTGTCCTTAACTTGAAATTGTTTATTTTTCCATAGATTTCTAGTTCCTATGGGTGCAAATAAAATATTTAGAGATCATAATCTGGGCACTCAGTGTGATTATGGAGAACTTATTTACTTCATCCCAGAATAATGCTATCAATACTGTTGATTTGGTAAAACTCAATTTCAGGTTTATTCTCCTCAAGACAGTCTTGTGGTATTTCTGTCATTCTTGTGTGTTCTATGAATTTCTCTTGGTTGAGTAAAATGTTTTCAAAAATATACATCAGTACCCGCCCCCCAGAGTTTTGAGATCTGACACCTACGTGACCTTATTGTCATATTGTTTAGAAATTCTAAGGATTCAATGTCCTGAAATGTGACACATGGAATGTTATAAGCAGATTTTGGGAAAAGAATATATGTGACGTTGTCACTGTCTAACATTTTTGATAAGAACAAAGTGGTAAAAGATTGTTTCTGGCTGTCATGATGTTACCACTGATGATAGGACAAGAGAGTTTGTGGTTTTTATATTCTCACCACTTAATACTAATTCTTGATTAACTTTTGTCCTTCTTTTTGGTAAACTGTGAAGTCTAATTGTTACCAACAAATGTATTATGACTTGTAACTGTATTTCCACAAATAAGATAAAAACAGATTTAGAAGAGATCTTACACATAGTATCTTCTTAGAGTTTTACGACCTATTTCAAGACATAAAAATGATATCAACGCTAAAAGATTTAAAAAAACACAAAAAGCTGTGAAATAAGTAAATGATACATCATATATGATTTTAAAGGAGAGGTAAATATGTGTCGGAAATATATTCATTCATCTCTTAATTCATTTGTTTACTCATGCATGCCTTCTAAAGATGTTGAAGTGATTTATAGAAATGTATATAGTATAAATATAAAATGAATCGCAAAGCCCACAATTGTCAAATAGAAATCATGTGAAGAAAAATTTGACAAGTATTAATAATTTTAGAAATACGTATGACTTATGAATTGAAACTTCATTTCCTTTAATTTACATTAATAATATGAAGTTAAATATTTAACAATAAAGATATTCAACACAAAGCTTTTTATTATACTAGTGATGTGTTTACCATTGAACACAGCATAAATACGCAACCATGTGGGAAAATGTCAATTAAATGCTACATTCATATGACATTATTATGAAGACACATGTTTCAAAACACATTTAATGACAAAAATACTCATATAACTTTGAATATAATATAAAATTATATTTTAGCACATTCTAAGCCTATTAAAATAGTCATAAACACAATATTGACAAAAAGCTGTAATCTGAATAGATTCAACTATTTGATATGGTTATTTGGATAGTTGTTTATAGGTAATTTTAAATTTGTTTTATATTATTTACTCTATTTTTTCAATAATTTTATATGCATTTCCTTTGTAGGATTACTTTTTCGGTGAAATAAGTTTTTATCATATCTTAAGAATTTAACACATGCAAAAATTAAGATATAAATATATATAATGGTAAGATGAAAAATAGAGGTAGCAAAATTAATCCATTTATTAACTTAAAGTAATAATTAGCATGTTTTGAAATATTTTATACCTGCTAGAATGGACTGTGCATTTGGGATCAGAGTTCCTGATAACCAGGTAAACATAGACACAAAACAACTCTTCTATGATTGGCAGTATAAATAAGTTAAAGCAAACCAGATACACAAAGGAAACACAATTGTTCCTTGTAGTGGAGTTTAAGAGAACTTCTGTTGGTGTTTACAAGAGAATACTGTTATATTATTAAATAAAATAGATAGAAAATCTTTGTTAAATGGGCAGGATTTCAACTAAACCTTTAAGTTTGAATATTTGATTAGGTAGAGAGGATGCTGGATAGACACATTTCAAACAGAGAAAACAACAGGAACAGAGGTATGGAACAAAACAATAGGAACAAAGTGGTGAATGAGTTTGACATGTTTCAGGTCATGTAAAATGGCAAGAATAGAGGGTCTTTATTGGAGAGATTTTGATAAAGTATGACATATAAATGTCAAATATGAGGCTCTTGGAGACAGACAGAAAGATAGAGGTAGAAAGATAGAGAAAAAGAGAGAGAAGATGCATTAAGTTCTGTTAGGGAGAAAGAGTATATGTCACTGCCCTAAAAAATATAGATCAATCCAAAAGAAGGAAAAAAATACTCAAACAAAATTCAGTTTTATGTATTTAGAAAGAAAACATTATAACACCATTATTTAACACTCCTTTTAGGGAGTGCTGGAAGTTTTGATTAACTTGTCTTTAATATTTACAAACATTTTCAAAGCAGAAATTTTTATTTTCATTTTAGAGATAAGGGTATTAAATGGTTAAGTTGTCAATATAGTACAACTGGCACATGGTAAAGTAAATTTTTCACCTGTTCTGCTTAGTTCCAATGCTTATATTCCTTTGCATCTAGATAGTGTGGTGGCTAAAAATGCAGACTCTGTATTGAGGCATAAGAATTTTAAAATTGGCCCATTATCTGTTAGAATCCCATGGCATTTCAATTTCCTCACTTTGTAAATGAGTATAGTATAATAATAATATAATATATCTCACATGTCAGTTTAAGGATTAAATGATTTATTGCTCATAACGTACTTAAGACAATGCTTAACACTCTCTCATTATGCTTTGCCATCTATTCTCACCTGAGACAAATGTAATGAAAATGTAGAAAAATGAGGATCTAATACATTTATCTGAAATAAAATATTTAGTAAAATTTAGCACATAAGTCAAGAGAAAAAATACATTTCCTAAACTTAGTGCAGAGTGTTTCTTCAGAACTTGAGTGCCTAGATCATAAAATTTCCAAGAGAGCACTTTAAATTTTTATCTTACCACTCAATAAATGATTTAATACGAGGATTAGAAACATTTTATTTTCTGTGTTACATGCAGACATTATGTAAGATTCTAATGACATATATAGAAATCACATTTACCTGTACTGAAATTCCATTTGTTGCCAAATGCCAGATGCGCTCCATCTTTATCGTCAGTGGAGGTACTCTTAGAACACTGTAATAATTAAGATATTGCTTACAGGCTAACAATTGGTGAGGACTCGCTATTTACCGCTTTAAAAGTGGACCTTATAACATGGAGTAGCAGTTGTAGACATCTTCTGAGTTTATAGTAAGGCTTTTCTGCAAGACAATTTTTCATTTACTACATATAACTTGTGCTTCTTATCCAAACAATATAATTCACTTATAACTTTTCAGGCTATCCTTCAGCCATTCAAGCTTGAGTGATTCAAATGGACTTTAAAACCAAGTTTTCCTGTTCTGATTTAAATGACAATTTTTTATATTGCAGGAAAAAAAATCTCAGATTCAGAACCTTATTTGATCTATTTAAACTCAGAGAGGGAGTGGAGTAAGGCTTTAAAAAACTTCGCTCTTGCCTGTAAACATTATGTTTCAGAATTAATTGTCTGCTCTTCTGTAGTGGTAGAACGACACTGAGGGCAAAGAAAGAAACCAAAGCTCTGAACTGACAGGCTCATTGTTTTGAAATTGAAAAAATAAAATAACTGTTCACTGAAAATATAAGAAAACCTTTTAGATATTATTATTGTTGGTAACAAAGAAGTAATTGTTTTCTATTTAAACTTTCTTTCATCATAAATTTCTAAATACCTAAAAACAAATTGGGCAAAAAGGTTAAGAATAGAAAAAAAAATAAAATCTGAGTTCTGTAATTTATAATATGCTTTTTGAATTTAGTAGTTTTAATGACTTTTATGTTATATGTTTGGATTTCATGGATAACATTTCAAAAGTAAATATATATGTAAGTATTCTAAATAATAGTACAGTTACACCCAAACACATCACGATAAAATTTTTTAAAAGTAAAGAAAAAGAAAACCTTAAAAACAGCAAGAAATTGTGCGTTGCCTGTAGGGAAAAAATTCATGGAGGCAAGAAAGAAGTGGTACAGCATTTTTCAAATGCTAAAACAAAGGAATTATCAGCCCTGAATTTTATATCCAGCAGAAATGTCCTTCATGAATAAAGGGGAAATTATATATTCTTAGTTGAAGGAAACTAAGAGGATTTGTCCCTAGTAGACCTCCCCTAAAAGCAAAGCAAAAGGAATTCTTTGAACTGAAAGCAAACAATTTTTAAAAGAATTTTGAAACATCAAGAAGGAGAAAAGAATAATGAAAAGAGTAAATGCAAATACAATTTATTTTTCTTCTCTTCTTGAGTATTTTAAGATATATTTGACAGAAAAGGTACAACATTGTCTGATGTAAAAATCAATATATGTAAGGAAATATTTAAGACAATTATATGATAAACATATAAGATTGAGGGACTTGAACGGAGGTGAAATTTCTACACTACATGTAAATTGGTAAAATGTCTATACCAGTAGTTTTTTTGTAATGATGAGATAGTTCTGAATCTTGATGGATGTGGTGGTTACAAGAATCTATACATATGTGTTAAAGTGGCATGTAACTATGCACACACGCTGTACCAATATAAGTTCCTGATTCTGATTTCGAGGATAGTTACACAAGATATAGTCACTGGGGAGGACTAAGTGAAGGGTACATGGAACATCTATGTACTATCTTGGTAATTTCCTGTATCTGTATTTATACCAAATAAAATGTTAAAATGCACACACACACACACTTGAAAAAACAAAGAATGTTGTTTTGAAAAGACTTGTTTATTAATGTATACATTCTTAAGCCTTTATTCCATTCAGAATGATCATTAATTTTAGATTTCCAATGGTTTAGACTCCATAAATAGATTAAAAAATCTAATTGGCCTTTAAGACTAGCAGCATGTCAAAAAAAATTGACTAGCAGAAAATTTGAGTTACACCTTTCAAATTATTTTGAAATAAATGCCTAAGCACAAATTAATTGAAGGAAGGATGGAATCATTTACACATTGGTATGAATTAAGCCAACAGGATTAGGATATATTGCTTAAGGAAAAAAACTAATTTTGAAATGTTAAAAAGTTAAAAATCTGTTTGGTTTTTCAAAACTTTTTTTTTTTTTTATGCCTACAGCACCTGGTATTCGTAGGTGGTCTCCCATTCAAGTACTAACCAGGCCCAGCTCTTCTTAGCTTCTGAGATCAAACGAGATCGGCAGGACGAGATCGGGCACATTCAGGGTTGCATGGCTGTAGACAAAACTTTTTATTTTTAAATAATTTTAGATTCACAGGAGGTTGCAAAGCAATGTACCAATAAGTCTTATGTATCACAGCTTCTTTCAATGGCAATCTCTTACACAACCATTGTACACCGTCATAACCAAAAATTTGACAATAATACAACCCATAGAGGTTATTCAGATTTCAACAGTTATACATTATCTTGAGTGTGTGTGTGTGTGTGTGTGTGTGTGTGTGTGGCTCTATTTTATTTTGTTACATGTATAAACTTGTATAATCACCTGATGATGAAGAGGGAACAGGCAAAGGAATGGATATGACATAATAAAGGGGTAAAAAAGGAGAGTCTTATGGTAATAGTACAGTTGTGTGAATTGTTTTTAACATAAATTGTAGAATTTGTTTTTATTAAGGTCTCAAAACTTACCCAAAGTAAGGTTTATACTGTTGTCCCTGAGGTGAAATTCCCTACAAATAAAATAAAAATAAATGAGCAAGAAAATGGTGATTTTAAAGGAAGAATTTATTAAAATCATGTTCTACAATTCTTTTTTCAGATTGTCTTACCATTTAAATTAAACCGTCTGGGGGGGAAAAGTATTTGACAACAAATAGAATTCAAATGACCTCTTGTGTTTGTTAACCTTATTAATTGCTTTAACATCCAAGTGCCTGCATTTACTGGCATAGAAAGTTCCTGTTATTTATTGCCATTTATTGTAGAAGACCTTTGTTCTTTGTGTTTTTCAGCTCTGTTATTCTTAAGAGCCAGAAACTCTGACAGCTGCTGCCAGCTCTGTACGGTTTGTTTAAAACAATAGGGAAAATTGCCTAGCAACCTCACATCCAGCTTCTGGTACCCTCCTGGAGATCACATTCCACACACATTTTGCTCATCTCCACAAGCTCACAGGGGAAAACAGACACACGCAGACACACAAACAGTATAATCAAAACTAGACTGACCTTCGCTTTTCTAGAAGACATGGCTCCATTGTTCACAACCAATGCGTTTCTCCAACATTCAGATCAGAGTTAGGTTGTTCTGTACTCTGAATAGATGACATAGGGATTTACAGAAGTGAATTGGTTTCATCTACTGAGAGGTTTGTTAGAGGTATACTTTGTAAAGATGTGAGTGTGCAGCCTGTATTGCTAAAATGGAGAAGAAATATGCTACTTATACTTTACTAAATATATAATGGCTTGACTTCACCTTGGGAATTGTGTGTGTTTGTTTTGTTTTCCCTATTTAGATTGATTTGGGTGATCACTTCTTTTATCCCAATATCCTCATCTGCAAACAGGACCTTAGACTAAACACCTACTGAGTCTCTTCTCATCTAATGTTCCATGATTCCATGAATGGTTTTGGTCTTCTATGAGACTGTTTTATACAGAAAATTAAGGAAGAGGAAATGGTTATGGAAAATAGTTTTTCCCCCCTTTTTAACAATGCCATTAGGCCAAAAAGTACTTGCCATCTGTAAAACTGAATGGAAGAGTGAGTCAGATGACCATAAACACTTACATAAAATTGCAAAGATATCAGGAGTACAAACAGGTACAACTATCTAATGTGATAACAAAAGTTTTATATATATGTATGTGTGTGTGTATACACACACACACACACACACAAAAGTTTATATATACACAAAAGTTACATATATAATTAATATATATATTATATATATAAAGTTACATATATAATTTATATATATATATATATATATATATATATATATATATATTTCTGCCTATAAAATTTGTGAAACAGTTTAAGGCCGGAAGCAATGAAAGAAAAATTCTGATGCAGAGGTCAGAAACTACAGCCTGTGGACCAAATTCAGCCTGTTACCTAATTTTGTAAATAAAGATTTATTGGAACATGGGATACTCATTTGTTTATATATTGTCTATGGCTGCTATTCTGCTATAATAGCAGAGTTAAGTAGTTATAACAGAGGCCATATGTCCCCAAATCGTAAATATTTACTATTTAGCCCTTTACAGAAAAAGTCTGTTGATCCTTGTTGTAATTTATAAAAAAACTTTGCTGTTTATTTAGACTTGAAATCAGTCAACCAGACTATGCGTATACCAGTGAAAGAAAAAAATGTTGTAAATATTCAATTGTAGAATCCAATACTCTACATACTCTATTGTTTCAAGTAAGCAAATAATAAAAAAGAAATTAAGGACTAAATTTGATTGAAGAGGACCAATTTAGGTTTTCCATTAATTTGTCAAAATGGTTTAACTATTATCTCTAGGTTTTTCTCATAGAGTTATAGTGAAATATTTGAAAACTGTTTGGAAATATAAATGTTACTGATTAGAAATGTAATGTCTGTTTAGAGGATGCTATGTGAAAATTTAGTGCCCCTCTTAAAAAAAAAAAAATAACACTAAACCTAAGGAAAATACGGAATTCTGGAATTCAGGGACTTGAATTCCCTCAATATCATTGCCATTGATAAAATTCACTGTCATGGTAGATGTATAGTTCAACAATATATAGCTGATAACTTTACTGTGATATACTTTATATACACCTTACTTACATTGTTTTAGATATTTCAATCATATGTTACTCATGCTGAAGTTGCTAGCAGACTCTTTAAAGTGAAAACATAGAAAAATGTTAAATTAGTGGAGTAAGACATATTTATCTTTTTTTAAAAATTTCTTCCTTGTTGTTAATCCCTTCTACCCAATACCCTAAATAGTGAAGTGCACAGAGGTTGAATTTTATTTTGCTAAGAACTTCCTAAAAGCATAGGTAATATTTATTCTTTACGAATATAACATAGCATCTCTAGGTGCTCTAGAAAAAATCCTTTTTAAATAATTTAATAGAAAATGTTATTGCTAAGTAATAGATACAGCCCAGTTTTACTGCCATGGAATTATAAAATGATACTGGAAGCACAGAGAAGAGTGGATTCTATCTATCTTTTCCTTACCAGTTGGCACCTATGACAGGATCACCTGGGCTCTCCAGCTGCTACCTAGATTGCCTTTTGCCATGATAAGTGCTGCTCTGATGCAATATGACAGCAAGAAAATAATGAGAATCTTTCACAAAAGGGAAAGAGTAGTAAAAGTGGGATGCAAAGTAAAGACAAAGATAGAAAGGAAAGACCCAGGGAGTGGAAGAGACACTATAACCACACAAGTAGAAAGGAACTGAAGTAAAGGTTAGAATGTGTATTCATGTGCTATAATCGACATGCAAAACTGCTCTTGATTAGAGTGGTGGGAGGGAATAGAGATTAACCAACTGGAAAATTAAAGAAAGGTATTTATAGATTTTATGATGATATAAGACTCTTTTGGTATCCAGTTACCATCTAGTTTCTGCTATGGCAAGAGTTATTTAATAGGTTCTACCCTTATTATTTGGCCTTACTTCTAGTCACATGTGCTGTTTACTTGCCTCTAGATATTGAACTGTTGTAACTACGGATATCCTCAAACCTGATCCTCCTTAGCTTCCCAAGTTAGGTCAACATAGACTCTGTGATAATGAACATTTCTTGCCCTATTTTCCTATTTGCATATTAAGTTATGTTCCCTAGTCTACTCATAATAGACAAGTTACCTGGAGACTGGAGTTCTCAATCATTGTTTTTTGTTTGTTTGTTTGTTTGTTTTTGACTCTGGATCTATTATCTACTGATGAATCTCTTTGATTTTAATTCTGCCCAGTGGCCCATCTGCTGTCAGACTGCCTGCTCATGTTTTGCTTTTGCTGCCATCTACTGGGAAACCAACTACTTTATCTCAGACCCTTGCCGACAGACTTGCTTTAAAGTCTTTATGCTGCTCACCAGACTCAGTGCATTTTATCATCTAGAGCTGGATTGGTTCCCCCAGAATCAGATCTACTCAAGTTGGTAGGTCTGCTGCTATATCAGTGTTGTCTAATCATACTGCAGGTAGCTAATGAAAAGAATACTAGAAATCATTGAAATGAAAATGTTAGTGTAAATGATAAGGAAAATTAATTTTTGCTTTCCGTTAATTTTAAAGTATATTTTTCCACGTGTGTATTTTGCACACATGAGGCCTACCTATCTTTTTACGGAATGCTTACTAATGTTAGCTTAATATTAGTGAAGAGATCAGTTTCTATACAGTCCGTATAAAAAAAAGCAAGTTAACATTGGCATTCCAACCAGATAGACTTGAAATTGAGCTTTGGCACCACCATTAACAAACAGTGTTACTGAGAGAAAAGTTACATAATTCGAAATCTCAGTTTCTTACCTTTAAATTTGTGGTAATACTACTGACAACCTAATAAAATGTGTGAAGACTAAGAAAAGAATGCATGTAAAGTGCTTACTTAGAACTTATCAATATGTAGGTGTCAGTGTTTTTGCTACATCCACTCGAAGATAGACTGCTCAGGTCAACTTATGGTAAAACAAAATGAAAACACCCCTTTTCTGTTTTTCTAAAATACGGTCTTAGTCTATGACATCATCTCTGTTTCTATCTCTCCTTCCTGCTTAGAAGAATTCTAGAATTCTTTGTCTACACGAGATCATTCATAGACATATACCAAAGGAAGAAATAGAATTTAAAGGAAAATTTAAAGTGGTTCTTGGGTTCTCTAATGCAGAGGGAATGATCATGTCCCTTTTTAACCAGTAATATGCAATTTAAGAGGAATTGCATTTTAGCGATTTATACTATACCTCCTAATTTGGATTTTAAGGTTTAAGGAACTGTGTTTAAATCATCCAAGAGACATGGCTGATCAAGTTGAAAGAGCCACTTTCTAAAAGAAGCTCATTAATGGACTTTTAACTCTTTGACATTTGTCAGCAATGTTGTTCTATTTTTTTTTGGCAAACGTACTGCTAAAACTGCTTGTTAAATTACACATATCGGTAATTGAAAAAGAAATGCTTGCATATTTAATTGGTTTCTGGTACTCTTATCCTACCTATGCTCTCATCAAAGTTACTATTGAACATTTTTGCCAACTTTAACCATGACTAACTTTATGTAAGTAGATCAACTTACTCTTAAAACTCCACTACATAAATAAAATTGATTAATAAAAATAGCATGGCGGTAAGCCTTACTCTGATGGTTTAGATTCAGAATTTAGTAGCAGTTGTTTTTCTGAATGTAAATAACTAGAAAAAAATTTAAAATTAAGGTAAACATTGTGTGATAAGTTTAGTGTTTACCTTGAATTTGAAATTTTCAAAACATGTCTTCCCAATTATCTTTAGAATTGTTGAAGAAAATTCTGAGGACAGTTCATATTCTTCCAGTGAGAATAAGAGTTAACATTTATCACTGTGCAGTAGAGAAAGTGAAAAAAATATTGATTTCCTATTTTTACAAATTCCTTTGTCCTTAACATTCTATTAAATGCTTCTATCGCAATGCCACAATCTCCTCAGGCTGCCATAATGAAATATCATATACTGGATAGATAGCTTAAACAACAGCAATTTATTTCTCACAGCTCTGGAGGCTGAGAAGTCCACGTTTAAGGTTCCAGGCAATTTGGTTCCTAGTGGAGATGTCCTTGGCTTATGGATGACCTCCTTCTTGCTGTCTTCCTCCATGGAAAGACAGACAGAAAACTCCTCGGTGTCTCTTCTTACAAGGATATTAATCCTATCAGATTAGGGTCTCATTCTTATGACCTTATTTAACATTAAAACCTATGAGTCCTGTCTCCAAACATAGTCTTATTGGAATTTAGGGCTTATGGAATGTAAATTTTGGGGCTATCATCAATATTTATTTTGGCCTGAGTACCTTATATCACAACATAAAACTCAGAGAAAACTATTGTGTCCAGTAACACCAACTGTATTCTACATTGTTAGAAATTTGTTGCTTAAAAATAAATGAAATGTATGGAAATTACTATAAAGTCAATATATCAAAAATTATATAAATTGGAAGTTAATATGTAGTGAGATACCACCCTTTTAAGAACTGTTTTTAAATGCTGATTATTTCATTAAGTGAGAAACAGAATACTCAAAACATGTTTAAGACTAATCCAAGGATATTTAAATTAAGCCACATGAAATTGTCACAATTTCAAGATATCAACAGATATCAAAAGAAAGCTCATTTGAAGTTAGTAGAGCTTATATTACTTTATAATTAGCACAGAAATTTCACATGTATTATTTGATTTCATCCCACAATTTTCCTACTAATTTAAAGAAACTAGTCTAAAATGATTATGAATTTGTTAAAATTTCATCGATATATGGGAAGTTGTCAGAGAATTAGGGATAACGACTCAAGCCTATCTTATAACTCTCAACATCTATAAACAGCATCAGCTTCACTTGCTGCTTTTTGTTAAAAACTTCTCAATTGTTATTAGTAGGAAAATCAACCAAATAAACTTCAACTACATTAAGGTTGGTTATTCATTCACATAGGTAATTAGATACCAAAGTATTGCGTAAATGCTTAATCATATCCTGTGAGTTGCCACAACTTCTCCCTTTCCATTTTTGATTCTTACCATAATACTTCTTCCTATTGTTAAATGAATGTCATTTTTCCTGCAAAGGGAAAGAAACATAAAAATCTTCAAACTATTTTATTTGCCTTTAGTCAAATTACTTGAGTGTGTGACTACCAATTTATTTTTTCTTAAGGAATGTCTGAGCATTTGAAGTGCTGCTATGGTTCCCTGGGATTATTCTCTAAAAGATGTTTTTTGGTGCTTCAACCTCTTATCTGAAGAGCACTCATCACTCAGTGCCAGGATAGTGATTTGGCATCAATGTCATTTGCAGCTATGGCAAAGCCTTCTTTGTTTCTGTTCAAGTAATTACATCAATCTTCTTGTCCTGCCTATGTATTAGAATAAAGTTTAACATAAAGATGGAGAGATTCAAGGGCAATCTAAAAATAATGCTGGAAAGTAGCTTTGTGATTTATTGTTTAAATTCATCATACACTTATTTATGATATTGCATTAAACCAAAAAATCATCATCTTGTAGAACTGAAAAAAGAAAAAAATATATACTTGCATCCATTAGAAAGTCTGAATCTTAACATTTTATAAATATTTATTTCTTTGACTCAATTTCACCTTTTAAATGAAACTTCTTTTAGGAACACAATGTTTATCTCAGCTCCAATAAAATTTATTCCTAAAATGAGAGTAGAAAAGAGTTTCTTTCATTATAAGCTGTACATTTCTTTCAATTAAAGCTCATGAAAATAACAGACATCTCTCTGTTGCGAAGAGTACTGTCTGTGGTAGGGTCAGAGATTGGGATTGGAGATTGCTAAAAAAAAGTATAGAAAATCCCTAGGTATTCAGGTACAAATGCAAGAGAAACGGCTCCATGATATTTTGTGGCAAGAGTTCCTTATTACTTCTCCTATTAAACAATGTACATAAGAAACTAATAGACAATATGAAATCCTACCAAAAACTCTTCCTACAAGCAGAAAGCTCTGTGTTAAAGAGGTTAAATGTTGTATATCAAAAGGTGAAAACCAAATTAAGGGCATATTATCTAATTGTTTCATCCTTCATAATAATAAAGTTAACAATTTTTCCTAGTGTTAAAATATACATCTGGTAAAAAATAAATCATAAAGCCACAAAAATATGAAATTGTTTTCTATTTGATAAACTCTTCATAAAAAGAATTTTAAAAATTAGAGCGATCATTTTTCAGATAGTTTACTAAATTTAACTTTTAGCTTAATTTAGTTATGTAACATATAAAAAGCACAAATTACAAAATATGAAAAAAATAAAGTGTGTGGGAAATGTCTTTGAATAATAGATGGAATTGTACTAGACAGGTAAATGTAGAAAACTTAGCTATAATCCTGCTGACATGTTAGGCACATTTAAAACATATCGAAGAAAATGTTAATGTAAAAACAACAAAAGAGGTGGTAAAATCATTAATTTGATCTCTTGCTTAGCGGGAGTAAGAAAATTGGATCTTGGAAGCTACAGTTGAGAAAGGATGGATTTAGGCCTTTGAAGTGAAATAATATCTCCAGACAGTCCTGCCACAGAAGCCACAAAGCCTACAGTGAGCTCGATAAAATGCTGTGGATAAGGGCATACATTATGGGAAGAATCTAGAAAAGTTAATATCAGAATATTTGAGCCATGGCTTACAGACAAGGACCTGCCATCTGGAGAACAGAATGATAAAAGGTAGATGCCAAGAAAAAAGTTGAAAAGAAATGAAGAATATGAAAATATTTCTGGGCTTATCCAGTAGGGAGAGACTCAATTATGGAAAATAAATTTATTTAAAAATGATAAAAATTCCTTTTGCAAAAAGTTATACTATAAGGGAAAACTGTCAAATATGCAGCCACTAATAAATTATAACTTATTAAAGAAGTACTTTTATAAAAAATTTTGTTGGCTATTTTGTATTATACATTTGACATTATATTTACATTAATATTATATTTACTATAATAAATTTAATACTTAGTATTTGAATTACTCCTCAATGTCATATGATGTTTTCATAATGTTTTTCTTTCTCCAATGTGAAGTACTTACATTCAAAAAGAAAAATGAACATGGTCAGATCAGAATGGATAAAATTAACGAGAACATCAACATACAGATTCCCTAAAGCTGTGTGTTCCCTGTTGCTTGCTGGACTAATCTGATAATCTGTCACAGCAGCTAGGTGGTCTCTAAGCATTCCTTTCTAATAAGTCAATTTTCCAGCCTATGACAATATCAGATGTCTTTTAAACTAAACAAAACAAAGCCATGTGCTAGAGAAAATGGCCTGTGTTACCTTGGGTTTAGCATCGATTTAGTCTTTTGTCCTTTTATAATGACACTAGGAGCAGTTAGAGATACTACAACTATGTTCGATCTAACATTCTAAATCAAGAAAATAAAATTAATTCTCAAATTATTTACTTAGAAAGTTAGAGTATCACAATATTGATGCTTATAAGATTCTTAAACGTGCCATTAATTGTTACTTCAAAATCATCAAGTTGGTTAACTGATTAATTTAAATAAATTTAGCATTCTACCTCTAAAGTATTTTATTTGAATCTTTACTTATTAAGCATGGTACAATTTGTGCAAATTAACTTTTTTTTATTATTCATAATTTTTTCTTGAAAATTTTTGTCTCATGTAAAAAGTTATTTCCTTAAGGAATCTAGTCCTACTAGCATATGAATTATTTGATCGTCTTATGTTTACAATTTGCTTTCTTAGAAAACAAAATGATAAATTTTGTGGTGGAGTCATATTTATGGTCCTGGCTATGCAGTGTGCTGAGAGCCTATAACTACAAGTAAAAGGCAAGAAAAAAATAAAGGAAAGAAAAATGTATATGAGAGTGTGTCTATGTAAATATACAAGAACCCACCCCTCCTCAAAGCCTAAAGTCAGATAACAGGCTTGATTGTTTCCCATCCCTCCTGAGTATCGATTGAATCAGTACCAGCCAATTGACTGTTTGGGACTGATGCAATGGCAAGCCACAGTCAACAACATATTTGGCTTCATGAAGCATCATCATCTCATTCTGTTTCAGACTACATCCACTGATTTATATGATCCTGTCCCATTGCAGTATGTGTTAACCTAATCTAAACCTAGAAAAGTTAGTTTATCCAAACAAAATAGTGAAACAAATATACTTTCCTCATTCTAAATAGAATTTTTATTCCTACTTTACTAGATTTTATGCATAGCGAATTTTTAGAACTCCAACATCCATTTTTTATTACTATTTACAGATTTTTTCATTGTGCTTGGAATAACATCAGACATTACTGAAGGTTTGCATTCTGAGGAGGACCTTACATAAGGTAAGAACTCCAATTCTGCTCTCTTACTTTTGGGGCACCTGGCAGGATTATGCTTCTTTACTTCCATAGATGTTGCTTGTCATGTAATTTGCTTTAGCCAATGAAATGTGAGCAGAAGTGAACTGTCTGACTTTCCGGTAGTAGAAGTTTTTTGAGCCAATTTGTCCTTCATAATGTTTCCCTCTGCCTCCATGACTATCATTGGCCCATAAGTTTAGGTCCACACTGAGGACAACTGATACAGAGCAGACAGGTAGCTCAAGTGAAAACTTAGTTTATTATTTTTTAATCCACCAACATCTGGGGGGACTACAGAACCTACCTATCCTGACCGATAGACTTGAAGAACTAAAAAGGTTTGAAGCCATTTTCAGATTAATTTCTAAGAAAATATCTGGATTAGAAAAATATAAAAATAATATAAACAGTCTTTTAAAAATATGTAAACTAGACTTATTAAAGAAATTCTTCTGGAGACAATACTATCCATATTGTTATGTTTATTACCAGATACAGATTCTACCATGGGAAATTGCCCATATTTGACCATCTTTTAACCTAAAAGTAACAACTTTATGTGGTTTAACCTAATAAATATCCTGATGTTATTACACAGTCTTTGTGTATCTAAGGGAAATACACATTGTTTTAGTGAGCTGATTACTGAATAGAAATGATTACTCACATTTAGTATTTGCTTAGAGTTTAATTTTATTTCATTAATGCCTTATGTTGAAAACACTAAAATGTTAGGCCAAATAACACAATGTGATTAACAAACATTTCTTTTGCAGACATGAGCTCACGCATTTTTGAAAGTTTTTAATTCTAACATGTTAACTGTTGCTTGCCACGGGACATGTTTTTGAGGGCATAAACAACATTTATTATACTTAAAATACTATGACAGAGGCACTTTTTTTGTTTTTGAAGATTTTACTAATGAAAAACAAGTTAACTAATTAGCCAATATGGCTTATTATGTTAAATTCATCTACTAAGAGAGATGGCGAATTGATTAAAATACAATTTTTCATTCTCAGAGTGGAAGTATTTCCATTAAAAGACAGTGTTTATAAAATATTTAACTATTACTCAGGTTTTTAATTATTGAAGGAATATTCCATGAAGGACAGCTCAAATTTACCACGTTAAAATGGCTTAAAAGAGGAACACTCAAAAAGGTGTCACTAGTTTGTTCCCACTTGTTTTCTAAACTATATCAAATTAAAGTCAAATTTGCAGTTCCAGTACTACAATTTTTGAGAAAATGTGACTTTCTGGTTTAAAGAAAATAAGTTCAAGAGTGATTTACAAAACTTTAGAATTTCCAGATGTAGCTTCTCATAAAGCTATTTGGATATCAAATGCTGTAGCATTTAGCAACCATTTTGATGAGTTAAGTATAAATGAATCAGTAACATAAGGATTATATTTCTTAACAAATACACAAGATTCTAAAAAATTAGGGTAAAAGAGTGCCTTGGTAGAATTTAATTGTTTTTTTTTAAATTCAAAGAGTTTCAAAACAATGTTTTGATGTTTTTCTGAAACTAAAACCTCACTATTTTTGGTCATCCTTTGTTACAAATCCAAATTGAATATTGTTTCCAAGTTCTATTGGTGATAAACAAATGGAAAGTGGTTAGGACCACAAATTCACTTTCACAAGTACTTCTTATAGTATTAACAATTTCATCACACCATTTTCCTATAAATATTTCTAGAGTTATAAAAATTAAAACTGAAGGAAGGTGATTCAAAAGACACAAACTTCCAGTTACAAGTCACATAAATACTAGGGAGATAATGCACATCATAATGATGATAGTTAAAACTACTCTATGATATGTATGAAAGTTAAAAGAGAGATCCTAAGAGTTCTCCTAACAAGGACATTTTTTCTCTTTCTTTGCTTTTTCTTTATATTGGATCTATCTGAGATGATGGATGCTAACTAAACTTTTCATAGTATGCATGGTACACTATACCTTAATCTTATACAGTGATATATGTCTATATCACAATAAAACTGGAAAAACACTTTTAAAACCTGAATCTCAGTAAATAACAAAAGTAAAAATGGAAAACAAATAATCTGACTCCACGGGTTCTCAAAATTTATACCAATGATATTTCTACAGTGCCTTTAGGGCAACAGAAATCCCTAATAGTTTCATTTATTAAGTAGCTAGGTCTACATAACTTATAAGTTTTAATATCCCAGCAACTTAGTAGCTAAGTACAAAACAGTACACAGTTTAGAAGAAAAGTTTTCTTTAAAGTAATGTAATCATGATTGTTTTCAGATGAGGTGTATACATATTTTTTAGTTAGAATTCACATCTTTTGCTTGAAAACTTTAGTTGATGAAAGTCATGTATATATACCCATAGTAGGCAAATACTTATAAGACTAAAGGAGCCCATATATATAGGTCTTGCAGAATATTAGCATATCTGCCTAAATGATACAAATATTTATCGAAAACCTATCATGCACTGGTATAGTTCCAGGTACTCAGGATTCGGCAGTAAACAAAATAAATGGAGATCACTGCCCTCATAGAGCTTTTGTTTTGATGAAGGAGACAGACAAAATGATAAATAAGTAAAATATTTCAAATGTTAGTAACATGCTAAGAAATAAAAAAATAAATTAGAAGAAGGTGATAGAAACTGTTGGGGGAGGATTGAAAATTTTAAAAGTGTAGACAGAAATGTAGCGAAAATGTGAGGAAAGAGCCAAAGAGCAAACCCTGTGGAAGCCTAGAGGAAGAACTTCACAGGAGGAAGAAAAATCAAGGACAAAGGCAATTATTGGGAATGTTCCTGTTGATGCAAAGGTCAATGTAACTATAGTGAAGTGAATAAAAGGGACAGTAGATGAAAAATCAGGTAACAAAGAAGCAGGTGACATAGGGCTGTGGTAACTTGGACATTTGCTGAATGAGAGGGAAGTCTCTAGAGGGCTTTGAGGAAGTACTGCTGTGATGTCACATAGATTTCAACAGGATTGCTTTGTCTGCTTCATGAAGATGGCAGTGTTGAAAGAAGGGCCCACCGAAGAGGCTGGTAACATAACAAGATAATAGAGGGTGCCTTGGATTAGAATTTTCATAATGGAATTTTTCAGAAGTGCTGAAATTCTAAATATACTTTGAAGGTATATTTGTGTCATCAAATAAGGCTAAGTGTAGTCATTTAAACTTAAATTTAAGTTACTAAAAATGAAATAAAATTAAAAATTTGGTTCCTCAATTATGCTAGCCACATTTCAAGGGCTCAATAGCCTCAAGAGCTTGTAGTACCATCTAGGACAGCATGCATATAGCTCCTTTCTGTCAGTATAGAAAATTCTTTTAGACAGAGAGCTTGAACTGATAGGACTGACTGACAAATTTGAAGTAGGATATGAGAAAAAGACAGTAGTCAAAGATGATTTGACCTGAACTAGCAAACACTGATAGAAAACCATGAGGAAGGTATGTTTGGAGAAGATACCAGGGGCACAGTTTAGAAAATGTTAAATTTGAGATGCTTATTGGGCATCAAATGGAAATCTCAAAGAAGCAATCAGTTGCGAGTCTAGATTGAAGGGAGAAGCAGTCTGGAGAGCCAAAGCAAGTTTTACTATATGCCAGCTACTCTTCAGAACCATTATATAACTCTTCCAATTTTTACAGCAACCTTGTGAGCTGGATACTATTATCTCCATTTTATAAAGAAATAAAGCACAAAGATACGATTTATTGATAAGTTGGAAAGATATAAATCTGAGCTGTGAGAACCTGTCTCCTCCCCTACCCAGAGGAAGCCTGTCTGCATAACAAAGCCAAACAAAACCAGAAAGTAACCTTCCTAAGAGCTTTGACCAAAGATGTGATTGTTAACACTCTCAAATTCATCTGTTGACCATGCTTTTTTAGCAGTGCCATAGAATTGATATTTTCTCAGAAAACATTTCTTGATTTAGAATCATTTGCCAGTTGGAAAGACTGAAAATTTTCAAAATCAACAAATTATGGTTCCTTTTGTTAAACAATCCTTCTCTCAATGTTGTTGCTTTCCTTTCACGTTTTACAACAGACAGGAAGAAGGAAAACAAGTGGCACCTTCGACACACTGCTTGGAAATCTCCTTAGCTACATCTTACAGTCCATTAGACACATTTTCTACATTTCAAGTTACTGCATGTGATAGTGTTACTAAACATTCTGCCACTACATGTCAAGGATTCCCCTTTCTGCCAGTTTCCAATAACATTTGTTTACTTCTTTTTCAGCTCTCACTGGCAACATCCTCAAAGTCCAGATTTCTACTGTCTCTTCAAAACAATTTAGTCTTTCTCTAATAAGCTCTAGAAAATCATGTTAGTCTCTACCTTCTGCCTAGATACAAAGCTATTCCCACATTTTTAGGTTGTATTTATGGCAATGATCTACTTCCAGGTACCAAAATATGTATCAGTTATCCAGTGCTGTATAACAAGTCACCATTTAATAGAATAAATGTTTCTTATCTTACAGTTTCTACAGACCTGAATCTGAGCAAAGATTAGCTAGATTTCTCTGACTCAGGGTCCCTCAAAAAGCTATCAGTAAGGTGTTGGACAGGGCTATCATCATCTCTAAGATCAGCTTGGGAAAGAACCACACCCAAGCTCACTCACATGGCTTGAAGTAAAGAAGGTAGTTAATGTGGCAAAAAAATTCTTTAAAAACTTCCAAATGACAAACCTCCTGGCAAACACACTAATGGTATATTCTAAAGAGAGAGTCTCAATCTGTGAGCTACTTTAGTGGGAAGTTCCTGATCTGCTTAGGTTTGCTTATAGTAAGCGAAGCTTGAATTTATGGATGTATGGGGCATGCCTCTGGAGAAAATGTCACATAAGCTATGAAACCATAAGAGTATAAAATGGAAACACTCACTGTCGAATTAAAACAATTCTGGTTTTAAGCAAGCATATATTGCTTAGAGACCTCACATACTAATCTGTGCCAGAGAGTGCAGTGACGTGCCAAAGAGAAGGATGTGGGAACCAGCGTTGACAGTTTTAGAACTCTTTCTCTTCTTTTGCTTCTCATGGTTATTTGTATTCTTGAAATAAATAATAAAGCTTGAAAGTAAGATCTCTAATGTTTTAAAATGGTGATTTGATAATCTACTCTAGTTTATCTTAGAAACAATCCAAAAAGAAATAAAACAGGCATAATGATATAGTGAAATAAAATGCCAGTGATGAGAAATTAGAGGTGTTCCTGGAATAAAGATTTTCAAGCTGTTTCGTAATCATTTCATTTAACTTTTTCAATGTGTTTGAATGGAAGTATGTGCATGTATCTTTAAAATATGTAAAAAAGCATCTGGATATATAAAATTTAGAAATTTCTGATTTTTAAATTTAAAGAAAATAAAAAACTAGGGTTAAAAAGGAGCTTTGTACACAAAGGCAATCCTTTGTTATTCTACCAACTTTTTCCTTTACTTTTTCGTTTTTGGTTTTTTTTTTTTTAATGCCTTAGCACATGGTGTTCTTAGGTGGTCTCCCATCCAAGTACTAATCAGGACCGACCTTGCTTAGCTTCCGAGGGATTGGGCGTGTTCAGGGTGGCATGACCCTAGACTACCAACTTTTTAAAAGACAATTTCCAACATAGAAAATTGAGAGAGGGGGAGAAAATAGCAAACAACCAATAACTAAGATAGAAAAAAAAAGGAACAACAATTGGTCAAAACACACATTTATGGAACATATTACTATTTTTACCTATGAGATATTAAAGACTCTTAGTCTATGGTCATGCTGCCCCAAACAAGCCCGATCCCATCTGATCTCAGAAGCTAAGCAGGATCGGGCCTGGTTAGTACTTGGATGGGAGATCACCTAGGAAGACCAGATGCTGTATAGTAAAAAAAAAGAAAAGAAAAGAAATATTAAAGACTTTTAAAAATAGACAATGTCCAGTATTTTCTAGGGAAAATGGATGTGGTTACTGTGTTGTCGGGATAAAACTGCACACACTTTATACCTAGTCGGCACTTTTACATTATGTGTCATGACCTTTTTAAATGCTTCTGCATCTTACCAGGTATTTTCACTTCTACAAATTTAAAGTAATATTCTGAAAGAGAGATTTATGTAGAGAATATTAACAATACATAACATAAAATGTAACTGTCCAAAAATAAGAAAAGGTTTTCATAAAGTATGACACATTCATGAAGTCCATATGATCTAATAATGTAAAATGATAATATAAAATTATAACAATAATTACTATTTACTAATAATAGCTAAAAAATATAAAGGCCTACTTTTTATTATCCCTTATTTCTTGCTTTCAAGTTCAATGTTATGGTTTTAGAAGAAAAAGAAATAGATATATTTGTTATATTTGTATTTAAAAATCATGGATTTGTTTTGGGAACATATTGGGACACTGCAAAAATAGTTTCCTGGCAATGAAGATATGGTATTCTATGAACACAGTTATTTATCTCTCACATTATACTAAGAACTATGTTTGGAGCTGTGGTACAAGACTGAATAAATGAGCGCTTCTAGGAAGAAAGAGAAGTTAATCACTTACCTTCTAAGTTATTCTCTCCGAGTTTATTGCTCCCAGACGGACTGCAGAACAAATGTCCGCATTT
Organism: Eidolon dupreanum; assembly: GCA_028627145.1. Lineage (NCBI taxonomy): Eukaryota > Metazoa > Chordata > Mammalia > Chiroptera > Pteropodidae > Eidolon > Eidolon dupreanum. The sequence continues at coordinate 28,823,728 of CM053512.1, read as the reverse complement.
CTTTGGCCTCCAATGAAAGATACCCAGCCTCCTACCCACTAAAAATCTTTCTTGCAAAACACTCAAGAAAAATTAAACACGTTAACAAGCCAAGCTAAGAAATATAAACAAGAGAAAATTATTCCTGGCTATATTCTTTATTCAGTTCTGATATGTTAAATTGTGTTGTAATAAAAGTCTATTTGTCATGTGCATTTCTAAAAAATTACTCATAGAGTGAGGAACATATTTCATTCATATTCCTTCTATATCAATTTTAAGGACAACTTATCTCTCATTTAAGAAAAATAAGCTGCAAAATAGAAAAAAACAAAGAGACTTGGTCATGCTCTCAGGGAGCTTAAATCTGGCCAGTTCACAGAAAGCAATAATGTGTGGCAAAGTTACCTCTTTGAATGGAGGTTGGTTAAACGACTTTGAAATAACTCTTCCTCTTTATGCTTTTAGGAGCCTGTGATTTGATGATTCTTGACCCTTATTTTATCTCACTCCCTGTTCCTTTCCTTTTGGAAATGCTTGCAGAATCAGAGTCTAATGTGGTCCTCGTTAACAACATCTTTTAAACTATAACAAAGCCGTACAAAAAATGAATGAGCACCTAGCATTTCTTCTACTAACTGATATTTCTTCTTTGATATACAGTACTTTTAGTTTTAAGTTTGTATATCATTTTAAGTATGGCACAGTTTCATGTAATCATATAAGGGTGAATTAGCCTGTGGCTAGAACAAAGAGGAGCTCCTTAAAACAATCACACTGAATTTAATTTTGAACCTAAGTGCCAGAATATTGTATACTGGAAGTTTCATACGTTCAATTAATATTCTTCTCAGTGACATTAGCAATGTATTATTTAATTCAACATGAAGCACACTTGGGTAATCAGGCATTGGTATTTTAAATGACTTGTTTATTATGTTTTTTCACTTGCATTTTAAGTATTAATCATCAGGGTTTAAAAAATAAACATAGAACACTGAAGAGGGCAACTCATTTGGTGAAGCTACTTCAAAAGTGGAAAAGCGAGGAAGAATTAGGTCATTCGGCATTCTGCCTGTAATTGCATTTCTCACTACTGCCTTAATTAGAGCTGTTGAATCATTTCAGTTTCTGCACATTTCTTCTCCAACATGATGAGTTTTATTACTATGGACAAAGTCATTATCACCTTCTTTAACTTTACTTTAAATTTATTGATTTAATTACATCAATTTGCAAAGGCAAAAATGTAACTTCGAGGTATGTAGTTTCCTATTTCAATTTTCAGAAGCATGCTCTTAGAATATAGGGAGCTATTTCAAATAGTTTTTATCTGAAATGAGTGGTTATATGTCATTGTTTATTTTAAATAATACTTATTGGAAGAAATGATTACTGAAAGTCATTGTTAATGACTAAGAAATAATGAATGGAGATACTTACTTGTATTTTTTCTCTATATATGTAACACATAACACAAAAGAACTAGCTTAGCATTTATACTGCATATATTACATGCAAACATTCACAGGTTTGTGTAATGTTCTCAAAATTAAGGAAAATGAAGGGATTTGAAAGGTTTCCACAAGAGGAGCCTATCAGTAAAAATCCCATAACCAGCATTCTGCTTTAAGGGCCACATCAGCCCAAAAAAAAAAGTAATGAAAAGGGAGAAGAAATAAAAACAATAAAATGTTTCAAATAATGTCCTTGTTTGCTTTGGTGTTATCAAATCATTTTAATATTCTCAGCAGTTTCTGCTTCTGCTTGCCCCTTTCTAATCAGCCTACATTTCCCAATGAGGCCAGCATATTTTAATTTCTGCCACCTTAGGTTATGTGTGCCAGTTCTTGGACTTCATATAAATAGAGTCATACATTATACAGGGAAGAGAGATTTTAAAATCCCAACTTTTCAAATGGTAATATTAACACCTCGAACTTATGATTATGCAAAAATCAACATTAAAACTTTTGGGAGAGATGTCCAGAAATATTTTGTGAAGAATAATCATCAGTAGGAAAAATAACTATTTTCTATGTCCAAGCCTCATCAATATGTAATAAAAATAATATAGTAGTCCCCCCTTTTCCTCGGTTTTCTCAGCTTTAACCATGGTCAACCACAGTCCAACGATATTAATTGGAAAATTCCAAAAATAAACAATTCATAAGTTTTAAATGGTGTGCTTTTCTGAAAATATGAAATATTTTCATAATGAAATCTTGCACCATCCCAGGCAGTCACGGTTCATCCCACCTAGCATATGAGTCATTCCTTTGTCCAGCACTGTATATGCCACCTGTCTGTTAGTCAGTTATTACCTGTTCAGTTTATCAGATTAGTTATGAGAGAGAGAGAGAGAGAGAGAGAGAGAGAGAGCGCATTTGCTTAATTTGTATTACCATATATTATGTGTCCCATTTGACTATTAGTTATTATTGTTAATCTCTTATTGTGCCTACTTTATAAATTAACCTTTATCACAGGTACATACTTATAGGAAAAACAGTGTATATAGGGTTTAGTACATATACAGGGTCTGCATTTTCAGGCATCCACTGGAGATCTCGGAATATATACCCAGTAGATAAAAGGGGACTAACAGCTTACCATCTAAATTTCTTAAGTCTTTAATTCCATGGTGAGATATAACTAAAAGTTTTAAATAATCAGGCTTATCTAAATAATTGTAATTTCCAGTCTTATTGTAGATTAGTTTATTTGTCAATAGAGATCACCTATAAAACAAGATCTGTCAATGTACTTCTAAATCATGGTAGACATAAGAAATGGTGGTGGTGGTGGTGGTGGTGGTGGTGGTGGTGTGTGTGTGTGTGTTCAAAAGCTGAGAATGAAATACTTAATAATTAACCTTATCTGAAAAAACTAATGTCTTTATTGTAATAAAAACTAGTTTAAAAAAAATTTATTAAACCCTTCTGTCATAGTAGTAACATATTGAGCCCTTTAATCACAGTGCTCTTTAGCAAGCAGTCAACTTAACTTTGAGTCTTTTGTTAGTGGATCCATGGTCCATATTTTCTTCCCTAGAACCATTCCTCCCTATGGAACTCAATCTATTGAAGGAAATAAATGTATCTATTATAACATACTGAGATATATGCTAGTGTGTGGGTTCCAACAAATTGCAATGAGGTCTGAGAGGAAAGAGCAAAGAGGATGTCCATGGGAGAATTAGTAGTTAAGAACACAGAAGACAACATATGACCTAAACCTTGTTTGAAGATTAAAAGTGCATAGAGAGACTAGAAGGATTTTCTAAGCAGAGGAAATAACATGGAAAAAATTATTAAACTATTATTAAAGAGCAAAACTCTTTTTATAAGTTCATTGCAAGACATAATTTCAGAAATAGTGAGAAATGAAGCGGGTGTAGTTAGTATGGGTGAGTCTTTGAGGGGTGTTATATTTTACTCCAAGCATGGAAATTTGATCCTTTGAAGATTCATTTTAAGCAAGGTAGTAGTATCATTAGAATAACATTATTAAAGACTGAGAAAATTTTCTATTGCTGCCATACAAATTACCACAAAATTAGTGACCTGAATCAAACAGATTTATTACTTCACAGTTCTTTAGGCCAGAAATCCCACTTTGGTCTCAGTGGGTTAAACATGTGAGCATGACTGTGTTTCTTTTTTGGAAGCTTTAGAAAGACTTGCTCATTTAGTTAATGGCAGAACAGTGCCCCATGGCTATACTAAAACACTCTTTCCTTGATGGTTGTCAGTGGGAGGTCATTCCCACCTTATAGAAGTTACCTACATTCCTTTGCTTGGGTCATCTTAAAAGCTAAGAATATCTTTTCTCCATCTTCAAGGCCAACTGGGTCCCTTCAACACTTTGAATCTCCACTCCTACTTCTTTTACCATATATCTTTGACCCAACTGGGAAAGGTTTTGGATTTTATGGACTTGGGTAATTGTATTGGACACACCGGACAGTCCGTGGCAATCTCCCCATCTTAATAGTAAACTGATCAACAACCTTAATTTCATCTGAAAACTTAATTCTCTTTTGCTATGTAATATAACATGCTCACATATTCTGGAGATTAGAACGGGGACACCTTCAAGAGGTCATAATCTTTCTACCAACAAATTACATGCAAAATTCAAGATCTCCCTATCTCAAGATTCCCAAAGCTCTTCTCTCACTATAGCATCAACTGAATATCAAAAACAAACAAACAAACAAACAAACAAACAAAACACTTCTGTCTAATTCTCATCTACTCAACAATCCCAATCTTATCATCTAAATCATGTAAATCAAGAACAGGTGAGGTCCTGGGTATGTATAGTCTATCTTGGGGCACTCTCTGCAGATCTGTGAAATTAGAAAACTCTTTATCAGTTCCCAGAATACAATTGTGAGATCGGCATAATATAACATTTACATTCATTTCATTTCAAAGAGGAGAAAATGGAAGACAAAAGGGAGTCACCAGTCCCCAAAGGAAATCAAAATCACCTTAGAGAATGCCTAAATTGCCATGAATAGACTGTTAGTAAAAAGACAAACAATACAGAAGATGTGAGTAGTCAACAATGTCAAATATAGCAGAGAAACCAGATAAAGACTGAAAAGTGTTAAACAGATTTTTATACAGGTAAGTTGTTATGACATTGACTAAGGAATATTCACTTGTATGAATCACTCAGCAGCCAGATCACGCTGAAGAAAATGTCTGATTTTTCTTATCTCTTAAGAAAGAAGAGAAACATATGGAAGAGAGTATGGATAGAAGCATATGGATAGGCTACTCTTTCAAGATGCATATCTGAGATTGGAAAGACAAGGATTGGATAATAGCTAGAAGGTAAAACAAAGCAGGGAAAAAAATAAATTTTCATGAAGGTAATGACTAGTATGTTTAGAGCATAAAGGAAAAAATAATAAGAAACAGGGACAAATTGAATTTATTAAAGAGATAAATATTTTTATTGATGCATACAATATATATATAGACAGAACAACAAAAAAAAATGTGGTGTAAGACTTCTTCTTATAGCCAAGATTGAATAACAAGGACTAAACTTACCTTGCTTCCTGAAACAAATAACTTGCAAAATATACAGAATGACAGTTTTTTAAGACACTGGAGATTATAACAGCATTGTTTCCTGCAAGATGAGAAACAAATAAAGTGAGTTCCATGATTTTGATGAGCTTATTTTCTTGAGAGAATTTTAGGTCACAATGCAGGAGAAAAGAACCTAAACAGAACCTGAAGGACTCTGAATTATGGAGATATATTTTGAAATTCCAGGAAGATCAAGATGGCTGGAACTCATAGGCATCAGTACTGGAGAAAAAAACTTCACAAAAGGAAAACCCTAGAGATCTGCAGAGTCCCACTTGCATATATTTAGCAGAGTACTGATTAGTGCATGCATGTGAAGAAACTATCCAAAGCTGGAGAAAGAAGCACCAAAAAGGCTTACATGCCCAGTAATAAGACAGAAATGTGAATAATGCCTATTCAGACCAGCAACAGAGGAAAAACTCATAATTTATAGAGCATTGGGTATAGTACTCAGAAATTTCTTGCTTTACTAGTGAGAAATAATTAGCTTTAGGTTGATCATTGATCTACACCCACCTAACAAATCATAAAAATAAGAACTAAAATGATTAAATTATTTCTAAGTAATTCAACTACATTCCAGAGCAAAGCTTAAGAATATTTATAGGAATACAAAAATACTCAATATCTAAAAAGTGAAATTCAAAATGTCTGCCATCTAATCAAAGATTACCTGGAAGGCAAATAAGCAGAACATGAGCTGTAATAGGAAGAACAATGAGCTGAAACAGACCCATAACTGCCACAAATGCTAAAGTTAAAAATAAGGTATATTAAATAATTAATATAACTACATTTCTTGTGTTTAAAAAAAGGTAAATAGAAGCATAGAATACAGGAAAAACATCCAAATCAAACTTCTAGAGAAAACTACAACATCCAAAGTACAAAAAACACTGGACAGATGACATCAGTGAGACGTCAGCTTAACTTGACATAGATAAAGATAAAATACTTTTAAGATAAAAAATACTTTTAAATATGTGGATACACACAGGCAAGTATACACGCATACATTTGCATGTCCTGTCGTTGCAGGTGGCTTAGAAGTATTGACACTTTGGTAGCAATGAGCACGCCTAGTGCCTGGACCTTGGTTTCTCATACCATTCTTCCATAAAATAAATCAGGGCTCCTTGAAGAAATGACTAATTCTTGGGCCAAGAAATGAACAATATGAGCCAAAAAGTTAAAAAAAAAAACATTTAAAAAAAACAATATTGGGGAAATTTTATGTAAAGAACACAAGAGCCAACAGATAGAATTCCCAAGATCAAAAGCAAGAACAATTTGAACAACAAAATAAATAAAGTAGTATTGAATTATTGTACAAAGTAAATGCCCATGTGTCCATATATAAATAAATGATTAAATAAATGAGGAAGAAATGATTTATGTATGTACTCATGAAGATGTTCAAGGATGTGGGACAGAATTTCTCACTTTTTAAGTGTAAGCTTCTTATAGTGATTTCCTTCCAAAGAGTACAATATGGAAGGCAGGGAGAAAGAGTAACCTTGCAGTGGAGAAACTTAAAAGCACGACCTTAGCCAGGTGATCAAAGTTAACATCAACATAGACAAATCATGTTGGTAATATATACACTTCATATGATGTGATGAGCTGGCACTTTAGATTTCTTTTCTCTGTCAAAAAAGAATTCATAACACCAGTTTAATCATGATAAAAACATCATACAATTCCAAATTGTATATCTGATCAGTACTCCTCCAAATGTCAAGGTCATCAAAAACAAGAAAAATCTGAAAAACTGTCATAGAGAAGCTTAAGGAGGTACACTGAATAAATATAATATGACATTCTGGATGAGATCCTGGAACAAAAAGAGAACATTATGTAAAATTAAAGAAATGTAAATAAAATATATACTTTAGTTAATATTAATAGACAAATATTGGTTTATAAATTGTAACAAATGCACCATAACAATATAAGACATTACTAACAGAGGAAATGAGTGTGGGAGTAGATGGAAACTCTCTGTACAATCACCACGCTATTTTTGTAACTCTAAAACTTTTAAAATATGTTCTGAAGAAATAAAACCCAACTATTAGAAAACCCTTTGTATGGAATTAATGTTGAATTTGACATTGCAGTATAAATGGTCAGTGATACTGAAGACATGGGGTAGAAACTTTCTAAAATGAAAACACAAAGAAAAAGAAGAATCCAAAAGTCAAGTGGTCTAAAATACATTTCATTAAATTAACTGAAGAAAAGGAGAAAAAGGAAGCTGGAGACAAGGAGAAAAATCTGAAGAAATAATGGTCAAATATTAAAAGCCTACAGATCCAAGTAGCTCAACAAACTCAAAGAAAATTAAAACCAATAATAAAAATACTATCATCTTAATAATAGCCAAGAGAAAAAGACACATTACATACAAGGGAACGAAGATAAGGATGACAGCAGATTTCTCAATGCAAGTGAGAAAATAGTGGATAAACTTATTTATAGTAAAAGATAATTATTGTAGTAATTCTCTATTGCTACTATAACAAATCACCACAAACGCAGTGACTTAAAGCAATGCGAACTTTTTATCTTACAATTCTGGAAGTAAGAAGTCTGAAATCAGTTTCATTGGACTAAAGTCAGTCAAGATGTCTACAAGACTGTGTTTCTTCTGGAGGCTCCACGGGAGAATTCATTCTTTTATCTTTTCCTGCTTCTAGGCCACCTGCATTTCTCAACTCAGGGGCCCTTTCTCCATCTTCCTCCATTTCTTTGTCTGTTTCTGCCCTCACATCTCTCTTTCATCATGACACTTGTAATTATATTAGGCTCATCCAGATAATTCAGGATAAATATCCCTGTTCCCAAATCCTTAATTATAACCACAAACTTCCCTTTACCATGTAAGTCAAGATGTCCAGAGGTTACCAACATGGACATCTTTGAGAGGACATTATTTGGCCTACTATGATCATCAAACTATAATTCTAGATGCAACACAAATATCTCTAAAAAACAAAGGCAAAAAAATACTTTTCAGACAAAAAAAAGCTGTAAGAATTTCATCACAAGCAGACTCGCAAACAAGAAATAGTGTTGCAAGTCTTTGACATGGAAGAAAAATGATTCCTTATGGAATGTATAATTAATTCCATTTACATAAAATTCTAACAAAAGCTTTTGGGGAAATATATGGCATTATATTGCAAAAATGACACATGTTGATTATAATCACTGGTTAAGAATATCAATTTTATCAAATTTATTGTAATATATTCTGAGCTACTTTTTGCCTGAGCTCACAGAGTCCCGGACATGTCATAAATGACAAAGGGAAATATTCTTATTATATTAGCATTCAGAAGGTAAAGATTGCTAAGATGCAAGTAAAGTAAATAAAATCAGAGAAATCCAAGAAAACAGCAAGAATCCCTTTTAAAAAACTCAGATATTAAGTAAAAGGTTTAATATTTTAAATCGAAATATGCTTTTAAAGTATAAATTTTTATATTTTATTTATATGTGTTCTTTTCTTCAGTGATGGTGTATATGGTTACAAAATGTCTAGTTTTACTATTAAGCAGCCAGATGATCTTCAGGAAGTGATTTGAGTTTTCCTTACTCAGTAACTTTTACCACACATATGAAAGGATTTGATTATATGACTTTATAAATACTTCCAATCTCGAGTTTTGTTTTTGTTTTCTTTGTTTTGTAGTATACTGGTAGTTAGCTAGCTCACTTCAAGAGGTTGTTGGTTCAATCATTTAAAAAATTTCATACTCAAAATCACTCAGGACTTACCTGAGTTAGGAAAATGTGCTTTTTAAAACCCTTTTGATGTTTAATATTTTCATCCAACAATATAATATGCATGTTATGTATTAATTAATTTTATAACATTAAACCATTCTTTTTATTAAAACATAGTTGATATACAATATTAGTTTTGGGTATATAATATAGTTATTCAACATTAATACACCTAATGAAGTGATCACCATGCTAAGTATAGTAACCATTTAACATTGCACAAGGTTACTACAATATTATTGACTATATTTTCTATGCTGTACATTACATTATTACATCAATGTGATTTATTTATTTTATGCCTGGAATATTGTACCTCTTATTTCCCTTCACCTTTTTTTCCCCTCCCTCTGCCTTCCCCTCTGGCAACAATCAATTCATTCTCTATGTCAATGAGACTGTTTGTTTTGTATTGTTCATTTTGTTTTTTTTAGATTTCACATATAAGTGAAATCAGATAGTATTTTCCTTTTCTGTTTAACTTATTTCATTGAAAATAACACCTTCTAGGCCCATCCATGTTATCACAGATGGCAACATTTCATTCTTTTTTATGGGTAAGTAGTATTCAACTCTTTATCTCCATTTATCTATCAATGGACACTTAGGTTGCTTCCATATCTTGAGTATTGCTGCAATGAACTTAGGGGTCCATAATATTTCATTTTGAGTTAGTGGGTTTTTTTTTTTTTTTTTGATAAATATCTAGAAGTGGAATTGCTGGGTTACATAGTATTCCCATAATTAATTTTGTCGAATCATACTCTTTACCACAGTGGTTGTACCATTTTGCAACAGTGAACAAAAATGTATTTTTATTAGCTTATTGCATCCATACACAATTTCTAAAATGCCATCGTCAGTGCTATTCATGTAGCCTATGTCCCTCATATGCCCCAGGAAAATCCATGGACACCTGGAATAATAGTAGAAAGAAAAGGACAACAAAATCATCTCCCTGGTATGATGAGCAATAGAAAAATTCTAATCCTTCAGCATGCTTCTATGGCATTCTCTGGCTTACTTATCATACATGTAACAGTAATTAGAGTATGAGTTAGTATACATCTAGTAAGTTCCCAAAAATGTATTTTAAATTTATTATTTAAGATTTTTTTGGACAAAAAAAGGCATACCACTCTAAATCAGTAATTATCCTCTTGCATTGGCATGTTTTTTGGATAAAAAGGTATATCTACATAGTCTTATAGCAACTGCTATATTAGCCAACAATAAGGATAAATAGACCTGATATAAAATTTAAAAAGCCAAGAGTGGTTTTAAAAAGGCTCATAGGAAATAATAGAATATTTGAATTTTATGTAACCTTTAACTGCAACCAATCATACTGACAGATGACAGTATAATACATTTTGTATATGGTTAGAAAATATTCTGAATGTATAAATTATCTGTGTTCTTCCCCTGTAGCATATGTTTCTGAGGTTTTCACTAGAACATAAAATACGTGGGGATAAGAGATACATCCAAATATTTCAAGGAAGCCAAGAATCTCAAGATGTATTTCAATATGCTCATTTTTAGAAAACTGAAAGTATGTTCGCTCAGCCTGTGTGCATGCAAACAACTCTTAAGGAAGAAAGTAATCAAAAGAAAAGTGATGACCCCATCCTATAAATTAGTCATACCTTGTTAATCTTCATTAAAAAAAAAAAAAAGACTTGACAATTAAGAAGAAAAAAAATATGGTAAATAACTGGCAAGTTAACAGATGCTAGGCTAAATTCATTATTCTGTATTTTGCCCAACCTTGTTGAAGAGGGCACGTGGTGAGAAACAGGTCTTCAACAAAACCAGCAAGGGATTAATTAAACAGGGTGTTTTATTCACAACTTTCCTCATCAGTTATGTTCCATTGAACTCTAATGGTAAACAAGGCAAAAGCCGAAAAATAAAGTTTAAGACAAGCTCTCGAGCAAAACTGTCACGCAGTTATCCATCAGTATTTAGCGACACATGGCTGTGTCCCTGACTCTGATCTATCTTCTTCGGTTCTTTTCTGTTTAGCAAGAGATCCCCTTTGGACCTTTCTATTACTCCCACCTATTTCTTCCCTTCTTATCTGTCGTCTCTCTAAATTACTTGCTCTGTAACTACCTCCTTTGAACTTGCCCACTCAAAGTGGCCTATTCCCAGGCTCATCAAAGAATAGGTAGTGCCAGTCTATCAATGAATAACCACCAAATTTACATGTGACTCCTTAGAAAAATCCCCAATGGGAGTCAAATGTGTAACCAATTTGAAAGTGAGACTTTCAGCCTCCTGCTTTGGTGCCGTCATTATCCATTATCTATGACTTTTCTGTCTTCTGTACTCAGACTCTATACCAAATGTGTAAGTAAAAGGAGAGGAAGAATTCTTCCTCTTCCCTCTCCTGTGTCCCCTCCTCCTTCTTCTTCCTAAACACTAGACATTGACAAGGCTTCAAAAATAATAAAATTATGAGTAGTGATCAGCAAAATCCAAGCAATTAATTTGTGTCATTAGCACATTCCAAGCGATAGCTGTTTGTGGTTTTAAAGTCTTAAAGATATTGATTATCAAAGTTTATTTACCTCATAAATTCTTTCTCATTTGTTACCGAAGATCAAAACAGTTGTTGAAAACAGAAAGACTTTCATAGGTACACAGACAATCCGTTTTCCTTCTGCTGTACCAGAGCAACTATTCTCTGCTGCTGAGAACTTCCAAAGAGGAAAATGTTGGTGAGCTGATGGGGTGGAATAGAGGTGAGCTCAGCACATACCACTTGCCATTATATTTTGGGAGAGGTCCAGCAGTGTTTTCAGAAAATGCAGAGGATCTCTTATCTTTTGAATCCAAAATCACTAAACAGAAAAACTGGTAAGAGTGAAAGTGCTTTCTGTCTCAATTCCCAAGAAGAAATGTTCCTAGTAAAGTCTTAGATGGAAGAGATAATTAAACAAAGGAATCAGAAGTTATTAGTGTTACGAATTGTTATGGGAAGTGGGAAATCTATTGTATAGAAGAATATCCAAACATTATTATTTTATTTACAACACTTTTAAATAAAGGCATCATTTAATGTCCCAAGCACTTACATTGTTCTTCACTAAGTACAAATCAAATTTTCTTTTATTAATGATAAGATAGATGAAATAAAGTTCTAGAAGAAAATGGAAAAAATACATTGCTGGTATTTTCTGCTGTAGTGTTTGAAAAAAGATCAAGTCATAAAACACCCAGAATAAGAAATTATCATCTTTCTTTAAAAAATATTTTAATAAATTGGAATAACAATTCATAAGTATTATCACATGTAAAACTCAAATATCTAAGTATAAAATGAAGGATTAAATGAATTACCTAATATCTAGAATATTAAATAGTATTCAGTTATTTTAAATGAGTTTTTATACAATGTCACTGACAAAGGAAATACTCAAGATATGTGAAATGTGAAAAACAGGACATACAGGTGCATATATTTAATGAGCTCTATAAAATACATATTAATATGTTACATGTTAACTGTAAGTTGTATAAACAGGAAAACATACATTAAAAACTAAAAAAGATTTATGCATGAACAAAAATATCTAAAAGTGAAGTTCTCACTATGCAAATAATGTGTTGAAAAATCCATTACAATCTACTTAAAAATATGAAAGAAAAAGTTCTACATTCTTTGCATACATTATAACTTCTTTTGGTCAGGTAAAACTGATGATTCTTGGATTTAGTAGTTGATCTATTAATATATAATAACATCCTTTATGATCAGATAAAAAGAAGCACTAATAATTTTGAAGAGAAGAAATTTATGAACCATGAACAATGATGTTCAAGAGCATTAATTTAATGGTTTAAATACTCAAATAGGCAAAATGTGTGTATTTATATAAACCATGCAATAAGTAGTTTCATTAAAGAAAATAATGTTTTCTTTAGTTTTGAAGTGTCATTACCATGACTACAGTCTCCTTGGAGAATGAATTTAGTCTTTCTGTGAAAAGCAGTATTTATTTTTAAACAAGTACTTCAGTGACACCTTCATCCTTGCAAATGTGTAACTCAATGATTTATGCATGAGAAGGAAAAGATTGCAATCTCTCTAAGTCTACTTAGTCCAAATGAAACAGAAATTTGAAGTCTTTTACCCTTCATTCTGAGTGATAATAGGTTTTAATATGTATTATTCAGATAATTGCCTCAATTTTCTCATTCAATTTGTCTGAGAATTCCCCAGTTCTCCCTAGTTTTTCTCCTTTTTGGCCTTTGGGCATAAGGAAAGAACTGAGATTATACAAACTCAATATTGTTGCAGATTTCTAAAATGAAGGGCAAACAGATGAATAAAGCCAAGAAAACTGCTAGGAGAGGCTCGTGGTTACTATGGAATTATAAGCAACTCTAGCAAAGCTTGTGTCTACATGGATTTTCAAATGACCAAGGAGTGTTCTGAGAGGTTTTGCCATGAGAGCAAGTAAATACGAAAATTCATTTGGAAAATCTGAAGCACAGATGGCCTTTGGTGTGCTGGCAAATCACAATTCCCAGGGCATCCCAGTATCGGCACAGTAATTGTGTTTTAGGTTTGTCTTCTTTATTTCTTTCCATTTTTTGTTCCTAAGCATTAAACGGAATTATTTCCCTAGTGAAATTCTTAAACATTTTTGAAAGGAGAGAATCCGCTGCAATTTAAATTATGTCAAACATTTCATATCTAGCTCTATTCTTTACTATACAATCAGCTGGGGAGAGATTTATCTACTGTTTCTTATTTTTATTTTTTAATTCTACAGTCATGTTTCTTTATAAGAAAATGAAGATTCCTGCTCTGACCCAGACCCACTATTTAACTTAAACTTACTGTTTAAATTAAAAAAAAAAATGCTTTTTTCGAAACCTCAGGTTCTGCACCTAGAAAATGAGGAGAATAATATATGCCTCTAGAACATGTCCTCTGTGAGAATTCTATGGGTTTTGTATGTACAGTGCCTGGTCTAGAGAAAGCACTTCAGTGTTATTTGGCCCCCATCCTCACCTGACCTTCCTCCTCTAGGTTATAATCCTAGGGACCGGCTCTTTGCCACTTTCTCACCATTTGTTTCCTTAAGGTTTATGTAGAGGTAAGCAAGTGGAATGGAATGGGGATACTTGGTGCACAGTAGAAAAAAGAGAAACAGAGGCAGAGAAGGGGGAGAGAGGAGAAAATAGTAAACATGAAATGGAAGCTTTTATTCATTCCAACTCTATTATTTTCTTTTTGTGCATGTGCTTTTTTTTTTCCTCATTGATTTTAACCCAGCTCTACTTCATTTCAACTTAATACCAAACTTGGAAAAAATTAAAAGTAATACAGACATATACACACACACAAGCATACACACACATGTAAAGGCAAAGCAAACTATTCGATAGTGGAACTCTTTGGGGGAAAGAAGATAAAGTAGGAAGAAAAAGTAAATGGGTACCATTTTAAAACATTATCCAGTTGTTTTTTCCTTTCTTCATTCCAAAGTATATTTGGTCTTGGGAGCAAAGAAACTGAATTATCCATCTCCCTCAAAATTCCTTGCGAAGGTCAGGGTTCTGCCTAGCTACCCACAGAGAACATCAGCCAAGTGCTCCATCTAGTTCTTAGCCATGTTGTGGAGGGAGGAACTTTCCTCTGAACTTTACTTATCAGAGAGGGAAAGCACTCAGTCTGGAAGATGTTTCTCTAAAGAAGATTCCTACATTCATCCTCATGTCAGTGTTTTCTATCTCTGCATTACAGTGGAGATTGTTGAATCACAGAGGGGCCTTAGAAATTTCCCCTGTTTACAAATAGGGTTAAGTGAGGCTTGTCTGAGATCATTCATTCATTTGTTCACTCGATCAAAAAATATTAATCAAACTCTTATTACGAGCTTGTTAAGCAACAAAGATGTTACCTTGAGCAAAACAAACATAGTCTCTAACCTCATGGCTATAAAATTCTAAAAGGGAAGATAAACATTAACCAAAGATTTACAAGAATGCATGTAACTGCAAACATTAATAGGCAGTGTGAAAGAAAATAAATGAGTCTGTTAGTTTGAATTAAAGAAAAATCTGCAATAGTATGGAGTATTAGTGAGAGCTCATCTGTGTTAGTAAAAAGTCTGATGAAATTTGATGATGTTAAACGAGGTAAGGAGAAGAGAAATCACATAAAATTGAGAGAAAGCTTTGTGAATGCCGAGAAGCAGAGTGTGGAGAATGACAGAAAGTGAATGAAGGCCACTGAGCCTGAAGGGTAGAGAGTAAGGAGGGGTCAGAGAAGGCTGGGCCAGGTCAAGCTGGAGCTTGTTAGAAAAATCTACTCTTTGATCAACATATGCCAAAACCAAGGAAAAGATCCTAAGATGACCACTTTCAAGTGAAGTTTTCCCTGGGATAGAAGGCCAGGGTAAACGTACAGTTCTTGCATTTATTATTTATATGAAATAGAAAATTTCCTGTTGTCATAGAATTTCAAGTAAGTCCCAGGTTGAAAACAATGAGCACAAGTTATCTGTGAATTATAAAGAAAGCAGCAGAGAATTAACAGCACGCATTCCAAGGCTGCTGAAAGACTGCCCACTTTTCGCATTAGAGATTTTCAGAACTCACTATTGTCCTTAGACTTCTCTATTTTTCTCAGCCTCATTTGCAGTTAAGCGAGGGCATAGCCTCATTTGCCAATAAAGATGTAAAGAGAAATGATAGAAACCATTTTCAGGTTTAATGATTAAGATTCTCTCCTTCCCAAATTTCCACCTGTGTTTCAGACCTACGGGCTACATATCAGGAGTTTCAATAATCCCATCCTCTGGTTGGATTACTTCTCTAGTGTGGCTCACAAAACTCAGAGAAACATTTTATTTACTAGATTACTGGTTTATTATAAAATGATACAATTCAAGAACAGCCTAAGAGAAGAGATACCTAGGACAAGGTATAGGGAAAGGGCACAGAGCATCCATGCTCTGAGCTCACGACTCCCCCTTCATAAATTCATCAACCCAGAAGCTCTCTGAACCCTTTCTTTTGGGTTTTTGTAGAGGCTTCATTACATAGCCACAATTGAGTAAATCATTGGCCACTGTTGATTCAACCTCCAGCCCCTCTCCCCTCTCAGAAAGTTAAGGTGGGTCTGGAAGTTCTAATCCTCAGATCACAAGGTTAGGCCTCCTGGAACCAGCCCCAAATTTGGACTAAGGGCTTTCTGAAAGTCCTTTCATTAACATAACAAAAGACTCCTTGATCGCTCGCATTACCTAGGAAATTCCAATGGTTTTAGGAGCTAGGGGCCAGGAACAGGTGGATGAGAATCAAATATATATTTCTTAACATAAATCTCAATGTCACAGGTACTTACATCTCCTCTAACTTATTCTAAGGTCTAGGATGACCAGAGTAACCCAAGATAACAGAAATGAGAGAGTCCACCAGTGAAGCCACACTAACTCAGTCCACCAGTTTACAGAGAAATCCTGTTTTTATTCCAATTGATAGGTATTTAAGAATCTCCTAAGTGTGTTTAGCATTATGTGTGATCTTAGAACAAAACAGCCCACAACTCGTTTAGAATTTGATGAGACGGGCAAGTAAACATACAATTTAATTTAATCAAACTAGCACAAAGACAAACATTTTCAAGGTGCTATGGAAGCTCACAAAAAAAGCACTTTTAAATTTTATTTGCTATTTTTAAGTACTTACATAAGTATACATATTTTTCATGTATAAAGTTTAGATCTTTTGTCATAAATAAGTAAACAAACAAAACTACATCTCACTAGCTTACAGGTTGTTATATAGAGTCTTTTCTCTGCCTTCCAATTCTTTTTTTTTTTTATCATAGATATAATTTACAATTCAAAACCCAGCTTTGGCATCTCCTCTTTCCAAATTCCTCTCTAAATCCCGCACTCTGCACCCCTGACACTATCCATCAGCGGCAATCGTTTTTACATCCCTGTACTATCTGGATCAAGTGTTTGCTTCTATTTGCTTCATGGTTGACCCATATTATGACTTGACACTGTATCACCTTTACTATCACTGTATCCTCCAGAACAGGAACCCTCTGTGTGATTTATGTTTCTATGGAGCTGGTACAGAATAGATGCTCAGTAATTTTTTTACATAATTTTATTGAGAAAGATAATACAAACGGAGACATTTTAAGATGGAGTCAGAGCTGCCATCCTAGAGGAATTGCCTTGCAGTCTTGCTCCTTGACCCTTTGGAATATTTGAACTAGGCAGAATAACCTCTGGACTGGGCCAAACCAGCATTGTCATACAAACAACCATTCGTAAAGCTAACAGGAAAGCAGATATCTTGACTATGAGGACTGAAAATTAAAGACATTCTTTAGAATTAGCACCATCATGTATAGTTACGGAGTAATTTAGCATACTTGTACCTATAGAAATTCCTTCCCTTGCTTATTAGCACCAATAGAAATTCCTATTTTCTATTCATGTAATTATTTCCCTCCCTTTTCATAAATACCCCTTGCCTCACTCCATAAATGGAATACCATGTGAGTTTCTACTTAAACAGTGCTTCCCAGAATTACTATTCTTTTTGATCTGAAATCACTTTGGCCTTTTATTTTTAGTTTAACATAATCCATATCCTACCTAACTTATAGGATTGCATTAAAATCAAATATCATGTTATAATATGTTGTAATACCTGCTCTGTTTTGACATGCCAAAGTAGGTGCAACATTAAATAAATAAATGTAATATAATTGAATACAGAATTACTCTACTTCCACTATTCAAGAAGCTATATTTCTCTCAGTTATATAACATAATACATGCTTTCCTTTCAAAAGTTTATGAGTATCTATTCTCTATTTCAGGGCATAAAAACGAGTTGCCTTCAGTTTCTGCTGACTTCATCATATACAAATACTATAATAAAAATTTTCATTAAACTCTCCTTCGAGTATAAATGGTAGTTCACAAGATCTGGAATTGTGAAGGAAGGAAGAAATAAAACTTTTGCAGATTGAGGAAGACTACAGAGAGGCGACAAGCGAGGACAGTGCACAGCCTTTGCAATGAATTATTTCCTATAAAGAACGTCAGTGGGATCGAGATGAGGAGGAGGCAAAACTTGAAGAGTTCACTGAACTAAAGGAATATGAGATATATTTGTATTGCTCTTGTAACTTCTGTAATTTGAAAATTATCTCAAAATAAAAAGTGACGATGCAATATTTCATAATGAAAAGATTCATCAGAAAGATGTAATTGTTCTACTAGCCTTGAAAGATAAAATCAGATATTGACAAAGCTAAAGGAAAAAATAGACAAACCCAACATCAGAGTATGAAATTTAAAAAAACGTCTCTCAGTAATGATTAAAAAAGTAGACAAAAATCAGAAAGAACACAAACTAAAAGTGCAATTAACAAACAACATAAATTACACACACACACACACACACACATGCACATGAGGTTTAGGTTATTTAATAATTCAATTTTAAATGTGAGAAAGCTTATATGTCTTTTTCTAGAACACACTCAACATTTCATATAGTTCTGTGACTTTAAGGTCTAAAGAATCACAAAACAATATAATTTTAAAATTAGTTTACACTAAATTAGGCTTTATTTTTATCTCTTTATATATGTGTGTGTGTGTGTGTGTGTGTGTGTGTGTGTGTGTGTGTGTGTAAAACTTGTACTCAACCATTACAGAATACATATTATTTTCAAATTCATGGGAAACATTTTTTTAGAATTGAGCAAAACTGAAAAATAAAGTAAATTTTAACTAATTTCAAAGGTTTAAAATAATACAGAATAGGTAAATTGTATTGGCTGAATTGTGTCCTCTTCAAAATTCATGTACAGAATGTGACTGTATTTAGAGATAAGATCTTTAAAAAGTGGATTAAAGTTAAATGAGGCTGTTAGGCTGATCCCAAGCCCAGCCTTTATAAGAAGAGGAACTTTGGAATCACAGAGATGTACCAGGAATGCCCATGCACAGAGGAAAGTCCTGTAGGGACACAGCAAGATGATGGCCATCTGTAAGACAAGGAGAGCAGCCTCAAGAAACCAACCCTAGTGACACTTTGATCTTGGACTTCAAGCTTCTAGAACTTTGAGAAAAGAAATTTCTGTTGTTTAAACAACCCAGTGTGTGGTATTTTGTTATGACAACCTTAGCAAATTAATACAGAGAATATCTTGGCAACAGATATAATTAACGAGGAAAACATAATTATCCAGAATATATGAAGAACTACTGCAAATTATAAGAAAAAGACAATCTGATAATAAATGGGCAAGGGAATTGAATATGTAGCTCACACATTTATATATGATAGACTCATGGAAAGTTGCTTAAAATCATAAGTATCATAAAAATGCAAGTGAGAAGTACATCCCAAAAATGGAGAACAAAAATCTAACACTTCAAAGTATTAGTTTCATAACTAGATCCCTCAAAGCTTGCTGATTAGGGTGGAAATTGTTATTAATATTTTGAAACTCTTTGACATTAACTAGGAAGTTTAGGATGCATAGTCCAACCCAGCAATTCCATTCCTGAGTGACAGACGTGTAGATATGTGTTTCAAAAGATATATCCTAGAATGTTTTTAGCAGTATTTTCATAATGACCCCTAACCGGAAATATGCATCAGTAATAGAATAAGAAAGAAATTATGTTAAATTGCTTTGCAGAAATAAAAATAAATCAGTTATTACTACATGCAACAACTTTTATGAATCTCATAAAGTTTTTGAAGAAAGCCAGGTACAAACTGCATGGATACACTTAATACAAAATTTAAAAAGAACAAATTCCATGTTTTTAGAAATTGTGGTAGTCATTACCTTTTGGACAGAGAGTGCATTAGTGTGCAGATGGGTGTGAAAGAGCTTCTGGGCTGCTGGCAGTGTTTTATATCCAGACTCGATCGGTGGTTACCCAAATGGGCTCACTTTGTAAGTACTCATCAGGATGTACTTATGAATTACACACTTTGACATTTGTTATGTTATACTTGAATTTCACAGTTTCTTTTAAAAATAGAAATCCATCATATCATGTTCTAACTGGTTTTTGGATCTTTTTTGATATATTGCTGTTTAAACAATGCTGTGTCTACTAAAAATAAATGAACTTGATTATTTTCTATTAATACTCATTATAGAAGTTTCCAGTTTGCTTCTTCCAGTGGTTTCAATAATTCTGGACTATTTTTTTAGATTCATTTAATGGCTATTATTTCTGATACTCTGGAGGTAGTATACATTTTGATCCTGCACCCAAGGTCAGTCTCATGGGCATGAGATCTGTTTATTTATTTTTTAAGGTGTGGTAAATTGTTTAATTGGGTGAAAAATGTTCACCATTATAGTAAATTTAAAAGGATTAAAACAAATATATAATTCCATTACACAAGAAAAGTATATATGTACATAGAAAGAAAGCTAGAAAGATATAACTATAAAAGGTATGTCAAAATATTATTCCTGGATATAGTAGTTTTCTATTACTACATAACAAGTTGCTACAAACTTCGTGGCTTAAAACAAAACCCATTTATTATTTCACAGTTTCCGTAGGTCAGAAGTCCAGACACAGCTTAGGCAGAGTCTCTGCTCAGAGTCTCCAGGCTGAAAACAAAGGTGTCGGCCAGGGCTGTGGTTTTCATCTGGGCTCAAGGTCCTCTTCCAACCTCACTGGTTATTGGCAGAATTCATTTCCTTATGGTTATATGACTGAAGTCCTTGTTTTCTTGCCAGCTCCGAAGGGTGCCCGCAACTCCTTGCCACATGGCCCACACAGGCAATTTACAACATAGGTATTTGCTTTCATCCAGGCCAGCTGGAACATGTCTTTTAGATTTTCTCTTCTGCAACCAGTGTGAAAACTCTTTACTTTTAAAGTTCTCACCTGATTAACTCAGGCCCACTCAGGTTACTGTCTCTATTGCTTGTATAATGAAACATAATCCTGGGAGTGCTTTCTCCTATCACATTCACAAGTCCCACCTCCATTTAGAGGGGAAAATATTATACCCAGACGCGGGTCATGCGGATCATCTTAGAGTTCTGCTTACCATATTGGATACTCTGGGTTTTTAATTTTCTTCTTTATAATTTTCTAGCACATTTCTATAATTTAAGAAATTCTATTAATAGAAAGCTATGACTAGTCCCCACGTAAGTGAGCACTGATTCTTAACTTTAGTGCTCACGTTCACCTTTCTTTTTATGATTGTGTAAGTGCCAAAATTTTTAATGCATGGTTAGGGATCTGTTTAGTCTCACAGGGCTCCACACTCAGAAGAGCATTGTGCTTAGTTTAATATTCTGTTGTCACCTTCTTGAAATTTTCGATAATTTTTATTTCTGAAGTTGTGTCTTGTCAGCGAAGTCTACTGAAACAAAGGTGCAGAGGAGATATGTACAGTATAGGTATGCACCTTTCCTTGAAGCCCTATTCGTGGGTATTCTCGCGATGCCTGATGAGTACAGAATTCCTGTGTGTCCACAGTGCATGGAATTTCAACAAAACTCAAGACAAGAATAGCATGTTCCATACATCTGATTTAGCACAAGCACTGACAGCCTAAAGAGGCCATTCATTCTCTTCGAACCAGAGCTTATATCACGTAGAAAAAAACACAATAAAATTCTAATACTAGTAACCAAGCAACCCTATTATATCCTTTCTTACTGTGCTAATTCCATGTTTAAGCCAACCACTTACACTGAAAATGATAATGTAGAAGGAAAGGAAAATATATGGCATCCATATTTCTTTTTCCTTTCCATGCTATTTAGTTGTCAATATACTTCGGTAGAATCTTGGTAGAATGTGTATATATCTAGAAGTGTTTGTGCAGTGTTTCCACTGTTTAGTGAAATAAAACACGTATGGATAAATGAGTTATAAAACATGAACTGTGTGATTTCTATGATTCTCTACAGTAAGTAAACACTCATATTTGCATTTAAAATTGATAGTGCACGCTATAAATATAAAGTATACAATCCTTGCTAGTAATTTAAAAATTTGATGTTTAATTTTTTACCTAGAAAGATATTAAACAGCAAGCAAAATATACATGACGAATACACCAAGATTGATAATGTGAAAGGTAAAAGTTTTATGTTTTAATAACTTTGATAGTGTTTTCTTTCTTGCTTTTTAAACAAGGGGCTCCACACTTTTCTTTTGCCCTGATTCCAGCTAGAATTATGTAGCTGGCCTCATGTATACTCATGCTGGGTGTGAGTCTAGGATCTTTTTACTTATGGATAGTTATTTTTTTCTACCAAAACATCAGACAGATGGTAAAGTCTCTAACTGACCACAAAACAGATTTTTTCCTAATCCACAAAGAGTGTGCGCACCTAGAGGTTCCACGTTTCAGTGTAAGCCTCTTACTTCACTTCTGGGGTGTAACCACTTCCCAAAGCTCTATGGAAGTAAACAGCTTTGGTGCCTTCTGATGGCTGCTAGTCGTGGTGATAAATTATTTTCTTTGTTCCAATCTTGGCTTAATTTTATTGTTAATTAATTAATTAATTAATTTATTTATTTATTACTTATTCTGGGTTTATTTTACCCCACAATCCCATGAATTTTTAACAAGGGATTCTACCATATCTCAAAAATTCTGCCAATTATTTATAAACATCAAATTCTTGTTATTTTGTTATTATCTCTAAATTGAAGAATAATAACTCATCATCCTCTTGTCCTGGACTTTATACTTGAGGTTAAAAAATTGTCAACATTTATTCTTCCATAAAATTTCTTATCTCTTATATGAATGTTACCATTAGAACTCTGGTTGCCTGAATTCTTTGTAAGTAACTCTTAGAAACAAAACAAGACAAAATAAACAAACAAACGAAAACCTCATAAGAATAACAGAAGTTATATCTGTATTATGAATTTGTCATACTTTTCTTTACATCTCTTTTTGTCTAGAAAAAAAATTATCGTTTTTTTCTCACTTTTTTATCTAAAGTGATTAGATAAACCAAGACATTGCTTCCAATTGTCTGCAAAGGTAACACTATGGAAAAGAATCACTAGCTGTGAAAATAGCTTAAATGAAAAAAAAAAAAACTTTATGTTTTGCCTCTTAGGCACTATGAATATAAATGATACAATTATTACGAAAGTGTTAGGAAAATTGTACAAGTATAAAAATACTAGATATTTATACGTTAAGGTTGCATTTGGCTACAAATAAGAGAAATAATGACTTACAGTGAAATAAAGACTTTTTTTTAATTAAAAAAAAATGGCCAAAGTTTGGAGCTTTATGACTTTTGGTCAGTGAGAATATATCCTGGATTTTTTTAGACTTTTCCCACACAGAGTAATGTGACTGTTGATGCTCCAACCATCACCCACTTTTGTTTGGGGTTGGACATACTGCCATCCCCAAACAAAACTGTGATTTTTTTAGCAAGGAAGAGAGAGGAGCAAATATTGAGTATGTAATTAATAATATCTGGCCCTGTATTATAGGTGGTATTTTTGAAACAATTTGTTTGCTTTGCAATCATCCACTATTTATCATTACATGCCAATATTTACACCTTTGCTTTTCACAGACCTATAAACTTTCATCAGTGGATGGTTGACATCTTAAGATCATAAGAACAAAAATGAGTTACTAAAAAGTGGAATCTGTTAAAAAGTTAGAAGTCAATAAAATAAATTAAAATAAAAGAATCTGTGCAACTGGCCCTTATATTTTAAAATTTTAAATGTGTACTTGTTTATTTGAAAATGGAAAAATTTTGTTAAAATTTAGCCACTGGTTACAGAAATAAGAGCTAGTAAATATTTTACATTAATTTGCAGGAATTGAACACAGAAATAAAAGAGACTATACATTTTGACATTCTAGCATCTTAGGAAGAAAAAAAAGTCAGCTGGAAAAGAGTAATTTTGATTTGTTCAGCATTGAAATGAGAGAGAATTACGGTATTAACTGAGTTTTTGTTTTGTCTTGTTTTTTACTTTGGAAACATTAACACAACATATGCCATTGTGAAGTCACTTGATATTTATAAAAGGTAGGAAACCGTTAGGAAATCTGAGGAAATCATTGAGTCGTTAACTATAGCAATCAATACAAACAACAGAAATATTAATCTAAAATTATAACTGTTCTAATACAAGCAATTATAGATTTTAAAATAAATTACAAAGGAAAAGAGAATACTTAATACACTGCGATCTAATTACAAGCTGCCAATCTTATCAGAAAGATAACAGATAAAGTTAATAAGTGTTGGGAGGGTATAGAAAAAAAGCAACTTTTGTGTACTGTTTGTGGGAATATAAATTGGTGCAGCCACTATGGAAAACAGTATGGAGGTTTCCTCAAAAATTAAAATTAAACTATCAGATGATCCAGCAATCTCACTTCTGAGTATAAATCCAAAGGAAGTAAAAACATGATATTAAAGAGATATCTGCAATCCCATGTTTATTGCAGCATTATTCACAATAGCCAAGGTATGCAAATAACCTAGAGATTTATGGATAGATGAATGGAGAAGAGATGATATAGACATATATGATATGAGATATATCACACACACACATACACACACTAGAATATAATTTAGCCATGAGAAAGAAAAAAATCTTACCATTTATGACAGCATGAATGGAACTTTAAGTCATTATGCTAATTGAAACAAGCCTGACAGGAGAAGATAAACCATGCATAATATAGCTTATATATACAATCTAAATAATAGAGTTTAACTCACAGAAACAGAGTAGAAAGTGCTCTCCAGAGAGCGCAGGGGTAACAAGAAGAAGTTGTTGGAAGGGTACAGACTTTTATCTATGTGATAAATAAAGTCTAAGAATCTAATGTGTTATATGGTGACTATAGTTGATAACACTGTATTTTATAATTGTAATCTTTTAAGAGCTTAAGTGAGGACTTTAATGTTCTCACACACAAAAAAAAGATCACTATGCGAGTGATGAACATCTAGTTAACTAGATAGGAGAAATCCCTTCACAATGTACATGCATATAAAATTACCATGAAGCACATTTTAAATGTCTTATGATTTTATTTGTCAATTATACCCCAATAAAGCTGAAAAACAAATGTCAGAGCAGGATTCTTGGTGTGTTTCTTGTCTTAGCAGGAAAGGTTTTGATTTTTGCCATGAAGTAGCTTGTTACCTGTAGATGTTTTGTTATTGAATTCTATCAAGTTAGAGAATCTCCCTCTTGTTTTTGCTTGCTTACAGTGTTTAATTAGAAATTATTAATGAATTTTGTCTAATAATTTTCTGCAACTTCTGAAAGGATTATGTTTCTTTCTTCTTTATCATGTTAATATTGTGAATTATATCAATTAAATATCAAGTGTTAAATCAACTTTGCATCCTGGTTGTGAATATTAACATTTTTTTGTTGTTGTTGGTTTGATTTTCTGGAATTTTAAGGTATTTTTGGCCCTGTGTTCATGAGAGGGGGTATTGCTGCACAGTTTTCTTGTGTCAGTTTTGGTACCAAAGTAATGCTGCTCTTATAAAACCCGCTGGAAATTGCTCTAAATTCTCTATTTTCCAAAATTCAGATTTGTTTTTATTTCTTCTCTAATGTGCAATACAATTCACTTTTAAAATCATTTGTAACTGGAATTTTCTTTGTGAGTTTTGCAATAAGGAATTCAATTTCATTAGTACACATAGTACCATTCAATACATTTCTGCGAAGATCTCTAAGCATATGCTTTCTTTAATGTTAATGAGATTTGGGCATTTAAAGAGGAAACCCAGGGTTATGAGAAACAATTAACCATTTGACTTCATGTAATGACATAATTTAGATATGATTATTTGCTACATTCTCTTAAAATGAACTTATTAGTATTTTATTTAAAGAACATGCAATTATCATAGTCAGAAGTACATATGCTCAGAATGTCCTCTGGCTGGGCATTTGAGGAGCATTGATGCTAAGTATTCTGAAAAAAAATGCAAAGCAATTCACCAGTTTATTTTAAGAGAATAAAAAAAAATCGAGAATAAACATTACCTTTATTTTATTTCTCTAAATAAATGTTGGCTTATATTTTCTTCTGGTGAGTTAAAGTCATTTTCAATATAGCCAATTATAACTATGTGGTTAGAATATGAATTATGATTCTAGATATGAAGCAATAACTATGGGAGATTACTTGGTATAAAATCTCTCATCCAAAGATACAAATATGTGAAGAAAAAATAAGGTGTTCTAAAAACAGAAAACTTTACTGCAGGTGCCTGCTATTGGCAATGTCATGTAATAAAGTAGCTGGCATTGATCTATGTTTTCATAAATCCTGTGGTATTCTGCAGGCTTATTAGCAAAGTGTACTTTGTGAAGTTGCAAGTTCAAATATCTGTCTAAAGGTGAGTGCTTCTCATGATGAAGAAATCAGAGTCTCCTTGCTTTTTCAGCAGTTGTTATAAATGGCTGTTCATGGGTTTGGACAGGAAGTCAGGTCTAAGATAAAACTGGCTTTAAGACACTTGGAGGTCCTCCACCACCTGTATAATAAATATCAAACTTTAATAGTACTGAAACATTCACTATTTGGGCCTTTCTCACTATAAGTTAATGGAACAGCCAGATTTGAGCACAAATTGTGGTTGCTAACAACTCCTCAACTGAGAATATATCATCCCAAGTCTTAATGGGAATGACAAGTAGTAGTACAAATCACTGCAGAACCAAGACTTTAGCAGATTTTATTGCCAGTTCTAGCACCCTACACAATGCTACTCTATGTTTTATTCATTTCAACTTTAACACTCTTTGGTTAGGTATTTTAATCCAACTTATCTTTGTTTGTATTTTACAATATCTAACATACAAGCCAAAAATTTAGTTTTTCTCATAATCTGTATAGGTTAGTTTTTTTATTTTAGTTTAGTTTTTTATTTTTAATGTGTGCTATATATTTCAGAAAAATATCAAAATAATTCTCATAATTATTGATGATTATCTACACCATCAAAAATGAGCATCTTGAATTTCTAGAGGATAAAAAAGGCAAATATAGGAACTAATAGAGCCTAAGCTGAGTATTAATAGTTATGAATTAATAATGAAGTTATTTCATGTAAGGCTGCTATTAGAATCAGATTATTAGATGATGTAGAAACTACATTGAATAAATAGAAAACCTTTTTTTTAGAGCACCTTGTAATCTAATTTTTTATTTTATCATAGTCTTATTGAAGAGGCAAAAAATCAAGTCCTCTAAAGTTATGAGACTTGGGTTTTATCTGATATCTCCTTGAGCTTTTTGACTTAACTTATTTAAGAACAGAATCATTTCTTTCAGGAAGTGACCAATAGCCTGAAAACCATCAGCTTGAACTTCGACGTTTAGCTAAGTAGCTGTAACTGGTGTGGACTCCACTGAAGAGAATCATACCAAAAGTCCACCTTCTCCAGCACCAGCCATCAAGGATAGTAAAATGGCAACTTCGACTCTCCGTATATATTTTAATAATGTGTCTATATTTATGGCTGAAGAAAGGGCCAAACTCCAGCCATACACTCTTTCTTCCAAACTACCTCATTCTTCATTTGTTCTCTATCCTCTGTTCTTTTCATTCTCTTCCACTTTAGACTATATTTCCATTAAGATAAGTACCCATATTAGAAGTTTTCCAGCTAGATGAAAGAGGATATATTCCATTTTATAATTATGTATTACTAAAACACTTGTTGGTTCTTTAGAGACAGAAATTAATCAAATATGTCAACTTTCTTTAGTAGTTTAGTGATAATTCGCTGATGTATTCAACTTTCGTGCACTATATTTTGGGGTTGGCAGCTGAAAAGTGTGAAAAAGAAAAACTAAAACTGGGTTATATTTACCTATTTCTGTGATTTGTATTTTTTCCAATACCTTCTATGTACACTGTTATAGTAATTAATGAATAACAAAAATAATAGATTTAAGAAGATTTTGATCATCTTTTTCCAATTTATAATCATGGTAAGATCTTTTGTACAGAGTGATGAGATCATAATTCTATATTCAGAAATATGATATTAGTATATATTTCTAAAATGAAAAGATTTACACCCTTATTTAATGAGAGAAACAGTTCCTGATTTTGTGCAATTTTGAAAATAATAGAACTTATAATTGCATATCTAGAGTGATTTTTTTTTTAAAGTGATTTTGTGACTTCCTCAGAGCCTTATTTAACGTATTGCTGAGACACTTATTTCAAAATATGGCTGTAAATTGGGTAATATCATAAGAAGCTTCTAAAAATTAGTTTAAATCAGATGATATTATAAGAAGATTCCTTGTGAAATTTAATCGAAAATTATTCATGTCACATTAGTCTAAATCACACTAAAATAAGTCTAATTATAGTGACACTACACATATTCAGTTCAAAAAGAGTAATTTTTTTCTATTTCCTGAGTTGGCCACAAATATCTGTTAAATTTGCTGGTTGACTCTAATGTTGGCTCAAAAATAAATGAGCAAGTAGAATGCTTATTTGGATAGAGACAAAGGTTATGTTTATAAAATTTACCAAAAAAAAAAATTCCTGTATAACATAAATAGGGGCATAACATGTAAACAAATAAGCACCAATAAGTCCATATTTAAGATAGATTTTCTAGTTGAAACACACATTTAAAAATTTGGCCAGTTGCAAAAGTAAATATTATCACCTGTAGAATCCCATTTGCTATTCCTTCAAAAAGATCATGCTCTTAATAATTTTGGTAGGATAAACAAATTGCTATAATATAGAGTCTACACTATGGTTGGTACTGAGTTTCAGTCACCAGGCCATCTGAAGGAACACATATGAAGAAGTAAAATTATAGCATTACAAGAAAATTATGATATCAAATAAATTTTTCTAGTTATATTTTAGTCATGAAATATAACTTCACCTTCATTCTTAGAAATTTTGATGAAGATGAATAATGGAAAGTCAGTAGCTATTAATAATAGGATGTCAGTAACTGATCTATTTATATACCTAGTATCTAAAGATCTTCTCATTTCTAAAAGCCTATTTTTCCCATACTGTTAACAAGCATAAATATTTGAGAAACTTAAAACAAAGAGACATTCTAAAATTGGTGTAAGTTATTTTTCTATTTCTTTGTTGCCAAAGTACTCAAATTGATAAGTTTTATATTTTCTACTCTTAGAATGCAATATTTTTGTTGTGACCAATGTAGTGTATGATGAAAAAACTTTATTTGCATTATATTTAGTTTGTATGTGCATGTGCATATGTGTAAGTAATACAAATATAAACTTTAATTGCATGGGCTTTGAAATCTAACCTTTTTTGTTTGATACTGACTGTCTACTTTCAACATGTGCGAAAAGGGTAATAGTGTGTAATAATACTTGACTGAATGATTGCAAGCATTATATGAGAAATAATCATTCAATAGGCAACAATTATTGTACTACTGGTTGTTGTTTTTATTGAAACAGAGTAAAAGGATTGTATATATATAGACTGTTGTTTTTCATTTTAAGTGTTTCTGTATTCTTTGACTTTTTACTTGTGTTTATTTATAGTTTCATTACTGAATACAGTTAAATAGACCCTGCCCTAGTACCAAGCATTTATTCCCTAACAACCACTGGACAGGCCATTGGTTTCTCAGGACAGCAGATAGATCAGGGTAGAAGACTAAAGAGTCATTCTAATAACATAGTTCCCATGATTGATTTTCCATTGCTGAACTTCCTTCTTGGTTGAAGCTTTACTTTGATTGATACGGTCACATTTAGCTCCCTAGTCCATGTTTCCTTACCTCTCTTGCCAGGACAGAAAGCCTCTTGACAGGAGTGGGGCAGTCTTGGGAGTGGATCAGGCTTGGATGAGTAGATTTTTGTGGGGCAAGGGAGAAAGGAGCATGAATCGCAAGTGAAAGAGATGTGGAACTGTATCTCTGGTACTGGCTGAGCTTAGGAAAGGGAACTAGGATCATTAGTCAAGCCCAAAGGTATGGATAGGAAACAAAACCAAGAGTCAGAGCAAAACATTGAGAAACGAGAGAGAAAGAGATTAGAGAGTCGTTGCCTGGAAGGATCCTCTAAAGCGATGGCTTGCAGGCTGAAATATTCTTTCCTATGGGCCTGCGCTGGGACTTGTGAGAGCTGTCAAATGCCCAGACAGAGCACCTTTGGTGAGCTAGTACCTCCAGGCCTCATCCAACAGTTAAGCCCAATCAGCCTTTGCAATTCTTGGATGCAGAATCTCAGTGCTCACTACTTAATTCTCATACAGTTGAATATTTAAAATTCCCCAGCATTTCGATCCTAGTAACAGGGCTTGAGAAACCACTTTCCTCTTCTAGTTTCTCTTCCTGGATATTCACTTCTGATGATGACATGCTCATTTTCTTCCCATGTGTGAATTTCAAAGTCTAACTTTCCTTCATGTGCCCCAGACTGCATCCTTAGATTTTTGTTTGTTTGCTATTATAAATTTTGTTTTTTATGATCCTCATGAGGACCAGCCTTGCTTTTGCCATTCTTCCTCCAAACATTGCAGTCCTGAGAATGTCATTCCAATGCCTGGAATTGATATCTGCTTAAGACTTCCAATTCCAGGAATAACCCACACCATATTATAACCATGTCTTTCTCATTCTGACTATTGGCTACTTATGCCATATTTCACTTTTTAAAACCCATCTGAATTTCTGTTATCATAAGCATATGCTTTGGGGTCATATTTCCTTATGCCTGCATATCTGTTGCCTGGCTTTGGGTTCTAAAACATTAGAGACCTCCTGTAGTAGGTTCAAGTGAATGAGAATTTATCATGATCATGTGCCTGCAAAAGCAACTAGAACTATAAAATCATAAAGAACCAAAGTATCCAAAAAGACAAAACTATCAATCTCTCTTGCATGAGCCACATAATCTTTTTTTTTTTAATTCCTTATGTCATCTTTCTCTGCACATCTGTTCCCTCTGTTGACCACCTTTACCTGCTAAATTGTATTATTTGCTTCCTCATAATTTGCCATGTATTTCACTGGCTTCCTATATTCCTTCTCTTTCTCTCTCTTAACAGCTTTGTTTCAAAACTCTCTTCTCATAGACAAAATTCTTAGTTTTTCTCAGTTGATATACCTGACCTCTAGATAAGATTGTTCAACTACGCTTCATATTGGACCATAGATCAAAGTTATATGTAAGTGGTCATTTTTTCAGTCTATTAAATTGGTTATGTGGGGATCAGGTACTTAACATTGGGCCAATCAAGTGTACAAAGAGAAAGACGGGATCACAAGATATAACATGGTTGCCTAGACATATTACCTCAGCAGGTTATATGAGCAGGGTGGGGAGTATGGCCTCTCTCATATATTGCTATCATAATGGTATTTATTTCCATATCTCTGAATCTCAAGAACTGACAGAAAGCACATCTTCAAACCCTTCAACTTTAAATGGTGGTAAGGAAACTTACATAATTTTATTCTTTTAGCAATCAGTTCAACCCAGATAATAAATATTATTTCGAGATGTCCAGAAAGGTTTGTTTTTAACAGATTATTATGTACATAAAAACGATTTGAGTCAAGCCATGTCTTTTAAAATTATTATGCAAACCAGGAAAAGCTAGATTTATTTGTAGATAATTTATATAAAATGAACAGCAACAGGAAGACTGGCCCTTTCAATTTTTGTCTGCTAAAGATTATCGATTTGTGTGCTACATGATTAATTATCTCTTAAAAGCTTTCAGATGATTAAAGTGAAATACCCCAAAAGCCAAATTTCCTTTTATTCCACAGATGGAGACTTATGAGACAGTCTTCCTAATGAGAAAATTATACCAAACATTGTAGTTGGTGCATTAGAAAAAGCTCTCTATAAGATACAGCTGAGAATGAGCAGAGAGTGTCATCATTTGGCAGGCATCTTTAACATCTTTCAGCACTCTATTAAATTTTGAGGTGCAGCTAAAATAATCAAACTTGAGATTAAAAACTGCTTTAAAAATAATTAATTAAAGTAAAGCAGTCAAAATAAATAGTTAGAATTTGCACATGCTTTGCAGTACTCCCAGGGAAAAAGAATGCATACCAACATTTACTGTTTGTTATCAATGCTTTCCCACATGAATTGTATTTTAAAGAGAAGTTTATAGATCCTGACTTACTAAGTATCAAAGGAATGGCTAACTGCATAAATAATTTATCTAGATTGTAAAGGAGCTTCCAAGAAAAAGAAATGAGGCTTCTACATGGAATACTAACTCAAAAGAAGGCATCTATTTAAAATGTTGTATAACTAATTGTCTTCATCATTAACTAATGACATATTGAAAAACTTTATAAAAATCATATAAAATTTAATATTACTCATAATTCAGGGATGCTGTCAAGAACATTGTTTGATAGCTTATACCAAATACCTCTTATTCAGCTCTCAGAAAAATATCTCTATATCTAAATAACTATTTGATTTTTAATTTTTATGGAGACTTTGATTAAATAATTACCATGTTTGCTTCTCTCTCCTCTCTCTCCTGTTATTCAGCAATCTAGAGCTAGAACTGAGATCCACTTGCAAAAACTGCCCTAGATGCTCCCATGTCTGTGTCTGTGTGCACTCGACACACTAATTTTGATATTTGTACCCATATTCTCCCTTCATCTTGACTCCTTCACTATTTCTTTTGAGATTCAAATCCTTTATGGAACAAAGTGGTAAATAAATAAATATATTGGTACTTGCAGCTTGGCAAGAGCACGGTCACCAGCATGTTCCAGTTCATATTAAGGACCAAATCTTGGGGACAGATTGGTTGTTGTGGTCCGTGGAACCAAGCCCTGGCTATATAAATACTGTCTCAGTAACACCATTATTATCCAAACAGTTGAAAAACTCTTACTTTATTAAGATTGTAGAAATTCTATTAGAGAAGCTAATCTCACGAGCTTGGGCTTGTCATGTCTGTGCCACTTGCCAAGAATAGCTATAGGATCCTACCAGCTAAATGCTGCTCGCAAGGGGATTCAGCTTGGCTTTCAGGAAGAATGTAAAACCAGCATGTACTTTCACATCTATTTTTATGTTTTACAATAATTCTTTAAATTTGCGTGAAGTTCCTTGTAAAACTGGTTTTGAAAACACTCCGAAAAGAGGTTCCACCTAATTAATTCAGAATAATTGGTTGAAGTGTATTAAAATTAGAAAGAATTAAAAATCATGAACTATAACATGAAAATATAATTATAGCATCACCAAGAATTTATGGGAACAGTATTCACAAGCCAGCAGCAAAGTGCCAAATATAGGTTCTATCATGGTCTGCCTTATCAGAGAAGTTTTTAAAAAATTATTTTTAGGTTTATGAATAGCAATGTTAAATATATTTTAATGAATTAAAAATATTTTTAGTTGTATGATACAATTTCCTTTTGTTTTTATTGTTTATTTTTATTACTGTGTTCACAAGCCCTTTTTTCCTTAATGATTCAAAATTATGCCTACCACAATACCATGTGAATTACCCCAAAGCTCAAAATCCACGGAAGTTAAAAAAGTAAAAATAAATCTTATTGTATCATGAAGGCTTTCTGTGGTTTACTGATTTCAAATATTCTGAAAACCAATTCTATGAGTTTCTAATTAATTGTCTTTCTAAAGTCTTATGTGGATATGAGGTTTATTATGTTAAATGAGGCTATATGGAATTTGCTCCTTAGTATTCTACTGTCATATTAAAAAATAGAAATTTTGGCAATATTCCTAGAATAAGACTTCAGAAGAGCAGGTGGATTCATAAAAGGAAATCCAGCGTTTACGGGAAGGTGAGCATACAGGGATAACTCCTATTAAAAACCCCTCTGCGTGTTTGCCATGTCACTCTCACTCAGCTGGCTGGGAAACCACACAAAGACTTTCTGTTTCATGCACAAGATCAGACTCAAAATATTTATCAAGCTTTCCTAAAACCATACAAATAACTCACTGAACGTCTAGACAGGAATAATTAGTATTGAAACTAAAGGATCACTTACGATGAATTCTGAACACTGGTGACTAGTTGATTAAATGTGTGTAGATGTTTTGATATTTAAGTTCCATGAAAAACATAGATTTCCTGAGCTTGTCTAACCCTTAAGATTTTATTTACACTCAGTCTCACTGAGTTTTCCCTCATTCCTACCCTGAAATTCTACATCTGTCAAGTTAATTTGCTTGCTGTCATCTACACATGAAATTTGCTTGCCTCCTCTGTATCATCATATATAATTTGCTTTAACTAGAATTCTCCTTCCACTCCACTTGGCTTATCATTTCTCTAACTTCCTTCACACTTCATTCTCTGCAACTTATCCTACTCGGGACTTTCCATAATTGCTTCTGCCTTACTCCGTTTATCTCTGCAATAAATAAATATCCTCTACTTCCAGTCATAGGGTAGATTGCTCAGTACATTCTCCATGTGTATTTCTTGGATCTTATGTTAAATGTATCCAAATTTTAAAGGCAAATCTCTGTGCAAATCCAGGTTCGTATACCTTGGTGTAAACTCTCATTTTAATTTTACGTATGATAATTATCTTCAAATATTTAATTTCCCCCTGTTTATTGGTCCCATAAGTAAAAATGAATGTGAGAGATACTGTCTAAAACGAGGTTTCTAGATCAAGTAATTTCAGAAAGCCTGTGTCAAACAATATTAAATAGTTTCCTTTACTGAAGAAAATCTTGGAGCCTTCATGTGCTACAATATAGAACTCTTTTAAATGGAGCTTTAGTATACAGTTTTTTTAAAACCTATGTCATCACGAGAAATATTTTTTAAAAAATATTTTGTAGAATATAATTGAGCCACTTAAGAAAATGTTTAATAGCTAAATGTGGCCCCTCAATTGAGGCTAACATTTGCTCATGGTTTTGCAGATTATTTATTTCCCAAAGAATCTCAGTAGGACACTCTAGTGAACTGTTTGTGATCATCTGAGGAAAATTTGTCTCAGAAATATTAGACTTACCAAGCTGACACGACTAGTGATACTGATAGTTCTCAAACCCTGGCCATTAAATTTCAGTCCCCAATCAGTTTCAAACATACATAACTATTCATCCTTCATGAGCATGAAAACAGTCTTAAGAAAATTATAAACCCATCATTCTGAATGATGAAAAAATTCAATCACCATGAATATAGTGGTTCAAAGAGGTTACAGGGCTAAAGTTTTACTGACATTTTCTGGAGCTTAATAGATAAAGTTTTAGTAAAAATACAGGCCACTATGGATCTCAAAAAAGAAAAAGGAAAAATATAATTCTAAGAGAAAAAATAAGATTTAAAGGAAGAATAAGGATAACATATATGATTTTATATGCTCGATATTATTCTCATCTGTATTGATCTCTGAAATTTTATATACTCTCCATTTCTTTCCCTGTTAATTTTCATATCTTAGAAAAACTGTTATAACTAGTATTCATTTCTAGAAATACTTTCTAAATGTCTAGTGAATGATATACAACGTTTTTGAAATAATTTAAAAATAAGTATATTTGAGCAATATGTTAATATCTCCATTGAATAAGTTAAAATATGGCCAATTTTGGTTGAAAGTAACTTACTGTGTCCAAAAAAAAACCTATAAACATATAGCATGTATATTTAATTTATATATAGCATAAAGCAATTTTGTTTGCATACACACACAGGTGTGTATATGTGTATCTGAGTTGGCAGTAATGACTATTTTTGGTCTCAAATCATCAAATCTAATACTAGAATACTAGAAGGCAGAAAAGTGTCTTTCATTTTTGTTGAAGTTATATTAGTTGGTCACAAATAAAGTTTTTCAAAGTTCAATATTAAATATATGGTGTCCTAAGGTTGCTGGTAATTCCTAAAAACACATCAAGGGTAAAAATGTGCACTGTTAGCACTCTTTCTCTTTCGCATAACCTTAAAATAAAACATCTAATATAACTTTTCAACTGGAGATAACAATAACCATTTCAGCAAAGGAAATTACCAGAAATAAAAGACATCTTTCATATGATAATATTTTGTTCACCTCTCTGAAACTTCTTATCAGCAAGATTCAGAGGTCGGTTAGACAACAACTGTGGGTCAGTTTCTGCCCATTGTGCATCTTAAGTACATCTTTGATCCCGTCCTGACCAGAGATTTGTTCCCATTAGATCTCTTACTCTTTGGATCCTTCCCTTTCTGGGGCAAACAGGGAAGCCCAGCAGCACACACATCACACATCATGATGACAGGCATGAGTTCATGTGTGGGATGCAAGATCTGGCTCAAGGACGGCTGCTAAGTCCCATATCTCCAGAATAAAAGGAAACCTGAGCACTGAGCTACCAAATGATTCTAAGACAAATTGCCGCTGGACCACTCCTTGATGTGAAAAATTTGTCACTATTAATTGTGATGATCCTTACTGATCGGCAACTTATATTACATCTGGCACTTCTGTGTACATTTTCATTTTGCTAAAATAGAGGTAGCTGTTTCTCTTTAGTGCTCTCTAAATGCTCTTTGGATGCCTCACTTAGACACCATTCATGGTATTATGTTTGCTCTGAGTCTGTCTTCTCTAATAGTCTATTATCTCTGCACAAATTAATAGACAAATACCTTCGTCAGTTGTTGTTTCTGGTATCCTTTGTCCATTTTGGCTCTGGAAAATTTTCCTTATATGTCACTGACACACTATAAGTTTAAAGTACAGGTAAAATTTCATTTTGATGAATACCCTTATAATATCAGTTATTTCCACATCTTGAATATTCAAACACTATGATTTATAAGAATACTATCACTAGTCATTGAGTCATCACATGGCCTTTTTGTTTACCAAGTGTATCTTTAACATAGTTTTGTGTAAAATAAGTATATTTTATATGTCAAACATCTTTAGTAATATACACTTATATGCACATATATACATAGATGCAGACATGAGTAGACTGCTAACCTTGCTATAGTACCCCTTCTCTCACCCAATCTCAATCTATTTGGTGTGAAAATATTGATTATAGAAAAAGGTCACACTAAAAACAATTTAAATAAAATAAAGATATCTCAGGAATAATGGAGAAGTTAAAGACAGAACCCTTCTCTTAGATAACATGGAATTTTAAATGATATCTGCCCTTTATCTAGGGAGTAAGTTCATTGCTTTTCCTGTGGCTATCTTTATTTTTACAACATCTGCTGATTAAATGATCCCATTCTGCTTCACCTTCTCATCTTCTCAGAAGCAGTTTCCTGACATCCTTCTTTAGATGGTAGGCATCCTTGATGCCTTCTACTTTCACTAGACCCATCAATCCAGTCTGACCTTCAATATTCTTCAGACTTTAGTCTCTTGTAAGGAAAAGACTGTCAGAGTGGAACAACACTGGGGCAGAGACCAGGGAGGAATGTTACATTATGTCAAGTTAGAGAAGTCAGTGTGTAAACCAAGATAGTGGTAAAATGCAAGGGGAACATTGGAGAGATTTGAGGTTTTAAACACATAGAATTCATAAGTTATAATGAGAAATTAAATCTGTGAAATATGAGAGGAAGAAGTCTGATATTCAGGTTTCTATCACAGCAATTGGATGGACAAAGATGCCTTCATCAAAGTGGAAATCACAGGAGGGAGAAAGGAGAAGGCTTTTGGAGAAAATAGAACTACACATACTGAGAGCTTGGGAGACAGCCCCCCAGAAAAGTTAAAAATAAAAATTTGGAACTCACCGTGATGTTGGTAAGAGATAACACCATAGGAGGAAAATATGAAGCTGAGTAAAGAAGAGGGCCTTGCTCACAACCTCTGAGAACCCATACTAAAGACATAGGTAGAAAACAAGGAGCTCAAGCAGATTAAGAAGACGAGCTGGAGGAAATGGAGACAGAGCAAGAATGTCTGATATCAGGGAGAACAAGTTGGACCGAGTTCCCAATACAGTAAATTGACAACAAAACTTGATAAAGCATTTGTGGTTAAGGGATAATAATTCAAAGAGAACATAACCACCATTACTTTATAATCTACAAAACATCCCCTATTTTTACCTCTTCTTTCTAGTCATCCAGAAAACATAATTTGTTAATGTTATGATACATAAATTACATCAGAATTTTGCTTCATATATACAGATAGATCAATAAATCATAAAATATACTCCCTATACAAAATAGTAAGTGACTCTTTTTTAAAAGAATTAAATGCCACTTAGCAATTTGTTGTCCAACACATTTTATGTTTCCCCACAATTTTGAGGGGTACAAATTGCCTAAAGTAAGCCATGACACAGTGGTTATTATGACCAATATCAAATGTTTTAATCACATGGTGATGAAAATATGTGGTACTCTTTTCTATCTGAGGGTTAATCATTCTATTGTATGGTGATTTCTTTATTCCTGTGTGATTTTTTCCCTCTGCCAAAGGTAGCAAGAACGAATAAAAGAAATCACTTAGTAGGCAAAGTGGCCTGATTCACATAGTTTGAAAACAACATTAAAAAATTTGAAGTTTAAAGCTTTTAAATCTAGTTTTTGCACTCTGTTTTTCTGCTTCTAGTCAATCAGGGTGCAAAGGAAAATGTCAAACTCTTCTCACTTCTACTATTGTTGATTCTGAGAATGAAACATTAAATTCATTTTCACTTGAAATTTCAGAAGTGGAACAAAATGCTGTTTAATTTTGGCAGCAAGAACATAATTATTGACATGACAGTCTTCTGATTTTGAAGGAGATGTGGGCCAGGCCAGGGACAATGCCGATATGCTTTTTGTTCTGAGATTCAATCTGTGCAGTGTGAACAGCTCTTCACATCATAGAAGCCCTGAACCAAGGTCAGCTTCTCTCTGCTTTTCATTTCTTTGAAAACCAGTTTTTGAAGTCTTTAAAATAAACAAGAAGATTTTTAACAAGCGTATCTACCAAATCGTTGTATCAGAAAAAGCAGCTTGACCTTTGTCTGGATTCAATTTTATAACTAAATCATAAAGAAAATATGTTACAGGCATAGTATGTATTAATATATTTGGGTTACTTTCTCTGAACTTTTGGAATCTGTCATCACAGAAGTATTCAATTTAACCAAACTGAGTTAAATGTTCACT
Organism: Eidolon dupreanum; assembly: GCA_028627145.1. Taxonomy (NCBI): domain Eukaryota; kingdom Metazoa; phylum Chordata; class Mammalia; order Chiroptera; family Pteropodidae; genus Eidolon; species Eidolon dupreanum. The sequence continues at coordinate 28,784,677 of CM053512.1, read as the reverse complement.
TTCAAGTCACTGAATATTAAAATAAAGACAAGGAAAAATTCTATACTCCACGAAGCAGAACAGGGTTAGATGGAAAAAAATATAGGTCCTGAAGAATCAAAACATAAAATGTGAACTTGATAAGGTAGAAATATGAAGTAGGAATTTTTAAAATATCTGTTTTTAGTATAGTAAGGTAGATACGTGGCTAATCTATGGAATTTAGTCTGAATTTAAAATGAAATGAAAGCCACTAAGAAGGAAACATGTCTCTCTGTCAAAATGTTACCTAGTAGACAGTTTAACATTTTGTCATTTAATCTCAGATCTTATGGAAATAAGTGATCATCGTGAAGAAAAATTCTGCATAACAGTAAATAATGTCATCCATTTTCAGAAATGTTAAAGATGATGCTGTAATCTCAAATTTAGTTTTATTAGTGATGATGCAGTCCATAAAGTTACAGTTTTCATAAATCTTGATATACAGTTTTCGACAAATTATTTTTAGTGTATTTTCTTCATGTTTTGTCTACTGTAAGTATCATGGGAGAGAAGAAAGGATAATTCTTTACATGACTAGAAGAGTTATTATAAAACCTGCAATTTCAATATGTCCACATCAAAAATCCTGTCTAAAATGTTACAGACTTGGGGCATATGTATTATATCTTGTAGTTATTTATTCTATATAAATGTATTCAGTTATTTCTTAAAAATACTTGGTTTATAATATCTATCCAGCTATTAATAATTTTTGTCAAAAGTGTTATTTTAGATCTCTCATATTTTATTAGAAAATTAATCTTTTATGAAAAATATTAATTTTGAAGTGGTATTATTACCTTGATTGTTGCTTTTATTACACTTAGAGTTGAAGTAATATACATGCAAATACATTCTAAACAAGTATAGTCAAACTCTTTCACTATAAGAAGCCAGAAGCTTAAAATAATGTATTTTGTTTCTATAAATTCAAGTTCATCATAAACTAAGTATCTAGAGTTTTACATGCACTTGGTGATTTCCTATTACTTAAAATATACACAGGTAAAAATATTAGTCTTGTCCTGCAGAAAGTGTATCTAACTGGACTCTGTAAAAAGAGATTTGTGGCATTTCAGATATCTATCAGGTGACAGGTTATATGATAAATCTTGGGTTCTCATGAATAAATCAAAATGAAAAACCTCAAATAATGCTGGAATTCCCAGAGGTCACTTAGCTTGCTTCACATTTTCTGCTGTCTAACATCCATTATCCTGACAGTGATAAAATATGTAAAACAGGATCAAATATGATTGTCTTTAAATTGGCAATGCATAGACTACAGTCACAAATATACTGCATTTATTGTGAAAGAAAATATTTATGTTTGTATCTATACTTATATTTATATATAAATAGAACTGAATGGAGACTTTAAATTTAAATGTTTCACTTTAAACAATTCTTCTGTTCTTCTAACAGACTTTTCTCATTTTCCAACAAAATTATTTCACACCTTCTTGCAGCTTATCAAGCTGCCAACACTTCTTTCTCCACCTTTTCTCAGCTAATGATCACAGTTCCAATTTCACTGAGAAAAACAGAGGTCATCAAATGTAAGACTCTCATCTTCCCACCTCTAAACCTACTCGCCAATGGCATTTGTTCCTTTATTCCTTTTTCAGTTTTGTGACAATGGAGTCTTGTGTCTCCTTGCTCTAACATAGCAGCTCTCCATTTGTGTTCTAGGTCCAAAGACTGTTTCCCTTATTCAGATATTTACACTTGTCTTGTTTCTCTCTCTCTCTCTTGTATTATCAGACTCACCTTCTCCACTGGGTAATTCTATTTAGCAAACACATGATCGTTATTTCCAATCCTTGATCTCGCATGCCCCTTTCCGATGCACCATGTTCTACTTTACTTTAGATCTTCTGAAAACATTTGTTTACACTTTCTCTTTTCACTTCTTTACTTACAACTCATTCCTTAGCCTATTACAATTGGGTTTCACGCTGCCAATCCACTGAATTTACTCTTTTTAAGTTGTCAGAAACCTCTGTATTTTCAAATTCAATATTGGAATTAGAAATATCCCAATCTTCAAATACCCCAGGAAAACAAACAAACAACCAAATCCAACACAACATAAACAAGAAAAGTGCTTGTGTTAAACATCTTTTTCACACAGCACCACAGGGTAGTAGAATCACAAGAATTCTAAAGCTAAGTGACATTCATATATGAAGGCAAAAGAGTGAACTTCTTATGCAATATTTATTTTTTTGCAAAAAAAATTCAGAGCTGTAGTTCTTACTGAAATATAACTCATAAGTAAAAAGTTATAAGTTATAATAGATTTATAGGAAGCACTGAAATCCAGTAAGTTTTGAGTTCTCAAAACCAGTGTTATACACAGTGACAGAAAGTTAGTCAACTGTTAAAATATGTGTATTAAATTAGAAAGTATATTGGTATAAATGTATTAGTAATTGAATAAAAAAAGTGTTCAATTTCAAATTATTTTTACAAAGAGTCATAAATAAGAATGCAAGAAAGGAATATAAAAGCATATTGAAGTTCTAAATCAATAGCATTCAAGGGGAATGAAAACTTTAAATTGTTCAACAATACAGATTCAATTAAGCTTTTAAAATTCTAAACATAAAATAAGTTAGGCCAGAAACAAATGTGTGGGAATTTCTTCTTTTAATTGGGAAACTGAAATATAAATGGAGGATTTTATTGTCATCAATGCCTAAAGTTAATCTGCTGTCAGATATATATTGAATAATAGAAAATGTACAATTATAAATACTCCATATTTTTTTCCTTTTTGGTGAAAATCTCATAGAATAAGTTTATAAGATTTTGTAAACTGCAACTTTTGCCTCCATGTGAGCTAGTATGTTTTATGTACCTTGACCCCCTCATAAATCCATAGCACCCTAGCATTTGTGATGCATCTTGTCCTGACAATGTCTGTTGGTTCCAGGTGAAATCGCATACAAACTTGAAATAGGAAGAACAAAATGACCGTAAGAAATACGCACCATTGACAAATTTTCTACATCTATGTAGCAATGGGTCAATATGTGCAGTATAAGACTAATTGTTATATAAATATGTTGTTCAGTATAGTAGTGGTCCCCAATTTTTTGGCACCAGGAACCTATGATTCTATGAGAATCTAATGCTTGATAGTCCCTTGAATTATTCTGATAATTACTATATGTATGCCATACAAAAGAAGATTCAGATATTAACTTTGTTAATTCAGTAGTTGAAACTTGCACCTGTATGTTGTGAGTGACTGAGTATGAGGACCTAGAATGCTTAAGCACGTGTGCTAATTAATCATGTTGAAGCAGCCTCTTTCTTGAACTGTAGACTCACATAAACTGACACTTGGTATCTCCACATGGACGTCAAATAGGCATCTCAAACTTAGCTTTTAATTCCTTGGTACCATCTGGTACCTTCCCAGTGTTCTTCACCTCATGAAAAGTATTAACAATTATTCAAACTAAATACCAAGGAAAAAGCATTAATTTACTCCTTTTCCTTCACCCTCCACACCCATGTTCAATCCATCACTAAATCCCATTAGTTCCAATAGCAAAATTAACTTCTAATAAAACCAACCACTTCTTTCAATCTTTGTTGCTACCACCCTAAGCCATGATACCATTATTTATTTTGTTGTTAAGTATTTTTTAAACTTTTTTTTCACACATAACCTTAAAGAATTTGAAAACCTTATGTACTCCATAGCAAATATCTGAATTGTCATTTTAAAGATTTTATCATGAAGTTAATTAGCTGGAAGGGATATAATTTTTATAATATTATAAATCTTACATTTTAAAATAAACTTGTTACATGGAATCAAATAACAGCGATTTCATACGCAGCACCAACCATGAAAAAAAAAAAGACACGCAAATAATTCCTCAATGTTAATAAATTTTACTTTGTATTTTCTTTCCTTAAACTTATATTTTTATTTCATTTCTGCTCAGAATTCTAAGTGAATATAAAATTACTTACTGATCAATATATCATTTTTTCTATTAAAAATGTATTTAATTTTAAATAATTTCCTATAATCACAAGGATATAAAAATTCAATTTTGGTTGTAAATACAATTATTATTGCTCCACAAATTGATTAAAATACCAACATATTAGACATTTTGATTAAAAAACAATTTTTAAATGCATATCTTAATGTTCTGAGTGGAATTGTGTCTTCTTGGTTCATATATACACAGATAAATATTACTTATTCCTAAAATAAGAATCTGTATATATCAATGATTTATTTTATCTATCACATTTTATATGCAAAAACTGTGAAATTTTTTACATAAATAATGTATGAGAATGAAGAATAATTATAGTAACATCGCCAACTTCACTGAACTCCTGAATTATATGGCAAAAATCACAAAGTGGTCTGTGAAAAATTTATAAAGATCAGTTGACCACTCAATTGGGTTTTTCTGCAATTTTGTTGAAAGGGACATTTGGAAATCACCTGACTTGCAAAAGGACTTTATTCAGTTAGTGAAATAATTTCCATTCTCAAAATCTATATTGATATTTTAAATTGCTCTCTAATTGGTGCCTTGAAGAATTTATAATCTGAATAATGTCCATGGCAGGCTTCGGGGTGGGAGAGAGGTAAACATTTGAGAACCAAGCTTTCTCAGGTAAATTGGTTCTGGGAAAGAATCTAAAAATGATTTCTTAAAATGATTATTGCTCACATATTTGAAAAGCCTAAGGAAATCCCAGAGAGATCTGTTGAAGGTGTCTCTTGTATATTGCTACAAATAGCCTCCACCCTGGGTCCATGCTTTCACATCCTAATTTATTTTTATTTTCTGCAAAATCACCAGTGACCATTTAAAAATGCAGATCAGATCTTGTCACACCACTTTAAGCACAATGTTGGCTTTTCTTTTCCAGTTGCAGCGATCTCTTATGTTTCTGGGGCAGGGCAAGTCCTTTCCTGTCTCTGGGCCTTTGCCTTATGGTTTTCTTCAGGATGGACAACTTCTCCCAGGTTTTAGAAAGTCTGCATCACTCTCATTCTTGAGATGTCAACATAATGTTTCTTTCTGTTAAAGGTCTTTCATAACCACACCATCCAAAGTAAGGCTCCCGTTATTCTCTATCACATTACAGTTTCTCTTCCTTTGTAGAAATTATCATAATCTGTGAGGGCTGAGACCTCTTATTATGTGTCTACTTATATATGGGCTGTCACACACCTATTAGACTATAAACTTTAAAAAACTGGAACCATACTCTGATCACTGGCACCATGTCCATAGCAGAGCATAATAGATGCTCAATAAATACTTGAGTTTGAATGAATGTGTTGTAGCTGTTAAACTTAAAAATAAAAGCCATAGAGAGGAAATAATTGTTTATTTGAGATCAGAAAGCATTGCAATTCTGGGAAGCACTGATTCAGGCAGAAATCCATATAGCATTTAAATTTATGAGAATGGGGAGGGAAATAATTATATGATTAGAAGGAAGGAATTTCTACTGCTGCTAATCAATCGGCTAATGAAGGAATTTCTGTAGGTGCTAATAAGCTAAGTTATTCTTTAGCTGTACATGGTGTTGCTAATTCTAAAGAATGGTCTTAATTTTCAGTCCTCATAGTCAGGACGTCTGCTTTCCTATTAGCTTTACAAACAGTTGCTTGCAATACAATGTTAGCTTGGCCCCATCCAAAGGTTATTCTATCCAGTTTAAACATTCCAAAGCTTTGAGAAATAGGACATGCAAGACTATTTCTCTGGGATGAAGGCTCTTCAATTTTGAAATGGCTCCATTTATATCATTTTTCATATAGCTGTACTTTATGTTCTCCTAATGGATGAATAAGAAGGAGATAGGTAGAAGAGGGAAAGGTGCCAAAGAAAGGAAAATTGTTTTGAATTCCTGGTATTTAGTCTCAGGAGGAGAATTTCTTTCCAAATGTTTTAATCATATGTGAATTCCTATCTTTCACTGTTCTCTGGCTAGCTCCAAACAACAAAGATAAATACCATACAAAGATTTGGGATTTTGTTTTTCTTATAAAATAGTGTTGTTAAAAATATTAAGTGCTTTTTTTAAGGTTATATACAAATAAAGCTTAGTAAGCATAGAATTTATCCTTATCACTTACACATTTAAATTAGTGTGGATAAATAAAAACCTTAGCATAAATTTCTTGAAATGTATACTAAATATTGTTTTTTAAAAAACTTTTAAAATGTGAATTTGTCTAGGTCTGCCTACAATGACAAACACAAATATATGCACAATTGTATAATAAGTAATATATATTTTCTGATAGTAAATATATGCTGCATTTTCTACAACTAGTATATATTCATCAAATGTCTATAATAAGAGATATTGGTACAGATTTTCCTTCTCACAATTTTGAAAACAGCAAAGACCAGCCTAATTTTCCATAAATCTTATGCCCATATTTATTAAATACAAATGTGTATAAAGCTGAAAAATTCATTGCAAAAAGCAAAAAAAAAATTATATTGAAGCATACTAATGGAAAATGTATGTTTGTTATTGTTTTTATTTCAAAATAATTGTATTGTCAATGAGCCATGAACTTGACTTTCCAAAGAGCAGTGATGATTTGTGGATTAGATATTAAGATAAAGAAAAATGATGTTTTAGAAGAAGAGCAATTCCTTTATCTTCTATTTCTAATGTTATTCAATGAATTTATCTAGCCTAAAGTCTGAAGTGTTTTTCCAAATATTTAAAGTGACTTTTAATTTGATGTGTAGTTGTTTTCCAATTCAAATCTTATACATTCTGTTGAGAAAAATGCTAAGTAATTTTAATTTTACAGCATGAATTCCTCTCCAGTTAAATAGTCTGAGGGAACTATTAGAATCAGAAATGCCTCATTCCTACCTCCACAAATTCCAGAAGGAAAAATAAGGTAAAACCTGCAACAGTCCTGGAAACTAGAAGAGCAAGTTATCATCATGTAGAAACTTTGAGTAATGTAATAGATACAATGTAAGTGGGTCCAATTAAAGAATGCCAGGCCTCAGTTGCTCACTTGGAAAGCAATTTCCCAAAGAATTAATATGGCCTTGGAAGAAAAAAAGAAATTTGGGGACTTTCTTGATTCCAGAATCATTTCTTTATTTGGGGAAATCAGAAAATGAAAGTAGGACAGGTTTGAGAAATTTGTGTTTCAGTAAAAATTTTATTTTAATCAGCCTATCAGTCTTTGTCAAGTTGCTGGACTTGACTCCATCTGTGTAGTTACACAGAACGGACCTAATTATAACATAGTGAGCCTGTTACTGATCTGATCTACTACAATTGTTTCTCCTTAAGGACTTAAAAACACGTGTGTTGGAGCTAGGTGGCCAGGTGTTCTCCTTGTCCAGGGAGCCTCCCTCCAGCAAGAAAGAATGAACAGGCTGATGTGTAGACAGCAAGTGTAAGAGACAGGGAGATCCCACACTGCTTAATGCCCTCCTTTCAGTTCCTCTTGGGATCCAGCTGTATTTTTGCTCTTCCCATGTTTAGTTGCGCCAAAGTCTTCTAATACATTTCAGTTTTAACAATAAGTTAGTTTATGTAGAATTTCTGTCACTGGACACAGAGGGAATACTCTACTAAAATCACTATAGACAACAAGAAGAGGCAAATATCCAGGGCAGCTTCAAGTGCCTGCAAAAAAAAAACCAGAAAATTCCCAGGTGGTGGCAGAAGTGACTCCCTGCTGTTGATGACCAGACAGTTTTTTTCCTTGCAGAGTTTATATTTTCTAGGAGAAATAAGTAAATAAGCAATGACAATACATTAGGAAAGGTGCTACATTGTGAGAAACACAGAGTAATGTGGGGACGTAAAAAAAGGGATCTATTTAGGAAGGAGGAGAAGAAATGACAAGTATTAAGCATGAAGAATATTCTATGGAGAATGTAGATCATGTGTAATTGTTCTGAGGTGAAATAGTTTATTATAGCCAGATCAGAACTAGAAAAGGGGGAAATATAAAAGAGACCTGAACAAATAAGCAGGTCATCAAACTCAGGAAAAATTATTTTTTTAAACTGTAGGCTTTATTTGAATGTTAATAAGTAGATGTTCTTTTTAATACAAGAAGTAACATTGTGGGATTTTATTTTAGAAATCACTTTGTCCATTGTGGAAAAAAGGAATTGAAAGCGGTCATGAGTAGAGATAGTGAAATAGTTAGGAGCCTATCGCAGTAATCCAGCTGACCTGACCATGGAAATTAAGTTGACAAAATTTAGAAATCAGTGTATTGAGGAAGTGACAACAGAATGATGAGTAAAAATGATGTTCTGATTGACCTTGGCCAAATGGTTAGTGGTCTTCGCTAGGATAGAGGACAAAGTAGAAGAGATGGTTTGGAGAAAGATAAATGTTACAAATTTAAATATGTTGATTTTGAGGTGTGAGTGGGCATTTAAGTAGAGATATGTGGTTTGAGAGACAGTAGCATTAGAGACTGTAGAGAAATAGTCTTACAAAACTATATTATATTTGATATAGTTCTCAGTAAGAGAAAGACAAAGTAGATTTATTCATGAGTTTAAAAGAAGACCTGACTAAGCACAGTGGGTCTGGAATTGTACACAGGAATTACACAAAAATTTAGATGAAATCTTGCAAAATCCCCTTTTTAAAATCTCCCAATTCTGCTTCCCTCTTCACTCTTCTAAAATGAAGAGCAAATGAGACCTCTAATTGAAATTTAAGAATCAGTTTCAATAGCACCCAAATGTAAATTGAAAAGGCATCAGAAAAATCCAGCGAACTTCTTTATGAAAGCAATATATTTGTGTAGGATAAAACTCAATCAAATTTTAAGAATTAGTAAACTGAAGCAACACCATATGCACAAAAACAAAACCTGTATATGCCTATGAAAATATTCCCTAGCAATAATGAAAAATAATATATAATCTAAAAAAGATATTATAGAAAACCAAAGCAAATTTCAGATAGTATCTGCTTTATAATCTTGATAAAATACAATTACTATGAAATAAGGAAAAAAAGAGACAATAAGAAAACAGAAGTAGGGTAGTAATAGTGAATTGCATACAGACATTTAAATGTACATAAGTAAGATATGTGAAAATTTTGAAATAAAAACATAATATTAAAATTTTAAAATACAATTGAAGCAATAAGTAGCAGAATCATAAAAGGCAATAAGCATATAGTAATATGAAGGAGAGTCTTAAAGACACCTTCCACAGCACAGGGGAATCCCCAGAAGAAAAAGGATGGATGCTAAATCATCAACATGCAGATAACCAGTGCTCCTGAATAGCAAATGGAAAAGCAGACCAATGGAAATAAATAGTAAAAGTAAAACTTTCATGAACTGAACTAAGACTCGAAACTACACTTTCCCATACAATTACCTGGATAAAAGATCAAAATCTAGGTATATTCTGGAAAAGCTCTAATATATCAAAGAAAAATAAACAATATTATAAGCATTTGAGAACAAAGTAAGATTCTACCGGGATGAAGCTTCTGGTCTGTCAGCATCAAAACACAAACTCTGTAGAAAAGATCTAAATAAACTTTCAAAAATAGAAACAAAATTTGTCCAGGATGATTTTTAATATAAAGAGAACAAAAAGAGGATCTTAAAAATGATAAATAATAAAGTGTGACATACATGATTGGAAAAAAAGGTTTTATTATTAGCATACCATGAGCTCTTAAAATGAATTTAAAAGTAAACATTCAATTAAAGTAAAAAGGTCAGTTAAAACAATGAGATCCAAGTGTTGTCAAAGATGGAAAAGAATAACATTTGGAACATTTCCAGAGAAATAGGATCACCCACACACTATTTGAGGATGGGGAATAACTTAAAGGAAACTTTAAGAAAGTAGCTTTGCATTATGGTTTTGAAACTGTATATATACATTAGCCCATAATTTTCATTCTGATGGAAAAATAAATCTTGAAACTAAATAAAGTATTTTGTTTTAAAATATGATTTGTGTATAAGCTTAGTAGAAATTCTGGATATCAACACATCAAAATATTTATAACTTTTCTAGTGTAGAATTATCAGTCATTTAATTTTATTCTTTATATTTTCCTATATTTTGGGATGTTATAATAATTGTGTATTTACTTTATAATTTAAAAAATAATTACAATTTTTAAAATTTTCAATTGTTTGGAGACATGCAACTTTATCTCCCTTCTTTTTATTTTCTTAAATGCTTTGTTATGCATTGCTCGCTTGTACAACTACATGAATAGAAATATTTATGAAAATAAAATTGATACAACAAATATTAAAATGAATAAATCATAATTTGTGTTTTATTTTCAAAATTTATTTTATTCCTAGAAAATAAATTTCTGAATAGTTTCAACAGTACTGAGCAAGCTACATGAAAGCCTGAGGTAAAAGGAAAAAAGTAATACTAATACCATATTTATTTAAAATTTTAATATTTTGTTTATTACAAATTTATTGCACTAATTTTAGGTTTTTTTTAAATACTACATTGAAATATTACTTTGATTACTAGTTTTTGACGTCCCTCTTATATTTTATACTCACCAAGGCAAGTGCCTTACTAGCCTCACTCTAGTCCTTGCCTTGATCATTCCACATTTCTATCACGTTAGTCTCACCAGCATCCCTCCTATTATCTTCAAAAAAGAAAAGAAAAGATATAGAATATTCTTTTATATATGTGTTTTACATAATTATACTTGTGGACAAACTTGTCAAATAATATGCACTCAAAAAATAACCGACAAATAATTTTTGACAAATTTTAACAAATCTGTTAAATTTCTTCTTAAAAATTAAGTCAATGTTTATAATCAATATAACCCAAATTGATGACAAAATAGCTATGAGAAGGTTTATTACATGTTTGACATTGATTAAGAAAGTAAGAAGAGATGCTTGTTGCCTTTAAGAGATGCTAAAAGGAGTCTCTCAGTGGTTGATTTATTCTTAAAACTACTCTTACTACGTTAAGGGGACAATTTTTGTTCTATTAATTTGGTTATTATTTTCCAGGTAGAAAAAAAAATTTTCCCCCAATATTTAAAACAGATATATATGTCCTAAATCACGGTACTCTGTAAGCTATCTACTGTTAAGGCAAACAAGTGCTGATAAAAGCTAGATTAAGAAGGTCCAATTGTACCACTCACTCTGAATCAAGATGAGTAAATGATGCAATTGGATTTAGCAGAGGTCCATCGACAAGTGACAATTCATCCTGTCTAGTACAAAGAGGGGGCAAAATGGGCGCTCTTAATCATTGTGATCTACATCCATAGATTTAATTGTAACCATCAAGTTGGCTGTAAAAGTAATCAACTCTATATGTGTATTAATTAATTATACTTAGGAAAACTCTTCCCTGAGCTCTAGGCTCTTGTGTCTGCTCCAAATGTGTTTCATTTTTCTCTGTGCACCTTGATAAAACCCCTTCAATTCTATTTATCTACAATTTAAACTGAGTTGGCACTTTGACAAGTACAAAGCCCTGGCTCTATAGTTTTGGAAATAACTTACTCTTCACCAACTGTTACCCTAAAGGTCTAATAACAGATTATTTTGCCTAGCACATTTTACCTTCTCAAAAAAATTCTCTTGTCCTTATATACTGATAAAATAACTCTTTGATTCATACAAGATTGAAGAAAAAACACTATCCAAGTGTTTTGGTTATTAGAAAGAAAACTTTAAAATCACATTTTTTAAAAAAATAATGACTTAATATTTGAAGATCTATAATTATTCTAAGTAATTAGACAACAGATGTGACCTAGGTATTCTGGATATGTAAATACATATGAAAAATATTTAGTAACAATATTGTTTAGATTGTTATTTCTGAACTGTGAGAACCATAACAAAATTCACTCACGATTCTTTTCCCCACTCTTTACCCATTAAAAAACTTGAAAAATTCCCTGACTCTGAACTCCTCAGAGAAATGAGCTGCAGTTACCTCCCCAGGGCCACGTTTATGGTCTAGGGCAGCAAGTTCTGAGTTGGCCCTGCCACTTTTATTTGTAATGGAAATCAAGTTCAGAGGACTTAAGATGTGTCTCTTAGTTAATCAGTTCTAAATCTCCATCTCAGTAACCACGTGGTGGTCTATATTCATTATGGAGCTGGGATATTATATAGATTCCAAAACTCAACTGTAAATTTTTGAAAGAGAGATAAATGAAAAAAGAGAGAGGAGAGGGAGGAAAAAGAACAGTGATTGATGAAACTACTCTGCTCAACTAGTTAGTTCCCTTGCTCACAGAAGTTAGATTTGCTTCTCTTGGAACCTAAGTCCCCACAAGTAATATGATATGCGTGAGGGGAAAAAACGTTTCTCATGAGATTAATTTGCCACAACCATGTTAAGCAGAGTTAGAAAGTTTTAAGGAAAAGGTTCATGAATGACAAGGCCTGCTTAACGCAATGATTGTCTCACCAAACCATTCTCACAGAAGCACTAAACCACAAGCCTGAAATTTCAATCAAAGCACAATGAACCACAGGCTGCTTCTGGAAACCAGGGAATTTGAAAAGTCAAAATGACAGATTCATCCTACCTTGTCAGTGTCATTACTCCTAAATCCAGGCTCAGTACTTATAAACGATTTCCCATGATTGTGATCAATGATAAATACGAAGGAGACTCTCCAAGAGGCATCACAATCATAAGGAAGCCAGTGAGTCAGTCATGGGATCCTGGGACCATGTCACAGACTAGGTGGGATCATGATCAATGTCAATTTATTTTATAAGAATTATTCAGTTGTTTTATAAAAATAGTGTTTACTTTTAGTTAGTCAGAGGTAAGTGGTATCCCCCCCACACACACATTCCTATTGCAATGTTACTATCAAGTAGCATGCTACAATAAAAAAAGTCTCATACCAACTTCTATCAGACATAAAGTATTTATCATTAACCAGGAAATAAAGCAGTCATTCAACCTATTATGTAAGCTCAATAAAGCCCAGTTCTCTGTATGTGCTGATATGACAGCACATTGCATTAAAGTTTCCCCAAAGACAGCTGTAAAAATAAACTAGTGACAGAATTTAACTATTTTTCCCCCCACGGAGTCATAAGTGGTTAAAAGCAGGATGAAGGAGACCTAAACCCTGAGTGTCATTTTGAGTGGTATGTGCTACCGGGCTCTGCATTTCATACCCTATTAAACCAAGGCCAGGAACGCCTGCACAGTCTGTCCAGCCAATTCGCCTACATTCGGCACCTACCTTTCACCAATGAAAAGTAATTTCTAGCAGATCTACGCTAGTCAGCAATCAGTTAGTGTTAGAGGAAGATAAAGACAGCTATAGATTTGGAGTGTGGGATTACAGTTTTTGTTGTTATTGTTTTGTTTCTGTTTGTTGCTTCCCACCTCTCCCCCCCTCAAATGCTGACTAATCCAGCACTTTCTAAAAAAAAAGCTAACTAATCACTTGGAGTTCCAATGAGAACACCTAAAATATTAATGAACTGCTATCTAGTGTAAACTGAAGTAAACATATGGACCATAATGTCTATGTCGAGGTATTTTAAAGTAAATCAGTGTGTCAATATCTTTACTTTTAAACCTAACATTTAAAAATATCTGTGTAAATAGAGACTATACAACTATCTTAATAGGAACAAACACTCTTTTGCTTTTTTTTGCTAAGATTTTAAGGATGATAGTAGTCAACTTACTCCCATGAAATACCTGACATGTTTCCAAACACATAGATTATGTAGAAGTAATATTTTATCATTTATTAACATGCACATGACATATTGAATCGTGCACTTGAAACTTATATAATCTTATTAACCAATGTCACCCCGATAAATTTAATTTGAAAAGTACCTACGCTATGCCATTTCTTCTAATTCGTACCACAAACTCGAAACATAGGCATTCTTACACCCCTCCTCCCCACCCTGTGCATCAGGCCAGCCGTGATCCATAGCGAAGTGTTTTCTCTCTAAGGATCAACATTGTTCAGTACAGAGGGCAAGAACAGGCTTTGGAAGTTTAGTATACAAATGACTGCAGTGATAAGGTGACTATTGCCTCTAATTCTTTGTGGCATGAGGCGAGGACTATATTATTCATTATTAGCCAAGAGTAATATAATTTGGAGGTCAGCATTGTTGTGTTTTGTTGATGTTAATATAGCCAAGCACAATTAGGGAATATTCTAGAGCACAGGCTAGAACTCTCACCTCTGTTGAGATATAATAAATGGCTTGTCATCTGTTCTGGGTTTTTTTGTTGTTGTTTGTTTGTTTTTTATCATTTGGGCAATGCTGAGCTGTGATGTTAGTGGAATTTAGAAAAGTTTAAAAGGCTGAGACACTGCTCAATAACCTTATGTTTTCTTTAATAAGTGAGATGTAGTTTAAAAAAAAAAATGAAAAGCAGCTAAGTGGCCTTTAAGAGGAACATTCCTCCTCCTTCTCTAAGGAGTGACTTAGACCCTGGGAAAACAAAACTCAATATGTATATAATTGACTAATTATTTGCAATTCCTGATAAAAAAAAATCAGACATTTTTATTTTCAGATAGCTCCTACATTAGGTTTTATTTTAAAAGATCTGTCTATTCTGTTGGAGATTGTGCAGTTGTCTGAAATTGGAGGAAGACTAAGTAAGTCAAGGGAGACTCTGAGGAAGCGTATAAAACGTTTTCGTGCCAGAATGTATCTCACACTTTTTAAAACTGCCCTTTTTACGTATAAGATAATTTCTCCTCTTCTTATCATCTGGGCTACATAGGAGCAGAAACAAACAAAAAAAAAAATCAAGGATATACAACTGGATTTGGCTTCCACAGACACAGCATCTGTGTTTCTCTGCTCTTTCCATTTCTGGCAGCGTTGCGAAGGCCAGCCTCCTGGAGCCGCGCTGCCGGAGCAGCTTGTGTGCATGTGGGCTCCCAGCGCTCACGCGTCCTGGCCCTTCCCTATTACAGGAGGAGACTCACCAGAAGTTACAGTTGTGCTGCCCTCAGCATGTTTGAAAACACAGGGGCTACTGTATTCCTTATACCATTTTCTCCCCTAATAGCAATATAGGCTTATATGTTTACAATAAAATCAATGATTGAGGACTGCGATAACTGCTCATTCATTGGCCGACATGCCACGCTGAGGAATTCTGATCACTCACAGGGAGTGTGAAAATACACTAACTCCCCAGCAGCTCATCATCCACTACAGACCCTGAGATGATGTCAGAGAAACAACAGCGAAAAGAGTGTGTCTATACTCCAACTGGGAGGTCACCTTAGCTTAGAATGGAAGTCTGCTTTGAACTTAACTTTTTATTGGAAGCATTTTTTTTTTTCTGATGATTCGTTGGGATGTAAAGTACAGTTGAAAAGATAGGTGTAAAACAGGCAGACTTTCTTTTTTTTTTTTTTTTTTTTTTTTGCTTCAACTGCCTCTTAGGAAAAATCACCATTTTCATAGCCCAGATCCTTCACGGTTTGTTTTTGCTACTGTTTTTATTGGGGTGGCCCCAACCAGGCATCAGGACTTGGGCTAGGAGTCAGGAAACTATAGTTCCTGCCCTAGCTCTGCCCTGGGCTCTTAGCAACTTACTCATATTTCAGGTATGACTTTCCTCTCCAGCAGATGAAAATGCCCCCAACCTCCCAGAAAAGCTCTGGAAGTTCATAAGATCTTTGATGTACTCTTCAGAGAGTTCAGGTTTATACTAACAAGATAAAACGTATTCCATTTGGAGAGAATCAGAAGAAAGCAATAGACTTGAACTTGGAAAACATATTAAAAGCCACAGACAGCAATAGAAAAAGCACGAGACCTCTACCTCTGGCAGACTGAATGGGGGAAAAGGCACACATTCTCTAATGAAACAAAGAATTGCTTGAAGTGCTTTAGGACAATGCCTCTAGGGTCTGTCTCATATTTCACTTGCATAATAAACTATAAAGCATTTACGTTAAAAGCAGTGCCAGGTTATTGTTGGTTTTTTTCCTTCCTCTCCCATCCCTCCCAAAATAAAACATCGGCATTCCTTTAAAGGCCTATATTTAATCACACTTCCAATATTTATTTGATCATTTTTTTTGAAAAAATGGTATTAGCTTACACTCTGAGATCACTTTCATATTTAAGAATCTAATTCTATTACAAAACAGAAACTTTTTCCTCTATGTCATTTTTGATCAAATGGGGCTCATTAGATTTTATTTAAAAATCATTAGATTTTATTTACTGTGCTAGTTTACTTATTTCCTGGAATCTGAATTTATAATTCTTGTCCCTTCTGGACCTCATGAAAATGCAACTTTTGACCTTCCCTCCCTAAAGCTTTTTATAAGATGGGGAGCTAACCATGTGTGATGAATGACTTCAGTGACAGTGAATCTCAGATGCTTACACACAGGGTGGTCAAGGCAAATCTGGAAATTCAATTCACCTCTAGGATTCAAATATGTTAGGTTATAGGTATGTGTGAGAGGGTATGTATGAATGATGTTGGGGGGGATTAAATTAATATAATTCCATCTTGCTATTTGAAAGGAACGTAGTAAAATATAAATTGTGTTTTTGACCCAGACTGTATTGCCCTAAAAAATTAAAATACTGAGCAAGTTTCCCATTAAATTCAACTCTTTAAGATGCACTGGCAAACAAAACAAACTTCAAAGCAAACTACCACAGCTTTCTCCCAACTTTGCCAACTCACTTTATAGGCAGCCGGCTACTTTGAACTTTTGATTTCATTTGTAAGGCTTAATTGGGAGCATTGAAATCATTCCTGATTTAACATCACCAGCCTATAAATTGCAGCTGAATACAGTGATTGGATCACAACAATGATGAAGCATCAGTCTTTGAAGTCTGGCTCTTAATACATCTCAATCAATACTTCAAAGGGGCAAGTTGGGTCCCTTGATCACCTTTGTCTACCTGGCCAAGTTCTTAGCACAGCTCCAGAAACAGGTAGACTAGTGGGTACTCGTGTTTTTCTGCTAAAGAGTTTACATCCATGTTTTAATAGTAAAACTTTGAAACAAGTCTGCTACCTTCAGATCACTCAAAGTGAACTACAAATTTATGTTTTTAAAAATGAATGTGCTCCTTTGCTATCTGTGCCCATCAAATTAGCTTGCAAATATTATCTGTTCTGCTTCTAAAACATTAACATTTTTATTGGACTTAAAATTCCTTAAATTATGATTTTAAAAACTTTGGACTAGTATTTCTACTCTCAGAGACTGTACCCTTACGTTTTTCTCACATGCCCATCTCCTCACTCCCACTCGAGTACACACACACTAACAAAAACTGAGGCTTTGCTTTTCTGTTATTATTTGCCCTGTCAATCTTGAAGGTTCTACTTGTATTTAAAGTATCTGATTATCCAACAAGATCACTGATTTGGTATAATGAATAATTCAAAGGATTAAGAGTGTTAAAAATTATTCATAGCAAGCATTAAATAGCCAGAGGTTCTCCATGTAAGGCCTACCATAAAATATGAATTTCATTTTTCAAAGATATATATTTAAGAGAAACTTAAACCTGAGAGTAAACTCACTGGCAGTTAGGATAACTGTTCAAGTGATCTAGACACTTTATAAAATGGTCTATCCAAGAAGGTTTAGGTGAACTCTTGTCTGGAGGTTGTGGAATAAACTGAAAAATCTCTTGAAGGCCTATGGAGTCCTTTGATTTTACATTAAGCAGGCCCTAGACCACACACAGGCACTTTTTATGACATCGCTTCCTTGAATATTTGTTTCTTTATGGAGCAGATGGGCAGACAGAAGAAAAAGTCCTATTTGTCATAACAGAGTCTTACAAATGAAAATGATTTTACAATAGAGATAAAATTACTACAATAAAAGATAAAATATCCATGTTTATCAACTTGACATTGAAGTCAATCCAAAGTTAAGAATAAAGAATAAGAAAATTTTAAAGTTTCTGCCTCATTTTCTGTTAGAATATTTATCTTCTCCTAAGCCACTGCAGCAAAAGAGAACGTTTTTCTTTTTCTACTCAGGGTAGTGGAAGCATGTTGCTCATGTTTAGTCTGTACCATTACAGATTTTATGGTCTGGTTTTGACTCACAAGGATAATTCCAAATAAGGAATAATAAGAATTTATAAGCTCAGTGCTGTGGAACAAACACGTGTTACATTGGAGCAAAGGAAACAAAGTAGGGAATTTCCTTAAAATGATGAATTCATGGCTATGCTATTTCTGCAGTCCAGGAATGATTTGTAAATAGGTCTAGGAATGAGCACAATGAGTTTCCTTTTGTTTCTTTGTAAGGACCAAGAAGCTCACGATATCTTACTGAGAGCCCTCTTCCCAAATTTGGGAGATTCTGAGAAGGATTTTGTAAGCATATGTCTTCTTGATTTGGCCACTTATTTTTCCATAATCACCTCAAACTCAATATATTTAAAGAGAATTCATTATTATTTCTCTTTTCCTAATCCATCCATCCTGAGTTCCCTATCTTAATGAATGAGTTCAAACATATTCTGGATGCCCAATCCAAAATCTGTTTCACTGAGATAAACTTTCCACAGAAGAACAAGGATGTGATCTCAGCTATAGAAACTAAAGTGTATGCCCCACAATTAGAGAATATTCAAGGATCAAGATTGTTTCTCAAGATACCTGGATTTTGGGGCAAAAAGAATAGCTCTACAAGAGAAAAATTAATTTTCAATATAGCCAACATCAGAAAACACTATAGGGAAAAAGAGTCTTTAGTCTGTTGGCATTAAAGAGAATTAGAAAAACAGAAGCAAAACTGAGAGCAAGCTAGTGTAAAATATTTTGATTAAGAAAATACTTTAACACAAATACATTACCTAAACACAAATTATTTTGATTAGGTAATGTATTTGTATGTAACAGGACAGTGAATTTACTTTGTTTTCCAAAGAAGAGGTCTTTTTAGAAATGCTAACATCAGATCGACAGCCCTGAAGTAATATTCCTGTTATACTGTTAAGAAACATAACTATGTTCTCAGTTGTCATCGCCAACTCAGCTGGCTTTTCCTTCATAAAGCTTACATTTTATCAACTACCTATTTTGGATCTCATCTGTCAATAACAGTGTTGAGGTTATTTTGAGTTGAAAGCTCTGGTTTTTCACTGGACCATCTTGGTATATATACAGTACTACTTATGATCTATATAACTATATACAAATTACTTAACTTTTTTTGTCTCTTTTTCCAGAACATATCAGTTTAAAATCAGTGTGACAATATTTCCAGTCACTTTATATTTTGGAATCACTTATGCCAATTCCATTACTTTATATAATACAATAAAATTATTTGATTGGCAAAAATTCTTTTAGAGCTCTCTCAATTTGAAATGATAGCAGTAAAAATTGAAATAATAAGAGCAAAAGCTCGTATAGAACTTACTTTATAACAAACTCTCTCGACACTTTACAAGCATTAGCTCATTTAAAATTCATTCATTGACTCTGAAATCTATGGAGGTAGTTACTATTATCACCCACAAATGAGGAAATTGAACTACAGAGAATTTACTCAACTTTCCCAAAGCCACATAGTGACAAGGCTGGGATTCAAACACAAGTAGTCTGGCTTCCGAATGTATGTATTTAAATACTACACTCTACTGGCTCTCAAGCTTTAAGTGGAATGTCTATTCTGGAGTGTGAAAGCTACTTTTCATTTTTATGGACCCTATCCACATTCAAATAATGAAGAGAACAAGAATGGATTGAAAGTTTATGATAAATGGTTGTTATTTCACTGTCAGTGAACCTAATTCCAATTCCAACACTAGAAGCCACTGGCCTGTTTCTAATAAAAACAGAATACAAAATAAAGCATAAATCACCAAAAACTCTTATAAAGCACTTCATTAAAATCAGCATCTAAAGGAATATAGCCTCTATATTTGCAAGAGACAATAAAAGAAGTAAAATATATACTCAGATTTCCTTGGCATACAATTCTAAAACCTGATAAAATGTCTATGGTGACAAGTAATCTTTGGGAAATTGAAAAACAATTATTACCTTATCTGTTGGCAGGCAGGAAAAATGGAAGTACTGTTAAATGGTGCAAAAAAGAGATTAGTATGTTCATTGAGAATATTCTAAATTGAATAGAAAGGTAATATACTTTTTCTGCGTTAGCATGCAAACAGTTCTTTGAAGAAAATTGAAAAGCTATAGTTTGTATAGCTGGAATGAATTTTGTAGTACTTATCGGTGCTCTTCACCTAAACACATGATAGGATTGCACTGCTTATTTTTGAACTTAGGAGAGATGATGTGATATGTGTCACTTCTGGGCATAAAAGTCCCTGGATTTTGGCCGCATTTCCTTCCTCTGCTACACTGACTATATCAGATGACACATCAAGAAACTGTTTTTGCCAGGCTGAGACCCTCCATGCATGATGGGTGGAGGACCACGGCAAACCAGCAACTCAGGAATGAGAAATACATTCTTGCTTGTTAGTATTCTAGAATTTAGGATTTTGCTGGTGGCGATGTGACTTCATTATAATCTAACCATTCTAATAAGTACAAATTTACTTCCACAAAATTAAGTTGAAAGAAAAAAAGTCATTTCTTTATTTTCTTTAACTGAACCAGAATCTAGAACTTGACTTCTAGTCTTCACTTTATTGGGTTGGCAGGAAATTTAATGTTATTTTGTATTGAAGTTCACTTCTTATTTCATAAATTTTACTAATATTCTAATATACAGCAGTATAATTCAGGAAATCTCCTTTGGTATTCTTTTCCTTATGATTGCTCCTAGAAAAGTCCATCAAGTCCTATCTGAAATTTGAATAGCCAAGACCTGACGGCTTTCATGAATCCTGTTTCTATACAACACTCTTATTGAATGCTGAACCCCTGCTCCTCCAGCACACCCTGCAGAGAGCTATTGTCTGGCATTCTTGCCTTCTATTTAGAGCCAATCATTTTTCATGTTTGATGCCCAGAATAGGTAAGAATCCAAGTGTTATGGGGACCTGAACTTAAAAGTTTGAAAAGATCTCTTCAAGAAAAGGAAAAATTTACCTGTAATTTCTTTATCTTGATCTGGATTGTGATTACCAGGATACATGTATAGTACTAATTCACTTAGGATTTATGTATTTTATTATATGAATGTCATATGGCAATAGAAAGTTTGGAGGGAAAAATGATTTAGAAATTAGGCTCAGGACTTTGGATGACTTTTCTGCCTTCAAAGGGCCCAGAGGGCAAGTTTCATGAACTCCAAGGTAAAGCAGTACCTCTGACCCTGAAGCCTCTCTCCTGACCTCTGTGGCTCTCCTATTTGGGTAAATCCTTTCTTATCCCAGGATAATCCTTGTCAGGAGTAGGGAAATTCAATTTAAAAAGTTAGAAAGGGTTTTGCCTTTAATTTCCCTTGAAGCGAGGGAGCATGTAGTCCATCTATTGGAAATGGAAGAAAAATGATTATATCAAGAACTGTCAAGATTAATATCTTCATACATTATCCTGCCAAATATAGATGTAAAAAGAGAGCTACATACATCTTGTAGAATTGCATTGCAATCGATCTTGTGCATTATTCACTTTAAATATTAGATATTCTTTTAAATAAAAGATTAAAAGAATCTTATTTAGCATATATATCAATACTGCCACATACCACCTTGGAAAGTTGATAAAAGAAATTGAGAAAAATACAGGGAAATTGCATACTTATTTCTTTTAGGATGCTTAAAGGTAAACATAATCCAAACAATAGTAGCCCAATAGATAAAGATATTTTCTGTCTTAGTTCTATAATATCATAAAGAAAACTTCTTTAAACACAAATGAAAGTTAAAGGCCCAATAGAGAGTAAAATATTTGTACTGTTAAGCAAAAAGCGATCATTATTGAGGGTTCTGAAGCAATTATAAATCCTCTATCATTTGATTTTGAGTGTCTATAAATGTTAAACCTACTTTCATTATACACCTTACTTTCCCAGAAGAACATAATAATAAATTATACTTTTTAATGTAAAATCGCTTAAAGGAGAATGGAAGATCAAGCTTTCCAAAGTCTCCCATCATTGGTACTCAATATTAGTTCAATAAATTAAAAATTATTAAAATGAATTTGCCATAATGATTAGTGATCTTAGTGACTTAGGTCTACCATGTTGATTCCTTTATTTTTGTTCTATTTGTTTAATATGCCTCTGGCAAACCTTCTTACCATGAAAGAATTCTGTATTTTGCTAATGAATTTGGTTTTATTACAAACTCTGCCACATAGCTTTAAACCTATGAAATATCTTTTACTTCCAACACATGTAATTGGTTTTATTTTATCCTAATGATAAGGATGTCATATAACACCACATATCCTCCCATGTAAACGGGTTCTGTGCATACAAATAATTATTGGTTTAATCATTAGTCAAAATTGTTTAAGATATTACATTTCACAGAAAACACTGAAATTTAAAATAGAAATTGATAATGCCTAAGTATGGCCTGATTGATTAATCATAGAAAACCATTTCTAAAAAATCCACTGTTAAAACTGCTCTGAATTCTAATAAAACACTTGAATGCAAATAGTAATTTTTCACACATGATTTGTATAACCAGTGGTTTTAGGAAAATATATAAATTAACACTAAAATAACAAATGGACTTATTCTAGAATGCTACTATGAGTAAGACATTTTCTCAACTATGATCATTAAAATCACACTTTTTAGAAGCTTTTATGTGTGTGTGTGTGTGTGTGTGTGTGTGTGTGTGTGTGTCGTTTTCATGTATATATGTATAGATAGACAGATAGATATAACTATAGCCTCAAGTACATTAGCAAAAAAGCATTGCTTCAGCTTCAAGAACCATATTATTTGAGAATGTGAAAGCTGCTTTGCATGTTGTCTGGAAGTTATGACTCTCTTCAATTCTCTAATAAAGTAGTAAAGGAACACTAAACAAAAACACCTGGTTGGCCTATATGACTTCACTAGTTCACTAGGAGAGTTCAAAGCTCTTTGTAAACATTTTGCTACCTTACTTGTAATTAAACTACGTAAACTACTTCCTGAGTGTATTGCTCACCAATGACAGTTAATTAACTATTTCAATGCATTGGGGTATCATTAGGGCACCATTACTTTCTGCATAATAACCATAACTTTAGAAGTTGTATTAGCTGAACTATGAAAATAAACTCAGACCCAGGGCCTCAGAACCTAAATGGCCTTGTTGTAATGGAGTAGAAATTTCTCTGTAAATAAAACAAAATCAAGCATCTATTCAGGTTACTAATAATATCTATTATGTCAACATATAATATTAATGTAGAAGTTATGAAAAGTTTAGCAAAATGACAAAGTTTTAAAGTTATTTTTATGTTAATGCAGAATTTTTTCTCCACAAATATACACTTTTTAAATAAAATATTAATATGTCTAAGAGATCTGAAAAGAAAATGTAGATAGTAAAGATAACCAGAGAAAAATCATAAAATCAAACAATGAAAATGTAATGTAAAAATAATATTAAAATTTTATTTCTTTAATATAAGTAATTATAGAAATAATATATGCCTACCATTTAAAAATCTATTTTTAAGGTAATTTTGATTATAAAATGGCTAATTGTATGTTGTTTAAAAGAAAAACAATACCTAAATGCAGAGTTAAATATTAATGCTATCTGTGTAATATTTAAAGAAAAAAAGTATCTATATACAGAGTTAAAGTATAATGCCGCATTCCTTCTCTTTCAATAAATTCCCTGAATTAGTTTGTTAAGTGTTTTATGGATATGATTTCAGATATATTCTTTATTAACTCAATATATGTTTTAAAGCTTATTAAATAAGCTTATGCTTTAACATAAGTTTATATATAATATATGATATTCTGACACTAGCATATTTTTTCTCGGTAATATAGTATAGATATTTTTCATATTAAATTTTTAAAATTTTACTTCATTTTTTTATATGAACTGCTCAGTGATCCATTTTTCGAATATAACATATTTACTTAAACAATCTCCAGAGTTTTTTTTCCCTCTCTCTTAACAGTGCTGGAACACTTAATCAATAATGTGGCTATAATTATCAAAACATTTCTAGAAATGAAATTGATATGTCCAGTAATTTGAAAAATTTAAATATTGATTATTATTGAGCTGCCTTCCCATGAATTCTATATGATAGTTCTTATTTCTCCTAAAACTGCTACACTATTGATCTGCTCTACAAATCTGATAGCTGAATGTCAGTACCTCATTACTGCATATAATTATATTTATTTGATTTTGATTGGTGCTAGTCATCATTAGCCACTTGTATTTCTTTTCTGTTCTCACCTTTCATACTTTTTTAAAAAAAAATACTAAAGTTGATCCTTTTTTCTTTTGACTCATAAGTACTTTTTAATATAAAGGGTACTGGTTTGTGTTTTTATATAAACATTGAATAAAGCTTGTGTTTTGAAATTTATACTTAAATTTCCTCAATTTTATATTTTGAGTTATGAAATTATTTTTCCTGTATGTGTCTTAAAATAAATTTTATATAAATATTTCTAGATTTTTCTTTTTTTGTTTCTGAGTTTCATGTCTCACACTAAGATCATACAAAATAAGCAACAACAAAAAACGTACCTCTGTTCTCAGACTTTTATGATTCATTTTTTGCTTGAAGAGTCTGTATGCGCCTATATTTTGTTTGAAAGATTGATGTGAGGCTATGACTTTATTTTCAGGCCATTGGCCTTTTGGCCCAGCACAATTTATTGAGTATCCTGATTTTCTCCCCTGGTTCATAGTGTTTCCCTTCTCCCATCTTTCTGATCTTTCTACTAAGACCTGGGACTCATTCATTACTCCTGAAGTAAAGCCATGTTGTTAAGCTTATTATCAATTATAAAATATATTTGAACTTTTGGTAGGCTGGCAAGCCATTACTACCATTTTATTCTTGAGTGACCTTCTGGAAGAACTTTATGGTCATTTTATGATGTTCCAAAAGAATAACATTTTGACTAATGCTATATTAAATTTAAAGATTAATTTAGAAAGTTAGGCATGTTTAAATATCACTTACAAGACTAATAAGACATAATATTAATTGAATAAGGCAACTATCATAGGTTTTAGTGCTCCCAATTAGCAGAGCCTTCTCTGTTAGCACATTCTTATAGCTCTTCTTAAGAGACAAATACAAAATCAGTGCATGCTTATGAAAAATTGTTTCACTACTAACCCTCTTTAATCCTTGAGTTCTGGCCTAATCATTCTAATCATCAGGCTATCAATAATCTTCTAAGGACCAAATTTCAGAATTCTTTCTCAGTAACCATCTTTTCCTTAACATTTGAAAATCTTGGTCAGCTTCGATATTTCATCTCAACTGTAGAATGGCTGAAGCATGTGATGGAATGTCCCACGCAGGTGGAAAGGCCCTTTGTCTACATCTTGGCTACTGCACTTACGTAATAACTCTGGGTGAGATATTTCATCTATTTCAGCTGCTGTATTCTTGCTCCTAAAATGTAGACACTAATGCTTCTTAGAAGGATCAATTTAAGGATCAGTGCACATGAACTGAGTGCTCAATAAATGGCACTTATATTGTTTCCAAGTGAATTGTGTGTTAATGCATATTGCATTTATTTAACAAATCCCAAAACTGATAGTTCTTATCCAAAATTTTCCTATATCAAAGGCTAGAAATTTTCGAACCAATCATTTACATTCTTTTTTCCTTATTTTACTTCTTACATCTCATATTAAATCTCTGTATGGATCACTTTTACATTACTATTATTCACCATATTCTGAACACCACTGTGCCTTAGGCCAATGATGCTTTACAGACTGATTTCACAATAGAAGCCTTTTCAACCTTCCTGATTCTAAGGCTTCACAAGTACAAAAAAACATTTTATAAACCACAAAATTGTTAATAAAAACAGGAATAGTGTCATTTTTAGGCAATGCACTTACACTTTCATTATATTATGTGTCTATTTCTTCATAAGATCTAATCTAAAAGTCTTCAAGGTTGTGTGTGGTTAAAGATATAAGAATAAGAAGTGGCTTGAATAAAGATGTGCACTTATTTCTAACTCTAAACTTGATGTTCTTTTTTCAAGGCTCCATAGACTATACTAACATTTTTTTTTAATTTGACAGGATTTAAGTAATAAATAAAGAGGGATATCTACATATAAGTCATTATTGTATCACAATACTCTTCCAAGATCACTTTTATTAATCCATTTCCAGATTTGAGAAAATAATTATTTTCCTCTTTTGGGCCACATCATATCTAAACGTAGGAGACCACACCACCTGGCTGAATCTCACCAATTCAACCTGATGTTCTGTTTATCCCAACATGTACTTCTTTAATTATCTTGGTAGCATCACTCTCCCATTAATAAACTATGCTCATAATCAGAGATGAAAATGGGACACTTTTCAGAATGAGAATGGAAGCTACTAAAAATTATAACAAATAGTCATATTCATATACCTCTTGCTGCCCTCCCTGAGCCTTGAGAATCTTTTCCTTCTTTTTTTACTCATACATATGACATGTATCCTG
Organism: Eidolon dupreanum; assembly: GCA_028627145.1. NCBI lineage: Eukaryota > Metazoa > Chordata > Mammalia > Chiroptera > Pteropodidae > Eidolon > Eidolon dupreanum. Next base: position 28,758,032 of record CM053512.1, on the reverse strand, counting down.
TAAGAACTGGCCCAGATCTGCCTTTTCTAGACATCTTTTGTCACCCAGATTTACTTTTTCTCTGAATCCTGTTAGTATCCAAACTACTAGCACATGTTTCGAGTGTATTCATGTTGCTTTGTGACCAAGACTGTGAGCTTCTTTGTGGAAGATAAGGGCTAGTCATTTTCTATAGTCTTCCAGAAACTTATCTGGGGCAGGGCACGTAATGGATATTCAGGGAACACCTGTGGAATTAACTGAAAAAGTCTTTCATCCTCTAAGCCCCCACTGTTAACCAGGGGGAGAGGATTAACTAATTAATTCATAATAATTTAAGCTTATTAAATTAAGGAATATTTTAGCTGATTCCATTTTAAAATGCCTTTAAACAAGAAGAAAGCAGAGCACAGAATACATAGATTTTAATAAAATTAAATTGAGGATCAAAATGTTAAGAGCAGTCTGGGAGGACTGGGCTGGTGCGAACTTCTTTGGCTGGCTCCAGGCAAAACATCTGACTTTCTGATAAAATTTTTAAAAATGGCATAGGAAAAAAGGCCCAGAATGAGCTAAAGACACATTTTCCTTATTTCAGAGTTTTTTTCTTAGGGCTAGCACTGTCTGAACTCTTTCTATCCAGTCACAGTAGTTCCTTCTTAACTTACTATCCAGGGGCTGTTCACTGCCCTCTCTCAGTCATTCACACCCAGGCTTGTAGTGTGAGGATGCCCTGAGCATATTTTTAATGCCTTCAGATGTACTATAAACAAAAATGTCAGTGTTAATGATCCTTTATTGGTGCTTCAGATTATGGTTCACTGAAGATGCAGGTCAAACTCCCAAGGATTCCGATGGTAAAACAGTAGCTGTCTGGCAATGCTGTGCCTCTGGAACTTGAGATCAGCTGTCACCAGGCATAAGCGTCCACTCCCTAAGAATATGTTTTCCTCAGCACATTTCAGCTCAATGCATATCATCCAAACTTATTTTAAAAGCTGGAGGATCAAGGTTTGGTGGAAAGCTCTGTGCTACTGACAAAAGTTCTCCAGCTGCATGTCCCAGGCTCAGATGAGCACAACTGCAGTCTTCTCTTTCTTTTTCCAGTTTACAGAACTGCACTTAATTTGAAAAATGGTGCATTTATCAAATTCTACTCATATTCTGTGAGCAGTTTCAGGATTATTTAACTTCACTGAAGACAGGGAATGCAATGAAAGCATTCTCTCAACTACAATATTATTGACCAGGTGTAGCTGTGTAGAATAACAATGTAATTCTCTGAATTAGCCATCTCATTGAACAGATGCAAAAGACTAATTTTCCTATCTGATAAAGGCAGATATGTGTATCTGTATATACATATATCCATATATCTAAATCAAAATGTATCATGCCTTTTCTGATTACTGACTGAGATGAATAAGGCTTTAACTTCTCACTTTTAGTTAAGTGGCTATTTGTTGAGCACTCAAATTAATACACAAAATCTGCAAACTATTGATTTTATAATAAATCAAAAGAAGACTGCTAAATTGCTCTTATAATTTAGAAGAAAAAAATGAATTCCTCCCTGTACAAACTTTGCAATGTTTTAGAACCCCTAGCCCACTGTAGATAATACTTTTTTAAAAATAAGACATTTATGCTGTTTTGCATATGTCTATATTTTTATTTTGATTATGCTCTGTGTGAACAGAGAGATCGAATATTTTAATTTGTCATGAAATGCTTATCTTTCTTACTTTACGAGCAAGCAGCATTTGGAATTTTGTGCTGAAGCGTCCTGTTAGCACATAAAATTACAAGGCAACAACATCTTGCTGCTCCTTATCTCCAAGGTAAAGACCTGACATTTCAGGACAGAAATGCTATCAGCATTCTTTTCTATGGCTACATTCAACGAGCTGTGTAAGCTGCTTCTCTGAGGGAAAGAAAAGGTGCATGAAATGCATGGACCGATGCTCTAATTTGGGGGTCATCAACTCTTAATATGGCTTGTAGCATGAATAATTTAGTTCTAATCCTTTTTAAAAGCTATATTGTAGCTATTCAGCGGTGTGCTTCAGTCAGCACACACCAATAAGTTACAAATGTCACACCATGATCTGACCTTGACGAAGTAGAAATTAATGGTATAAAGTAATTAAAGAGTTCTGTCTCCAAAATGTGCCCTCATACATTCAGTCTATTTTTTCTTCCTTAAGTAACAAATATTTATTGAATTTTTGAAAGATAAAAGTAAGTAATGTTGATTATAGAAAAATCAAGTAACAAAAAAAAGAAAATTGTCTAATATTTCTACGTGTTTCCATTGTAAAATTTTTTCTAAGTTCTTCTCTATTTATACATGTAATAATAAGCAACATACATGTGAGTGTATACATATATACATCTGAGTAATACATTCTTTTTACAAAATCAAGATTACATTGGCTATGCTGTTTTATATACTACTTTTCTACTTGTCTAATTTTTATACATATATTTTCATCCAGTCATATTTAAATTACTTCTTAAGATATCTAGGGCACTGTGAAGTTTGTGTTTTCATAGAATTTTCACAGAGTCTATATCATAGTATGAGCTCAATCAATGTTAACTACTATTTTTATCAGAGACTGTATGAGAAAAGTTATTAGTAGACAAATTTTTAATTCAATTTGTAGAATGATATATGGACAAAGAGAATTGTTGAAGATTGAATTTAGTCGCCTGACAAAATAATAACCTGTTTAGAACAAGCAAAACTGGACTAACTATAAGTATTATTTATTTATTTATATATTTAATAAATGCCATTAATTGCCTAATCGATACCAGGTTCTCTTCTCTGGTGGTATTACCACTGTGAAGAAAAAGAAGAAACAAACAAAATTTTGGCCCTCTAAGAGCTTATATTTTAATAAAGGACAGACATATTAACAAAATATAATATGTTGTCCAGTGATAACTGCTATAAAGATGAATAAAGAAGAGTAAGTGATAGCTAATTCCAAGAGTGCCATTAGGTAGAAGTGGCATCAGAGAAGCATTCTCTGGTGAGATGCGAACAGACATGTGAATGGCATAGGGGAGTAAGTCATGTATTTGACTGGAAAAAAGCATTCCGGTCCAAAGGCCCTGAGGAGTGTGTTTAACGAGTTCAAAAAATAAAAACAACAAAAACAAAAAACAGCGAAATGAGCTAGGGAAGTAAAGTAGGAAAGTAAATCAATGATGTTTGCTGAGTCTAGACTCTGTAGGCCACAACGAGATCGTAGATTTTTCTTTCTGTAGCTAGCTGATCACTTTGGTGAAGAAAGCCAATTCATGACAACTGTTTGCTTCTTCAGTGATACAGAGAGCATGAATTCATTAACTGACTGGGTAACTAAATCAGATGATCATTAAATTCTTTCTAATCCTGATAGTCTATGTCTAAAGGTCTCTTTATGAAGTTCTAATATGCAATTCTGTTTGTTAAGTGGAGGATTTCATTAAATCTGCAATTTCTTTCAATAGTCAGCATCACAGCATTAAGCACAGGGTCTATGGTTCAAGACCTATAATTTCTGATTTACAAATCAAGGAGGTTTAGACAGAATTTGGATTATTAAAACATGCAGTTTTAAAAACTAACACCTGTGAATTCATCTTAGCCAAAATCGAAATCTCAGTTTCTCTCTCTCTCCCTCCCTCTCCCCCAACTCCCTTGTAATGTATCTCTGCATTTCTCTTGCTGCCTGTCTGTCACTAAGTCCTCTTGGCAACACCTTGGGCTGTGAAGCTCCAGATACAAATTATTGTAAACAAACAAACAAAAAAAGGGCATGATAGTTGTTAAAGAGAACATTCTGCAGCTGCAAAAATACCTATAGGCTTTCCTCTGACAGGATGCTACCACTGTGTGCCCATAGCTGACTACAGGGTCACAGCATCCAAAAGTCCTCCAGGCATAAGTCTGCCTACAGCTTTGTTGAGGTTGCCAGTAATTGCAAAAATTCTTCTCTCACAGAAAAATTATAGCTGGGATTCTTCCTACTGAAAATGCCAAGTGCTTAAAACTAGGTAGTCTAGCTATGATAGCTAAATGATGGTGGCTCAGGTCCAGGAACAAAAGTCAATGCCTATGAAATACAGTAAAGAAAGTTTAGACTCATGGTGTTTGTGGATTGGCTGGTTGTTATAGAACTGTTCATTATGTAAACTCATAAAATTACTTAGGTTAAAAGTCCTGGAGGGTGATTCAAATCTGTAATTCTGGAACCTGAGTATGCATCAGAATCACTTGGGAAAATTGTTCAGCACAGATAGCTGGGCCCTATCCTCACAGTTCCTGATCAGTAGGTAAAGGAAAAGGCTGGATAATTTATATTTCTCACAAATTCCCTGATACTGCTGCTGTGGAATCAGGAATTTGAGAATTACTAATCTAGAGATAATTACTTGAGAATTTGCAACTTTGTCCTAATAAAATATAACTGCCCATTCAACTATCTGAGCTTTATTTCATAGGGACTGAGAGTCTGAATTCTAGAGGTTACTTGCCTTAGTTCCAAGGTTTTTCTGTGAAAATTTAGACCCCAGTCCATATTTTTCTTAATAGTATTATTGCAGTGGCTAACATTTACAGAGACTTGGGTTTGCCAGGAAATTTATAGATATAGAATTATATCTATAAATCTAAAATTTTAAGAGGTAGGCATTACTATCCCATTTCTTGATGAAAAAGCAGACTATAGGATGTTAGGTAGATTGCATAAGATTACAAAGCTACTAAGTGGCAAAGACAATATCAGCATCTTGGTCCTAGTTGTTATTTCTTCTGCTGCAGGATTTTGCTGAATTTAATGTGCATTTAAATGATCTGGGGATCTTGTTAATATACAGACTCTTATTATATAATGAATATGTAATGGCAAAATTATCAATATTACTAAAATATTTTAAATAAATTTATGTTATGATAATCACATCATTCACATAATTTAAAATAATGGAACATAAGATGTAAAAATATTATTTATTGCATTAAACTAAATTACTTCGTGTGACTTGAGTCTTTAAAAAACTATAATCATTTAATTGCACAAGGCACATAGATCTTATAAACATAAAAACACAATAAACTTATAATTTACCTTTTGTTTAATAGAAAATTATATTTTAATTTTAGTTACAGCTAAAAAATATAACCTGTTTCAGTATGTGATTGAAATGGAAATGATATAAATTTCCTGTTGAGAACTGTAATCCTCCGACAGACCATCTTACTCTGAGAACGCTATCTTAAGTTTAAGTTACTTCCAAGCAGGAGAATTTAGTATTATTTTCCTTCATACGTTTATTTGAGGGCTGTTTATAGTCAATTTTTTAAATATGCATCTTTAAAATACATTTTACTTAATTGTTCAAGAATATCTTATTTTTATTTTAAACCATAATATATCTTTCCCAATATTCTCCAACAATATATAAAGTTTTGTTTTCAAATAATGCAAAGAAATGTACAAAACTTGAAAATCAAGAGAGTCACACTAAGGCATTGTTAAAATACATCACTTAACTGTTTTATGAGAATTTATATTTCACTTCGCTATTTATTATTTGATTTTATACCAGATACTGTGATATTATATGTTAATGTATAGATTTCTGATCAGTAAAGTAACCCAAAGATTACACTTTTAGTGTCTAAGGATATTATCCCGTTTTTTTGTATTAAACTAGAGATTTTTTCCCTAATATTTCTTCTTTCAAACTGCTTAGAAATAATCAGTTCTTCAAAATTATTTAAATCTTCTTTTCACCATTTTTTCAGTAACCTCATTAATCAATAAATTGAATAAAATCTTTAATGTGTTTATTCAATACTTGTATGTAAGTCGTGTTTTTAACTTTTTGAAAATTATACTTTGGCAGTCTGAGGGATTATTCACAAGATGCCCAAGTGGACTCATCTGCCAGAGATAATTTAAATTGTGTTGCCAGAGAAGTAAAATTTATCGCTTTTCAGGCCCAAGCACATACTTTCTTAGCTCTTGGAAACCCAGGCAGCACTAGATACCTTTGATGACCCTCTGCTTTCTAGAGCTTTGTATTTTTCTCCCTGATTTATTGGTATTTGTTTCAAGTTCTTGGCCATACATGTTAGTCTGTCTGTGCACGGCTTGAATTCTCTCTCCACAACCAGGAGAAAGGATACTGGACCAGTAGCCTAGCCTCGATGGCATTGGCATAGCCTGGGGACATCCTGTGTAAATGAGAGTGAATTTGTTTGTGCATCAGTAATTCAGAATCTCCCCAGGATGATAAGAATTTAGTCCGTTAGGTGAGATATGAGAAAATCTGGTTTGTTAACTTTCCTTTGTTCTTTTTACCATAAGTGAACTCAAATCAATTAAGGAAATATTTTTGAACAATGGAAATAGAATGGACCTCTGAGATATGTGTTTCTTTTTTATTCTTGACCTATAGCTGAGGTTGTAGAATTAAAGTTGAAAGCTTTCTATATGTTGCAATTGAGAAAGCCTTTTACCTCTCATTGTGCAAATTTGAAATATTTTCCTACCTTGAGGGGATATTATTATACTAGATTATAAAAACTCTCAAATTAAAGAATTTCTATCTTAATAGGTCTTTAGAGAAAATTAAGCATTTACATACATCTAATATTTTCAGAACAATAACTAAACCAAACTTTTACTACTTTAAATATGTTAGCCTTTTAAGAAAAAAAAAATCCTCACAGAAACTGTTAGCTAGAAACATTTTTATATAAAAATTCAAGTTCACTAACTTGAAGTGAATCTTTGAACAAATAAGACTGGTTTAATAATTTTGGTTTAAAAAGTAAATAAAAAGCTATGTATAATTTCCTGATTTTATCAGCATGTGGTATAAAACAGGCATACATTTTGTTTTTTAATAGGATTTGGGTTTGCTATTTCATGAAGAAATTACTTCATCTGGACATTTCTTATACTGGTATACTGTATAGAAGGTATCATGTACTTCTACAGACTGTTTAGGATTGTGAAAATGGAAAACTAGTGTTCAAATTGAATCATAATTCTGGCAACATCTTTATGTCAATGATAATTATGTTCTATGGTGTGTCAATTTGATATAAAGACTGAAGTCTTTAATTAACTAAATTAAGTTGAGTTAGTTATGTATCATCTTTAAATACATGGTTAATATTTAAATAAGATACTACTAAAGCCTTGTTCCAGAGTGGGTAAGGTTCTAATCATATTAATAAATGCATTTATTCTGACTACTGGAAGTTGCAGGGGTGATGTGGGTGGCTGTAGCAGCTTGTACTATGGGTGCTTGTAAACTTTGTTGGTCTGCTAAAAAGCTTGTGTATATCAGACGGTACTCGATCACCCATCTCCTAGTGTTTTCTGTGAATAAGAAGCTAGTTAATTTACTTGAAGGCTGTTTAGACTATTCTAGACATAATAGTGGTAAAAATGTATAATTCAATGACAAGTATGTGTGAAAGCAAAGTGCTTGGCTATATATTATGCAAAATATAAAACTCAATTTAGTAAATTGAAGAAGGTTTTCAAAAAGTTTATCTTAGGTTATAATAACTATAATTAATATGTCTATAAAAGAGAAATAAAATGTGTTAAAATTTTGGCAATGTTCTCTCAGCTGATAGGTTTATTAAGGTTCTTTGAAAAGGGGTTTTGTGAATCTTTTACTGCCAAGTATGATACTAATACAAAACTAGTACATTTGGCTTTCTCACTGTTAAAATAAAATTGAAGTATTTAGTTTCTTAACAATGTCATTCTTTATCTTCCTTGAAATCACTTCAGACAGAAGAAATTTTATATTATATCAGATATTTTTTAAATGATTTTCATTGATTTTGTCATGTCTTTATTATTAAAAACAAAATCAAAATAATAAAGTTTTCTTTTTTCTGTAAGACCAAAGTTTTTTTACTTAAATATTTAAATATAAACTTCTGTATTTAAATATTATGTCATCACTTTGATTCAATAGGTAGCCAAATATTGTTTCAGAGGTACACATAACCATATTGTATTCAAGTGACTTAATATCCTCTCTTAACTTCTGATTTAACCCTCCTGTGACATGAGCATAAATTTAGAAAAAAATATTTAGGATATTTTTTCATACCTGCAATTCATTTTTTGATTTTCAGAAGCCCCTGGAAAAAATTACAGACTTGCTTTTTTACCTTATAAAAAAGAGAGATGCTAGAAATAATTAGATTTGTTTGGGAATTCCATATTTATTAATTAGCTGAGTACTATTATAAAATTGTGGGAAGAGTAGTCAAATCAAAAGAGAAACTTAACTCTTCCTATCTTATTTTTTGTACATTTACTAATATAAATATTTCAGAGACAGTACTCTTCAAGAGAAGGCGCTAGAGTTTTGTCAGTGTGCTCACTTTCCATAGCATGTTCTTATTCTCAGGGAAAACATTGATTAACTTCTTATGAAATGGTTGTATATTGTGCCTCAGTGAGAATTTTACTTACTTCCAGTATAATATTGCTGGATACTGTAATAAACCACATTTATTTAGTCTTAACAAGTGGTTTCTTCTTCTCTCAGATGCTTACCTAAAGGACTACCATTTGTGTCTTCCACAAAAAGGAAAGCCTCAGCCTCTCACGGAAAGAACTGTATTTAGCTTCAGTTGAAGTTCTGAGACTTAAAGAATACCAATTTTCTATGCTAGCCAGGTTTACATAGAATAATTATTTACAGAGGTTTAATGAGAATCTCTCTTATTGTGCAACCAAGGCCATACCTAGATTATCATATTTGATAATGATTATGATTTAATCAGGCATGAAAAGCCCATTGTTGAATAGCAAGGTTGGTACATGTGGAATCAGTGGGAATTCCTCCCCGGACAATTGGTCTTATACCTGTTATAGATAGATAGCCTCAAGTCACTTTTAGAAATCAGGAATCTTAACAGATTTGAGGAACTTCAAGAAGAAAACAAATTAATTAAAATCTAAAAGTACTGCAGATGAAAACTTGTGGAGAACATTTTTTACTTCGCTTCCTAGGTTTAGGATAGAAGAACAAAATGATAGAGGTTTTTAATAAGCCTAATATTAATTTCCAAAATAAAATTTTCACACAAATGTTCATTTTCTAGCTTCAATATTTGTTCAATACTCTTAGCTCAAGAAGTCTTATATGGTTAATTCACAACTTTTTCCCGCACATAGGTAAAACATCAGGCCAAATGCAATGAAAACAGCCTCTTTTGAAATTAAGAAAAATTTTTGGAGATTATAAAAATGGTAGAACCATTTCATAAGAAGTTAATCAAAGTTAGAAAAACTTATCAAAACTTGGAAAATCAAATAGTGCAATGTGTCCTTTACAGATTTTACTGGAGCATCATTTAACCAGTCCACTCAAAGATTATTTAGAATGATTTATCTGTGTTTGTCATTGCTATTTTTTCTTATTAAAGCCTAGCATGTGAAGTTGTATGTTAATTTGTATATTTCTGTCCAATAGATAACTTCAGTTAACGGTTTTGTTGCCTTGTAGGACATTCATTTATTTTTAAATCTAAGCTAGAGATCATTCTAACATTTTCTCTTTTTCAAGGTGACTATTCAACAGTTTTTGAACCAGCTTTATCATTTTATTTGTTCCTTTATTTGTTAATGAGCTCCATAAAATATTTGCCACATTTATTTTATATTTGTATGAAATTCATGTTTTAATGCTTGAAAATTTTACTTTGACAGTAAGTACTCCAGTACCTACCTATGCATTAATAATCACCTTGCAGAGAGCTCCTCATTAAATTTACTTCTGTGCTCCTTTGTTCAAAAGCCATATTGTGCTCAGTTGAGCTCAATAAGGATAGAAATATCATCATTCTAAATTCTACCTCTGTCAGCTTTGATGTCCAAAGAAATTTATACATATTTCTTTTAAGTGATGGGTCAAATGGCATGCCCTGACTTGACATGATATAACCAAAGACAGAAGCTAACGCAATAAGCCACGAAACTTTGTTAAAGCTGACATGTGAGTTTAAGAGCTTATATTTGTCACAGAATGACTTACTTCTTTTAATCCTTCTCTCCATTTTGGAGGATTACAACTTCTTAGATCTATAATTATTTTAGAGTTTATAAGAATTTTAAAGAGGATTTTTTAAATTAAAAAACACACCCAATATTTGTGTTCATGTGCGTTGTGTGTGTATTGTGTGTTCTTGGTTTGTGAAGGATACGAACTGACTTTTACAGTTATTGTTTCTGGAGAGAGAGTGGAATTTGTAAATATGAAATTTTAGGCATCTCACTGTTGGTATTTTCACCCAAGACTTTTTAATGTGAAAATCTGAAATGAATGACTTACATTTTTTAGAAATATTCAAAATTTCAACAAAAGAAAAATTAATGTGCTCAGCATTTCCATGGATTTTTACCTTTTTCCCCTGACAATGTATCGATGGAAATAGCTGAGATGGTGAAGGTCCTTTCCTCTCAGCTCATCACCGTCGAATTACTTCTTAGAATATTTACAGTTTCCTTCCCGCAGATCCCCATAGCAACAATACAGAAGCAACACTATAATTAATTGCTCTATACTCATTCAGCGTAAATCATTGCCCAGGAATGGGAGTTGCCTCCCCTACTGAACTAAAGGCTGGCATTGAGACCTTTCTGGAAAGCCGTTGCTGGATATCACAAGTTAGCAAAGAGCCAATGCAGCGTTCTCTCAGGAGGGGAGAACAGCGCACAGAAGCAGCTAGAGAACGTGTGCACCATGGGAACGAGGCCCTGCTGTGCCCGTGTGCTCAGTGCCCCAAGTTCACTTTGTGCTTAGTTCGCTCAACTGCTTCTGTTGCTTTTCTCATTATTTTAAACCACATATCCCAAAATAGCTCCTGGCATGCTGTCCTCAACACAGAAGCTCATAAAAACTCAACAAGAAGAGTATTGGCTTTATTATCCCTCTCTATATGACTAGAGTTTTAAAAAAAGGAAAAAAAAAAAAATAAGAGCCTCATGTGGAAATTTGTGACGAGGCCTGGGGATGAAGATTTTTAAAACGAGGCCACATGCCTATTGTTAATCCTCAGTCACCCAGCATTAGACAGTGCTGATCTAAGGCGGGCTTTAGTGAGACGAAAAACAGGCCAAAACCTGGGAGTTCAGACATCTGGAATATTATCCTCAACGCTGTCATTAGCTACTGTGTGATCTTCCCCTGAAATTAGTCTTTTTGGATATTCATTTAATCATCTGTTTAAAAAAGAAGGGGTGGGATTTGTCTGGAGAAATGTGTGTGAAACCTTTAAAACAGTGCTTAGCATACAGTGGAAGTATAATAAATGCTAATTATTATAACAAAATGCTTTGGAAGGCTCCTTTTTGATCTGAAGTTTACTTTCCGTAATTTCTGAGAAAGTATAAATTGCTCTTAATCTACTTAAGGATCCAAGAAGAGTATACATGTGATGATTTCAAAGTGAGACGAGACTATACATTTCTGTGCTGACTTGAGGAATACGCTCAGAAAAATCAATAAGTTAAGAGAAAGGAAGTTGCTCCCACTTACCCTCTCCTGCTTTAATAACTGTTTTCACTCTTTCTTCTTTTACTCCTGCTAGAGACAAACGGAACCTTTTCCCTTCCCAAGAATATTCATTTCACCTGCACCTCAAATCTCATTTTCTTCTGTCTTCTTCCGGAATACTGTTCCAAAATAAACATGTTTTCTTCATTGCTCATCAACAACTCTTTTTATCCTTGTTCCTTCCCTCTGAAAGAGCAACAATTTTAGGTCTCTCTTGAGTAACCATCTTGATTTAACTCTGCTACCACGAAGCCTGACACTGTTTCCTACAAAATCACTTGCTCATTTATTTTTTGTTTTATTTTATTTGGGGGGGCGGGGAGGGAGAAGAGAGGAGGAGGGAGTATTTTCTTGTGTAAAGTATGTTCTTTGAATTCAATTTTCTTATTTCCTCTTTAAAATATATATAAATCCTTGAAAATGTACTATTTTGTATATTATTTATGTGTTCAAGATTCACATAATTTAGAATTATTAATCTTATTATCATACTTTTTTTTACTCAATTTTTTTTGACATCTATTTACCTATCCATGTAACACAACTTAGGTATATAAATCAAGTCAGTTACTCTTCTGCATAGAATTCCTTTGTGTGTGTATCATATATCATATGTAAAGGGTGAATCCCATGTTGTTTACTATGCTTTGCTAAAATACACAAGCTGCAATGACCATCCTCTTAGAGCTCATTGTGTGAATCTGAGCTCTGTCCTCTGGCAAGTATTATCCCAGAGTGGGATTGTCCAATCATAGGAGAGATGAGAACAATGTTACTGCTTCTCTGAATGGCTACATTTGTAGATATTCCAGCATTGCCGGAGGGTCCTTGTTTTTCATGTTCCATAATTGCTGCATTTACCAATATCCAGCTTTCTAATTGTTAACAGTGTTAAGTTAACTGGTATTGCCTTGTTTGAATTTACTTTTTCTTTTTTCTTTTCTTTTAATGTTTGATATCAGAGTAATGCTGACCTCAGAATGAGTTAGGACGTATTTCCCTCTGCTTCTACCCTCTGGGAGAGATTATAGAGAATTGGAATAATTTCTTCCTTAAATGTTTGATAGAATTCACCAGTGAACCCATCTGGACTCTGTTTTATGTTTTAGAAGTTTATTAATTATTGATTCAATTTCTTTAGTAAACATAGAACTAGATCAGTTCAAATTGTATATTTCTTCTTGTGTGAGTTTTGGCAGTTCGTGTCTTTCAAGAATTGGTGTATTTCATCTAGGATATCAAACTTGAGGGCAGAGAGTTGTTCATAATATTTTTTTTATCATCCTTTTAAAGTCGATGGAATCTGTAGTGATGTCCCCTCTTTCATTTCTGTTATTCATAATTTGTATCTTCTGTCTTTTTTTCTTACTTAGTTTAGCAAGAGGTTTATTGCTTTTATTGATCTTTTCAAAGAACCAGGTTTTGCTTTTATTGATTTCTTTATTGATTTTGTGTCTTAATTACATTGATTTCTGCTCTAATTTTTATTATTTCTTTTTACTTCTGCCTACTTTTAATTTAATTTGCTCCTCTTTTTCTCACTTCCTAAATTGGAAACTTAGATTATGAATTTCAGAATTTTCTTCTTTTCTACTATATGTATTCATTGTTATAAATTTTTCTCATGTTACTTCCTTTGATGCATCACCTGTCTGTCTCTCCAGTTTAGGGGCAGTAAATTGCCTTGTGACTCCACTTCTCTGGCAGAGCCAAGAAAAGTTGTTGATTTTTCAGTTTGTTCAGCTTTTTACTTGTTAGGAAAGAATAAAGACTTCTAAATCCTTTAAAAGACAGCAAGGGAACTGGAAGTCTATAACTTTTAACATACATACATTTCCTTTGCTCTGTTCCTTCCGTCTTTGTATTTCTTCTTCTTACCTGTCAAAATCCTGTCCAGACTTCATGGTTAATTCAAAAACATACTTATGTATGACTCTTGGTTAACTTAGAATTTTTTTTTTTTTACATTTTTATGACATTTTATTTATTTTGCATTCCATAGGAAGTCATTTATTTTGTGGCTATAGATAAGGAACTTAAATTCTCTATGTCTCAGCTTTCTCATCTGTAAACTGGGCCTACATAAATATGTGTGTGTGTGTGTGTGTGTGTGTGTGTGTGTGTGTGTAAATATATATATTAGTATCATTACAATTATAAGTGTTAGCACATAAAAAACACTCAAAACAATGCTCTTAATATATATTCTGGCTCAGTAAGTCCTCAATAAATCGTCATTGCCATTATTATTATTAGAAATAATGGAATATGTAATATTTAACTTTAAAATTTCACTGAGAAACCAATTGGCTGAGATCAATTAACAAATTATTGACAATTAGTAATAGTGCCTCAGAAGTTAGTAGCTACAACTCTAAATTAAAGCCTTTAATTTTTTTCAGCAATAAAGAACCAGCACAATTTTTTTCATGTTTCTTACAGAAACTTTCAGTATCAGCTTTTCCAAATGTTTAAATCTGAGTTAAAATGCTGACCAATAAGATACCAAGCCTTTATTTAATTTTAAAAAGAGAGAGAATGTTTCAAGAGTGCCTATTTCCATTAGCTATAATCACTGCTTTTCTGCAAAATATTCACATCTAATACTATTTTGGCTGACAATGAAAGGGCTCCTACCTAAATTAGAACTCCTGAGGCACAGTGTCTCAAAAAGCTACTGCTCTTGGGAATTTCTAGAAGAACATGCATTTAGTTTACTTGTGGGTTAAGAGGTTATTTCATAGGCACCTGTAAATAGTTAAAAAGATAAGTAATTCGATCAGAAACCATTTAGACCATAAAGTTGTTTCTCAACTGGGGATTTGGGTGAGTCTTAACATCTGGAAGGACAAAAAATAGTACTCAGTTGTGTGTGTGTGTGTGTATGTGTGTGTGTGTGTGTGTGTGTGTGTGTAATAAATCAGCTTTTAAATCTGGAATTGGCAAAGAATTTGTTATATAGAAGAGAGAATGCTAGCTAACATTAGTTTCTTAGAACTGTCATTTTCAAATATGTTATTTATTTGAATAATGTTCAGGTTATATTTCTGAAAATGTAAGCTTTATTTAAAACAAGATCTAGAGTGTAATATCCCTGAGGAGAAATGTTTTTAAAGTGTGTTGGTGTTAGACAGGAAGGGGAGGGTAGAGCTTTGAAGGATTCTAATATAGTTTCTAGACTTGTATCATCCTACATGCTAGAAACTAGTTTCATGTGACTGTTTAAATTTAAATTAAAAATTAAAATAAAACAAAATTAAAAATATGTTCCTCAGGCACACAAGCCACATTCAAGTGATCAATAGCCACATGACGCTAGTAGCTTAATTTTGGGACAGCACAGAAATATTTTCCTTACTAAGAAAGTTATATTGAACAGCACTCCTATAGGATATAGCAAAGAATATAAAAATACAAACCTAGAATAATTTGGCTTGGAATAAGAAAGTTACCTTAGTTTTATTAGGGTTTAAAAGAGCATCTATTCTATTTTATAGAATACTAGATAGCAGAATGTTCTTTTGACTTGTAAGTTCATTGAATCAGTGTGAGATTTCAAGTTCTATGGAATCTATTATCAGATTCCTTTTCCTTGAAAGTAAAGGTTTCTTCAGACTTTGGTAGAGAATCTTGGGGGATTTCTGTTTTAACAATGAACTATATGATAAAAGTACCATAGATATCATTATGAGTGATTCAGCAAACTTAAGGTAAGTAGCAGTGCAATATTTTAAACTTTAATTTCTAGAGTTTGATTTAGATTTTGTGTGTGTGTGTGACAATAATTCAACACAATTAAAACTAGACTAATCTCATTAGGAAAATAGGTATTGAAATCCAGTTTGATTTTTAAAGATATTGATTTAGTAGCCAAAATAGAATAAAAGTGTAATGAACATAAAAGTAAGGTATAAATCAGGCTATATCTGGACTCAATTTTTGAGCAAATATGTTTTATTTGGATCTTTTAGGAAAGGACCAGTATCAGGCAGTTGAGAGACAACCAGAAGCTCTGTTCCTTTTTCTTTTAAGTTGCTCCATCTCTTTGCCTTTCCCTCTAATTCATGGTCTACCAAGAACATATCGAGAAGCTTTGGGATCAATGCATTAGGAACCCATGTTTTGGCATTTAGCTGTTTTTTAAAAGCATTAAAATTATGTGTATATGGGAGTTTCATGATGTCACATAGCACCTAAGAATTCTTGTTTTTAATAATATGCTATCTTCAATAAATGTCACTTTATTATAAGCAGAATACTCAAATTTTTTCATAATTTGGCATGTTGTCACAATATGTTGGACATATTAATTACTATACTTAATGACTGTCCCATTCATGCTGTAGAAAGCATAATTTCTAATACAGTTTAATGGTGATTCCATATGTAGCACTTTATAGTTTTCAAAATCTTTCATGTATTAAAAAAAATGAGGGGGAGAGGTTGAGTATAAAACATAAGCAGTCTTCATTTAAAAAGAGAATAGCCTTTGAAGTAAAAGTATCTAAAAATTACTAAGTGAGACTTTCCCATCGTATAAGATAGCCAGAAAATATTGTGGCAAAGAAATATATTGTGTGGTATTTATACCTTTTGAGTAGAAATTACATTTTAGATTTAATAGTTCAAACTAAAAATAATAATATGAAATTTTCTTAAAGACTTTCTTTGTTCCCAGAATTACTATAGTTTTGCTTTTTTCTAATCTGATGAATTAAGCTTTATGTTGCTTAGTTTTATTGTGCTGACATTTTTTTTTTACTTCAGCTGCTAGTATTTACTGATAATACTGGTACTGTTAAGATCAAAAACAAACAATAAAGCTATGATATTAGAGTTTACTATATCAAGGATCACGTTGATTTGGAAATCTACCATAATTGTTTAAAAGAGGCCTAATTAGGTCAACCGAGAACACGCACAACTTTCTTTACAACCTATCATGTGTTTAGAAGTTCTGATAAAGGCAAATTTAGGTTGAGGGAGCTTTATGTATGTGTTTGTATGATTTTTATGCAGCCTGCTGCACCAACACATGATGGATAACAGATACCTTGGAAAAAGCCTGTGTCAGCTTGAGCAGACATTGGAGGAACATACAGTGACTCCAGTGGGTCATCGTATACTGTAACTTTAACATTAATCACTGTCATCTAGAATAAGAAAAAAAGAGAGGAGAAGAAATGGCAATCTCCTGTCGTTTCTTATTAAAAACAGGAGAAACTTTTCCTCAGGATTAAAACAAAATTCTAGAATAAGGCAAAAGTGCTGCAAACCATTTTCACTTCCGAAAATATAAGAGCTCCACCTTGAGGCAAAATTATTTTATTTTACTTTGAGAGGTTCAATTTGAAATAGAAGGCTACCTCTGTGATGACTAGCAACCAATAATCCCTCATGGAAAAAGAAACAAATAAAAGAACTCCAAAGTTATACAACAGATTTAGAAACTCATATTGTTACCACTTTGGGTAAATAACAACAACAACAAACGAACACAAAAAAAAAAACAGGCTTTAGTTATCAAAAGAAGACAAACTATTAAAATCTTAATGGTCATTTTTAAACTGGAATTTTATTTGGTCAAATCTACATTGATAAAATTATTTGAAGTTGTTCAAAAGGCAAACTAGAGTTTTAAGAATATATTTACTCTTCTGATCTCCACTGGTAAATAAATTTCTAAACCTTACTAGCCAAGAAAACACCCAAATGGAACTTTCTCTAGACGTTACCGTCTATGTCTTACTGTTGGCAAAAGGGCTGCTTGCATGAGAGAAATCGTAAAAGTTAGCAAATAAAATTTAACATTTCACTCACTTTCTGCAACTTAGCATTAAGCCTGGTCTTTTTTTAGTTTTTCTTTATGACTCACCCATCAAAGGTCAGGCTTGAAGCTGCAGCAAAAAAAAAAAAAAAAAAGTGAGGAAATTAAAATCTGTCCCAAGCAAATACGAGAATAATTATCATTATCTTACTCATGTTCTTCTCTTAATTATAAAGATGCCAGGAAGCATCCCCACTGTAATTTTAATAAAATCTTTTTTCTATATTTCTTCTGATTTCTTTATAATTTCGTATAGTTTAATCAACTATTGCATTGACTTGGATTGTGTATATGTGCATGAATGATATTGTAATCTAATTTTCTAGATTAACAGCCAATTGTCCCCACACTGTTTATTTTTAAGTGATCATTACAGATATATGTGAAAGTTACTTATTATCTATGTTGATCTCGTATTATGAAACCCTCTTATTAATTGGAAAAGTTGTACAGTGGATTCTCCTAGATTTTTGAGATAGACATTCATATCATCTACAAATAACGCTAGCTCTCTTGAATCAATGTTGGTAATTGCTTTTTCCTAGAAAATCACAGATTTATTATAGAATGCACTTAATCACAATTTTTTTTTACCGTTTTTATATCCTTCTTAGATACTAATATTTAGGATTTACTTTATTTTCAAGTCTTGAGTTAGTTGCACAAGGAAATACAAGTGCCACAGACCTATTTCATGAGATTAGTGTCCACAGGTGGAACTGGGACTTCCACAGTCCTTGGATGAACTGACTGAGGATCATTTATCACAGTTTTGCTGCTCACTAAGTGTGACATCTGGCAATAGATCAAGAGACTTGAAAGAAATGAAAAGAAGGAAGATGGAGAGATGAATCTGAGTAAGTTTGAGCAGTAGGCTCACTTTCGTATTCTCTAATTTCAGTCTGAGAAAAGCAGCTGGTTGTCGAGGTGGTATAGCTCATTAGAAAAACACTTCCTAATAAAGACACCTGCTCTCCAGCTGTTAAATTCTATTATAATGCCCTATTCTCACAGTCCATCCTCGACACCTTCTCCTCACAGCTGCAGATGCTCTTTCGAAACTTGGGTGGGTGAGGAATGCATTATATAAGGTAAAAAAAAATTTTTAATTAATGAATAGAGGAAGAAAAAATATTTTTTAAAGGGAAGATGTGCATATTTCTTTGGGATTGAAATCCATATTCTTACACTGTATGAAAATACCAGCACTCTGCAGGATACAAAATGCCTTTAAACATATGATACATTCAGTGTGACTAAATACATACTTTTAAAAAGAATGAAAAGCCCTTTCCATTTTTAGAGTTCACCTTGTAATGATGTTCTTGGAAATTAGGAATAAGAACCATAATTTGGAATGTTAGAAGTGATGGACAAACCTATAATTGTTGGTTTCTTTTTGACACAAAGAATGTAAAGTAGCCAGTAAATACTAGCTATTTTTACAGATTAAAAATTAATGCAGCTCCAGGGAAGAAACCCATGTGTCTCAAGTTCTCCGGATGCAAAAAGAAGATAATAAGTATACCTGCCAGGTGACAACAACTGCACAGTGACAAAAGGCCCCAGGTTGAAAGGTGCTGTTAAGGAAAGCATGTGTCAAGCCTCAGAACCTAACAAGGAGCCCATGAGTATTCTTGATGGAAATGTATACTCTTCATCTTTTTTGCTTGACGCCAAATTAATATGTTTTATAAAACATGAAAGAAATTTGCCTTCAAGCAAAAATTCCTGAAAGGGCTCTTTCATTATTTGTTAGCTCTAAAATAAAAAGCTCTCTAAGCTCCTACCCTGAAATTAAGTAACTACTTGGGTGGTATTTTTATATAAAAGGAGAAAAAATACAAGTTTTGCACTTTCTGTATGGAGCTAGAGCCATGTAAAAAAAAATGTAAGGTACATTTTGATCAGTTGATGGTATCTGTCTCTTTAAGGTCACTGAGGCATGAGGGAACAGAGTGTGAATGTATCAGAGTAAATCACAGTGAGAGAGAGTTAGGTTCTCCCACTCTCTGCCTTAGTCAATAGAAGTTGTATTATTAGCTTGAGGAAGAGCAGACAGGGATCAAATGGGCCCCAGAAACAGACATCATCAACAACAATAAAAATATTGAGAGAGATTCTGGGGGAGCCTAGCAACTCTTTCTGACTCCCTGGCCAAACTCAGCATGTTGCTTCCAGTGTCCACCTCTCTCTGAGGTTGTTTGTGGCTACTTCATTATGGGGAACCCCTTGAGGGGCAGAGAAGGCCCTTGTGTTCTGGCCCTTGCTTCAGATTTATCACTTACCTTACATATAAATTATGTTATTTTATTTTATTATTAAAACTAACCAATCCTAAATTCATTTAGCCTGCCCTCTGCTGTTTCATCCATTTCTTCTCTCAAGAACCACAATAAAAGCTCTTGCCTATAACCACCCCATTCCATGGCAGCAAAGGGTTTCCAAACTTATCTGTACTATTATTTTGTCCATTGTTCACTACAGGGAATAATATCTAATGCGTATATTCTAGCTCCCAAACTAGATTGGAAATTGCCGAGGTTAAAACACCATGTCTTGTACTTTTTTTCATATGCCTAGAATTGAGCCCAGTGCTTATACGTGCTGGTTAATGACCGTGAGCTTAATTTAGATATAACTAGTAATCCAAACTTAGTCAAAATTTCTTTAGAATAGAACAAGAAATAAGCAAGTAAACACTCTACACGTATGCCTTGTAGTATAAAATCCTTTAAATGTAAGTGTAGAAGCCTAGTACATCATGCTTTTCATCTCTTAAGCTCTTTAAGTTTTGGCTGGGCTTTTTAAGTGTTGCTTTGGTTCTTCAGGTGTTGGCTGGGCTGTCTGAATATTAACTAAGTCCATATCAAAACAAATAGAGTAACAGAATTGTCTGTGACAGTAACTCAGTATAAATGTAAATAAATATATTGCCTCGTTTTGAAATAATTTGTCTATAGGCCACTAAAATTTATGCAAGAAAAAAATCTTAGAGAATTTACTAATATCTCATGGAACCCAAGGACAATAGCTACAGATGAACTAAAACGAAGGCATTAAACACCAGAAACCAAAGGAGTCGTCTCTATATCTGTCTCTCTGCCCCCCCTCCTTTCTCGCCTCCTGATCTTTTTTTTTTCTTTATTATCTATTTTCTTCTTCTTTCCCCTCATAGCCTTTCCCTGTGTTCCATCAATGTACAGGGTTCTCAGCCACCATCCTGGCCCTGAAAGGTGCATAACCTTCCAGTGCTCAATGCACACACACACTACTTTTGTGTCTCCACGTCAGATTCCAGGGGGAAGACTGGGACAGGAATGGACGTGAGTCTCTCAGGTTGAAATTGGGGAAGAAACTGGGGTACCTGGAGGATTCTCTTTTAGACTAGGGGGCAGGACTCACTTTCAAGACTCATAACTCTGGAGTCATCTTAGATTTCTTCTGTGTCCTTTATACTCCTAACACAGATTGTTTCAAATATCTGTGTATTAATTTCATAAAAATATTATTAGATTCATCTTAATAAAAAGCAGTGATCTGTGAACCACGACTTCTGAATAAAATTCAGATTTGAGATGAAGAACGCCCCTTTGAAGCTTTATTTACACAACTACTTTGGATTCCTTATTATCCTAACTCGTTTTTTATTCCATAGCAGCATTGCTGATTGTATCACTTTTGACAAACTGCATGGGCTTTTCTCCTTTGGATCATCACAAAATCCTTACAGAACAAATAGTTATCTTACTTAATTAAAAATATACTTACCAAAAAATGCAATGCTTTTGGAGACATTGTGCCCAATGTGGTTTTTACCAGATCTGGATTCTAACATGAGGCTCTAAACCTCAAATTTGGTTTCATTCTCAAAAAAAGAAAAGATTTGACAAGTAATAAAGCAGAATTCATAATACATAAATATCTTGGAAAGTAAGTAATTGGTCGTCATTTTATAAGAATATCTCAACAGTATTAAAAGGAAATAAACTCTACTACACACCTAGTAAAATGACCAGAATCTAAAACATTGGCAACACCAAATGCTAGTGAGGCTGTGGAGCAACAGGAAGTCTCCCTCATTGCCAGTGGAATGCAAAATAGTACAGCCACTTTTTTTTACAAAGATAAACATACCCTTACCATATGATCCAGCAATTACACTCCTTCGAACTTACCCACAGGCACTGAAAACTCCAGTCCACACAAAAAGCTGTGTATGGGTGGTTATTGCAGCTGTATTCATAATTGCCAAAACTTGGACGCCACCAAGATGTCCTTCAGTAGGTGAATGGATATATAAACTGTGTCACATCCAGAGAACAAACTATTATTCAGCACTGAAAGAAAATGAGCTTTTGAGCCATGAAAACATGTGGAAGAAACTTAAAAGCATTTATGCTTATTACTGAGTGAGAGAAGCCAATTTGAAAAGGCTACATACTGCATGATTCTGCATGATTAGAACTATGGGACATTGCTAAAAAGGCAAAAATGTGCAGACAGTAAAAAGATTAGTAGTTGCCAGGGGTGATATTGGAGAAAATAGATAAATAGGCAGAGTGCAGAGTATTTTTAGGGCAATGAAATAACTCTGTATGACATTATAATGAGGGATATATGTCATTATACATTTGTCCAAACCTGTTGAATGTATAACACTATGAGTAAATCCTAAAGTAAGCTATGAACTTTGGGTGATTATGGTGTGTCAGTGTAGATTTGTCCTCAGTAGAGAGAGAGAGAGAGAGAGAGAGAGAGAGAGAGAGAGAGAGAGAGAGAGAGAGAGGGCAAAGGATACATGGACAATCTCTATAACTCCCTTGCAATTTTGTTGTAAATGTAAAACTCCTCTTAAATAAGAGTCTTTTAAAAAAAAATAAGTAAACCATCATATTTGTGGTGAGTGCCTAAATTCCACTGTCAACTATCTAAATTACTTCCTTAGTTCAGATCAGGAACAGAGAAAGTCTATCAGAAGGCTCTACTTCTATCAAAAAGAGTGGTTTTAAATGGATAATTTATTTCAAGTTTTTCAACTTTCATTTACTTTGGTGTTATTGTGCAACAGAGATGTCTCTAACCAAAAGATATATTTAAACAAAAAATAATAAAATGAGTTTTACCCTTAGTTTTGGTGTATGTAATAGAAAAAGCCAAGTGATTGCAGTGTTCACTTTCCTTTTATCTGTAACAAGCAGAGAGTACAGAAGACTGATTCAGAAGCTGGTCAGAAATTTTCTTTTAACCAACACTTCTAAAGTACCCTCTCTTTTACTATGCACAAATCTGTTGATAAAACTAAAAAAGTATTCACTTTGAAGGTAAAACCACAAAGATTATTTATAAGCTGTCCTTTAATTATTAAAAGACTGAAATAACACATTTAAATATAATTTTGAATTTAAAAAGACATCATGTTTATTTCAGTAAGATACTATATATCTATGTGACATGTGATATAATCCACTGGCAGTTTATTAAAAGATATTAATGAAAACTTATTTTAATCCATACAGCTAAATTATCTCACATAAAATTATGAGTTTAACAGATGTTTTTGCTGGCACATTTATACCATTTCTCTCAACATTTTTCTCTGCCAATGAGTTGCTGTTTCTATTACAAGGAGTGCTTTAAACACAATTGTAGTACAGCTGTAGTCATAAATGGTTTTGATGATGTTTAAACTCCACAGTATTTCAAGCATCTTCTCAAGATTCAATCAAGGTTTTAAGTGATTAAGTCAGTGCTTTGAAGATAATGATTTGTATCTTAGAGGTAATTTTTAGTAGCCACCATGTTGTACCTTTGCAAGGTATAAAATTTGATACCCTTGTATAGTTTTGTATTACTATAAAAACAAGAAACATGAGATTTCTCGAAGTCAGTATAAGCACCAAAGTACTATCTCAGATGAAATCAAAACACATTATAACTTTTAATTAAATCTAAATGTTCCAACTTTAGACCACCATATCTTAATTTTCTTAGTCTAAGGACATCTGCGTATAGAGCTCAGGCACCCAGAACTGTTCCCACATTCACTCTTTAACTTATTCCTTATCTTATTTTTTATTAAAGACTTTACTTTTTAATTTTTTTTCTGAAAGGATAAACAAAAAATAATTAGCTCAAGGATTCTTTAAGATTTACTTTTTTAGAGTACTAGAATGGTACATTGCTTACAATTGATGAACCCATATTGACACATAAAATATAAATATCCATATCAATGAAATAAAACTAAAACAGTATTTTCACTGAAAAGTTCAAACTTTTGTATATTTATATCCATAAACAAGAGTGACCACAAATTATTTAAACTCATTTACCAACTTAGTATAAGGCAAACAAAATAAAGGAAAATAAAAGGGAAGAGATTAATAAAATTATAACTACAAGTAAGCCATAAGATTAGAAAACATGTATGACAGAAATAGGTTGTGTCAACAAATAAACAATAATAAATCAATAACAAGAAGACTACTAGATCATTATATCATGAAAAATGGAGTCTTTACAAATAAATGAAATAAAGAACGACAAGCGAAATATATAAATAAAATCTAAAAAAAAATTTAAAAAGTAATACAAGATTATAATCTCTTCGCACAAATAGTGCAGATAGAAATGAATCACCAGCTTTAAATGAAGCATGTGTGAATTATTGAAGCAAAGGATATCTTAATCATTGTAATAATTACTGGAGTAAAATTAGTCCTTCAAAGTCCTGAAAACCTATCTTTTTTATGGTTTTATATACACAGATTTTCACATGTGATTCTCTGCACACTAAAATTCCTAAGCACTTCATAACTGTAAGAGATTCTCATTTACTCTTCTGGCACAAAATTGTTGTCAACTTTATAGAAAATAATTTGGAAGAAATGAATGGATACATTTTTAAAGTAATATTGTTATTTAATTTACACAGAATCAGACGTTGCTTTGAAATTAAGTTCATCATTAAAATATTTGTTAATGAAAAATTAGACTTATTTAAATGTATTATGAATGACTTTATTCATCCACTATTTAATATACATAATTTTGCATATTAAAATAATGGGAAAGCATTATAATCAATTTTGTATATAAACTGAGAACTCAGATAAGCATTCATTCAAAGCCAAATTCCTTACAGTAGTCATATCTAATGGCCTGTATAAATTGCCCAGCCTCCTTCTCCCACCCCACCACCTATCTCACTAATATTACCTCCTATTACAATAGTCCTCCCTTACTCCTGGGATACATTCCAAGACCTCCAGTGGTTGCCTGAAACCACGGAGAGTACCAAATCCTGTATAACATATGCTGTGTTATTTTCTATGTATACATACCTTTCCACCTAAAGGAAGAATTTTAGGGCTTCTTTTTTGCATATCCAAATTGCCAGCATTACTACAGTTGAGCTTTGGGGCCATTACTAAATAAAACAGGGTTAGTTGAACACATACCCTGTGATACCAAGACAGTTGACTTGATAACCAAGATGGTTACTAAGTGACTAAAATGCAGGAAGAGTTTACAGAGTGGACACGCCGGCCAATGGGATGAGTCAGGTCCCAGGTGGGAATGCACAGGATGGTGTGAGATTTCATATTCGGAATGGTACTTATTTTAAAACTTATGAATTGTTTATTTCTGGAATTTTTTTATTTAATATTTTCGGACCATGTTTGATCATGGTTAACTGAAACTGCAGAAAGCAAAACCACGGATAAGGGGTGCCAGTATAGTTTCTTGTGCGTCCCTCTGCTCTAGGCTGACTAGCCTCCTCATCTTTCCTGTAACATGGCAGACACTCTTCTAACACAGGGCTTTTGTGCTTGCTGCTTTTGCTGCCTAGTATACTCTTCCCAGTATCTTTATGGATCCAATTTCACCACCTTCAAGTTTTAGTTGAAATGTCTTATTTTTTTTCATGAGAACTTACTGATATCTCTATTAAAAATTGTGACCACACTCCCTATCCTCCATACCCACCCAAGCACTTCCTATTCAACTTCCTTGCTATTCTCCCAAGAAAACATCATCAACTGATATACCTTTATACTAATTCATATATTTGTTTAATCCTTTATGAGTGCATGGATTTTGTCTTTTCCATGTCCTGCTTTATTCCCAGAACTTTTAATAGTGCCTGGCATGTAGTGGACATTTAATGAAGATTAGTTGAATAAATAAATTAAACAGTAGACTGACTAATGTTCCTACTAGATCATCTTTATAAAAGTTCTATTTTTTGATTGCTATATTCTCAACAATATACCCTAAATGATTTTGAGAATATATTTGTATTTTATAGGAAATTGTCTACATTCATATTTTTGTATTTCTTTTTTATTTATTAATTTCATGACATTTCCACTAAATTATAAAAAGCAATCATTAAAATAATACTAATTTCAAGGTGAATCACCCAGTGTTTATTAAGTACCTTTTCTGTGGCAGGCCCTTCCCAGGCCTCTGGGAAAAAAAAGTCATGCGTTCCAGAGCTCAGAGAGCTCATAGCCTGGCTAGGAGACTATGTCCTTCAATATGTGCTTTCTGAGAGCTGGCCTTTTCAAAAATGAAACACCTCTTTAATCTACATACCTTCATTTGAGGAATTTATATTAAGAAAGGGATATATGTACTCTAAGGAATCTCTATTAAAAAAATGTATCTTTCTAGTGACCTAAATATGTTAAGTGAAACTCTGGGAAATATGACTCATGTTTATACATGTTAAATGGAAACATTTAATATAAATCTAAATCTGTATACTCCTATAGCAATGGCAATGGCCTTTAATCATCAGGAAAATCTCTTCTACTGATAGAAAACCTGCATAATGTATTTGTTCAAACTATAATTGATCCCTTGTGTGTTACATTCATAATAAAAATTTTAATCCCCAAAGTATATCTTACAAATTCCAAGGAAACAGAACCCTCTTGTTCTATGGCTAAATATGACACATTCCCCCATATTTCAGATGCCTTTAAATAACAAAAATATCAAATACTTACTTGCAATTTACTATATTTGGGAGAAAATTTTCAAGCTATAGGAACCATCAGTTTCCAAAATACAGTGAATCCTCTTTTCTCCCTTCCAAAAAGAAACAAAGTATTCATGCAAATAGAATCTCCAAAACACAATTTTATTTTTTTAATGTTTATTTACTTTTCCATCCAAACTTTTAAAATAATTTCTAATCATGGAAATATAGCAAGGACATACAATAAATATCTATATTATTCACCAAAATTCATCATGTTTTAACATTTGTCACATTCTTTCTCTCCCCTCTTCCTCTCCCTTCCCCCTTCCTGTCCATTTAACTATAAATAGATTTTGAGTCATTTAAAGACAAACTGACACATGAAACTTTACCCCTAAATATATATTTAGCTGGACATTTTGCTTAATAAAATACAATATAATTATCACATTCAAGAAATTTAACATAAATATGACAATAATACCTATTCGAATTTCTCTAATTGTCCAAACAATGACCGTTATGGTTGCTTTTTCTTTCAATCGAGAATCTAATCAAAGGTTATTTATCCATTACCTTTAGATACCATGTCTCTTTAATCTCCTTTAATCTAAGAATGTGTCCAGGTTTTTTTCTTTCATGATATTGATATTTTGCAGAATTTCTCACAATTTGGACACTTCTGATTGTTTACTTAATTATAGATTCAGGTCAAACACATTGTTAGGGATACTACATGGGTGAAGCAAGTCATGTTAAATAAACACAGTTGACAACAGAAGTTGCCTGCATACATACTTTGTAAAAATTGAGTGCTGTGAGAATTCTGTGTGATTCTAATAGAGTCTCACTTGCCTTCAGTGAACTCACAGACTCTTGGTAGCCTTATAGCAAGTGAAAAGCTATGTAACGAAAAACCAAAACAGCAGCAGTGATATATGTGACTATATCTTCCCACTTGAAGGAAAATTCTCTCTCAAAATATGGTCATCCCCATAAGCCAAGTGGTCTAATAATCATGGACTTGCACCTGCTGTTGCTATCACATTTTAAAAGGATATTCCTTTGTTACCACTAATGGCATATTTGGTAGCAATGTCCAAAATGAGGAAACTGAAAGTTTGCTGCGTGTTCCTACTCACCTTCTCTCTAGTTCACGTACTTTTGTTCACATATTCTACCTGTTCTATAAACATCACAGAATGTCAATTTATCCCATGAGCTCAGGATTTGCTTCAGGTTTTACCTTACTTTCTGAGCTCTCTGCTCTATGCAGACAAGTGAAGGGTGAGGATTCCATTACAACAAAAATAACACAATTTCCAAAGAGAGTATACTGCATCTCTTGACGATGTTTATCAAGCACGTATTATAAGCCAGATCCTCTTCTGGCAAACAGAAAACAAAAGTGAACAATAATTTCCTACTTCCTTGGAGTTTGTATTGTGAGGAGTGAAAATGAGGAAATCAGTAATCGAGTAAATAAATTAGAAAATATTAGAATTGACATCAGCAAGACAGCAGAAGAGAAAGTCTCAGCCATCAATCAAAATCAACTGTCCCCACCCCCCGCCCCGCAAAGAGAACTCTGATGAAACAACGATATCTGCATTAAAATACTTTTATGAATTCCAGTTTACAACACTTCAGAGAAGCACAAAACCATGAAATCTGTTAAAAATTGGTAAGGGGAGCAGTGTTACTTTATTCAGACCCTCCCCCAAGCTGCCTCAATGCAAGGGTGAGAAAGATCCATCAGCCTGAAATTTCTCTCTTGGGAGAAAGAGTGAATAAAGTGTCCACCCCAAATCCCCAGATTTTGGAGGCACTGCTCAAGAGATCTATTTTTGTCTTACCTTACTTGAGGAACTAGGACAATTGCATAGTTAGAAAGCCTAGGGACAATTAAGAACAAAGAGAAGGGGCAGGGGCTCTCGGCAGCTTGCATGGTGGTGCAAGATTAGGAGAAGGCACACAACACTTAGACTTGTCCTTCAAGAGTAAGGGAGAGAAGTGGAGCTTGGGGGAGGATATCAAAGTGTCTTAACTCACCCCTAGCTTGTCACATATGGAGAATTACAGGCAGACAGTCCTGTTGTAGCTGAATGAAGTATTAAATAACATCCTGAGAACAGACTGAAAATACAGACGGTTTAAAATCAAAAAATAAATCAGACAGTGAAAGAGCTGCACATTTAAAAAATCCTGGAGCACATCTGCAGCCCTTCCTGAGCCACCTGCTGTCTTCTCGGCTACTTCCACAAGGGCTAGGAGAATGCGAATGCAACTTGAATGAGAGGCTGGTGGAGTAGAACTGTACAAATTAAAATTTGATATTGTTGTCTCAGAAGATGGAGGTAAAAAAAGAGGTGATATAAACTCTACATATCTCTTTTATGCTTTCCCTCTATTGGGGAGAGAAGGAACAGGGTGTGATGGAACTGGGCTTGATATAGGGAACAGGACCATATGCCCTGCCTCGTCATTTTAAGACAACTCCTTCTTCCCTCTGGTTCTGCCCTGGACTTTCAATCCAGGAGTCTGTTAAGAGCCAGAAGTGAAAGACTCCTTTTGCAGGATCTGAGGCAATAAGGTTTAGCCAAATTTTCTCAAGATGGTGTTACTGGAATTTCTCCTGGTTTAAAAATCACCCACCAGATTTTTCTCTGGGATGACTCAGCAAAATGGTTCTGAGTAATTTTTATTGCTTTAAATAGTTTAGAATTATAGGTCTTCTCTTGGGGTTCACGATGATTCACATTAATAGTATAAAGTAATTCAATAGAAAGTTTAAAGTTAATAGAAAGCCTATTATATTAGGATAAATTTCATTTTATGGTACATATCATCTTGTTTAGGGAAGAGGAAACAGACATCAGTTCCAGGTTGTGAATGCAATACATGATATAGCAACAGGCTAACTTAATGCTGTTGTCTATGGCAGGAGAGAGTTAAAATCCAAAGCCCCAAAATCAGAGCTGAGCTGTGTTTTATTCTTAGTTATATTGCATGAAAAAAGAAAGCTTCACCTTTCAGTGAAAAGCTCCTTCTGTTGGCAAAACATATTGCAAGATGTCAGACAACATAAATACCTGAAGGAGATGTGCTCTTGATCCATTCTATTCTTCGCAAGTGACAAAAGTGTCTTTCAGCAGAATAAGTATAAGGTTATGTATGGTCCACAGACAATCATTTGTAAATAATGTGCAACTGCTGACTGGAATCTGGGATTTTAAAAGTTCATTCACTCTGTGAAAACTGAAACTTTCTTCTTCAAAATAAAAATAGAGATAAAGGTACACTTTAACATTTGTTTTAAATTAGTCAAGTTTGTTATTAATAACCTAATTAGAGGAAAAGCAGTGTGACCATTCTATAGTGAATGCTATGAATTTGAACATCTCTAAGGAAAGCTCAAAAATGGAAAGAAAAAAATAGCTGAATAATAAGAATTCAATTAGCTGTTATAGCAAAGTTTAAGTTATTTGAAAAGCCAGAGGTTATCATTTCATGATCCTACAGAAAAAGCACAGCACACATTAATATCATAGTCTTTCTTATTTGTATTCAGGTCACAGATGTGACTATATTTAGATTTTTACATGAAATGTTTTCACCAACCGTCTCTGGAAGGGTAACTACAAAGATAATTTACATCAAGTGCTGATATTCAAACTTCAATCAGCATATATTAAAGAGAGGAATCTTTCTAAGTAGGATGATTTTCATTGTGTAGCTATGTTACACGGTTTCATTGTCTCATGGGGAAGGATTCATATGAAAAGACTGTGATTATGCTGAAATAAATCCTATCATTCAACACAGTCTGTGAGGCCATAGTTGCCATGGTAACTGCTTTCTTACAAGACACATTATACATAGTAATTTCCTAGCTTTTTCCATTCCAATAAATTCAGTTCTCATGTATCCTTTTTGAATGATATGGTTACACCCTCGGAGTTCCCCAAAATGGATAGATCACTATTTGCAAATACTTTGCAAGTCCTCAATTTTCCATTATTTTGTAACTTCATTGATGCATTATTTTAATTCGCCTTAACCATGAGACTAATTAAGAAGAGGTGATCACTTAAAAGTGAGTTTCTTTTTATCAGGCAATATAGAGCACCACAATGAAGCTTTATCATTTTTTGCTATAGATTACATGCACAACATTTTTCAATTAGTGATTTTTTAAATGTCATCTCATTCTAAAAAATGACTCTAGGACAAAGGTGGAGAAAAATATAAAACTCGTGTCAACAGCTTGTGAATAAAAAGTCTAAATTTATGATGGCTGCTATTTTATAAAGTAGAACTTAAAGGTAAATTACAGAGTAAAATGTTAAATTCATTTTTGGCACTAATTTTTCAATCCACATTCAAAGACTGCCAACCATGTGTTGGGCACTGTCCTAGGCACTAGGGATAGGGTGTCAGGCAAAAACCAACACTGTAGTCATAGGATTTACATGCCAAGTGGGACACGAGTAGTAGGACTGAGTCCTCCACTTTTCCTACAAGTTGTGGGAAAGTAGAGACTTTAGAACTAAGCAAAACCTATGACTGCTTCATTTACCTCTTAGTGTGATTTTTGAAACAAGCTATTTTATCTCTCTGACTTTCCACTCTTCTATTTGTGAAGCATATTATGCATTACATAAGTTTATTTAGTGAATAATGTATGACAAGATGTGTAAAGAGCATAGAACGTGATAGCTATTTCCCAACAACTGTTTCTGGAATCTACTTTTTTCTATAAAAAGCAAGACTCTGCTGTAAAAATTATCTCACCTCTAGCCTAGAATTCATAAGATCAGACAAATAGAAAAAAAGAGCAATTTGGGGGTAAAACATCACTGCAAGTTATATTGGAAAGTTATATTGGTAGCAGCATCACACGGTCCTCTGAAGTAGCCAGGTATACACAGAATAAGGAAGCAGGTAGGGAAGCAAAGTAATAGTATGCATTTATGCATAAAATATTTAACATAAGACTGGTAAATAAACATTCAAAGATGCTTATTATATATATTGTAAATTATAAATAAATATATAAATTTATTATATTTATTATATTATATTATATTACAAGCAATGTGCTAAATGTTCTGCATACATTATCTCATTTAATCCTCACTATAACCATGTGATTCATACTTTATAAAAGAGAATTCTAAGTCCAGAAAGATTAAATGAAGTGTTCAAGATTACACTAATAAGTGGAAAAGGTGAAATGTAAGTCAAGAACAAACAATGAATATGATAGACAGTGGGAAGAAGGTCTCAAAGAATAAAATATTAAAATTTAAAAAAATACCCTTTCTGGTACAAAATATTTTCTAATCTGGTTCAGGGTGGGGCACAGCTGAGGACCAAAAATGACACAGAGATGTACGTTTTCTCCAAAAAAAGCCATGTCTAAGGCAATTTCCTCAGCCACAGGTAAGACTTATCAGTAAGATGGGGTTGGAAGTTAACAGCTTTGTCTATTATTTGTAATTCGACCACATAGAGAATCACTCCTAAATCCATTTCATTCATTCTCAGTGCTATTTAATACCATTACACAATACTGGGTTTTTAAATAACTCCTCGAAATAAAGGTCAAGATGAGACTCATTAATCTGATGGACCCCAAGTGACAATAGCAATCAGAGTTGTCAAATCAGAGTCCTGCCACCTCCTCATGGGCAGACGGGGCCAGTAACCTTTGTTAGTTAGAGAATGGCGCTTCAACCAAGCTTATTTCTTATTCATTTGTATATTATGCTGCAAAATTTTGTTCGAGTCTTATAAATACACGTAAGTTTTCAAATTCATTTAAAATGTATTACATCTCTTCAAACTATTTCAGCTTAGGTTTAAAAGTCGCTTAATACAGGAATTGAACAGCATGAGTCTATCATCCATGTAAATTTGTTTTAGATAACCAACATAATAATTCAAAATCACTGCAAAAATCGGTAGATAAATTTTTTATCTGAATTACAATTAGTATTAAGAACCTGTCAGATACCATGGTTAAGTTTTTTTTATCATAGTGAAATTTTATAGATTCCAGGTTCAATAAAATTAACAATTTTATGGTGAAAAATCAGTTTAATTACAGGTGAGCTTCAACAAGATTAATAGCTGACTTCTCCATGGAAATAACTAGGTGAGAAGGTAGTAGGATAACATATTCAAGGTGAAATAAAAAGAATGTCATACAAGAATCGTATGTCCAGCAAAACTATCCTTAAAAAATGAAGGAGAAAATGGTAAATTCCCAAGTAAGAAAAAACTGAGAATTCCTTACTAGCTGACCTGGCCCACAGGAATAACTGTTTGGCAGTTCCTCAAAATGTTAAAAATAAGGTTCCCATATGACCTTGCAATTCCAATCCTAGATATATATATACAAGAGAAATAAAAACATATGTTCACATGAAATGTGTACATGAATGCTCATAGCAGCTTTATTCTTAATAGCCAAAAAGTGGAAACACCCCAAATATCTATCAACTGGTGAATGAGTAAATAAATGTATTTGGCAATAGAAAGGATGAAGTACTGGAGCATAGATGACCCTTGAAAGCATTTTGCTAAATGAAAGAAGCCAGTCACAAAATACCACATATTGCATGATTCCATTTATATGAAATGTCCAGAAAAGGCAAATCCATAGAGACAGAAAGTAGGCTAGTGGTTGCCAGGGGCTGAGGAAAGAGAGGAATGGGGAGTGACTGGTAATGAGGTGATGGAAATGTTACAGAATTAGATAGTGGTAATGGTTGCACAACTCTGTGAATGTGTTTTAAAGATCACTAAGCTGTGCACTTTAAATCAGCTAATTTGATGGTATACGAATTATATCTCAATAAAGCTTTTATTTAAAAAATATAAAGGTTAAAGAGAGAGTCTCTGACCCAGAACAATCCTATGATAATCATTTGACCCTCAACTCTTTTATCCACAGATGAAGAAACTGTAGCCAAAATAAGATGGAAATATTGCTTTAGTTGAGTGTGATGTCAGTATGTGTTCCACTACATCATGTAGGTAGAGCATCTGCGTAAGTTGTGTGAGAGCACTTGAAATTGTTCAGATATGTGTTTAATATCCAAACAATATGTCCTCTTTTTTCTTTCAGAGATCTTGGGAAGATTACCCCATTGGATAAACATTCCAATCTATAAAGAAGTATCAGTTGAAATGTAATTCAGGTTTGCATTGTCGAGATTTAAAAGCAGTTTAAGAGGTTATGCACACAGACTGTTGGACTCAGACAGACCTGACTCCAAGTTCTTACTCAACAGTGTGCCTTCAGATTGGGTTGCTTAACCAAGCTAAGCCTCAATTTCTCCAAATGCAAATTAGCCAATGTGAAAAAACGTACTTAGATCGTGTTGTTTTAGAACTGAGAAAATGTATGTGATATATTTATTTTAGTGCCTAATACAGGC
Organism: Eidolon dupreanum; assembly: GCA_028627145.1. NCBI lineage: Eukaryota > Metazoa > Chordata > Mammalia > Chiroptera > Pteropodidae > Eidolon > Eidolon dupreanum. The sequence continues at coordinate 28,724,185 of CM053512.1, read as the reverse complement.
AAATAAATTAATAAGTGATTTCAACAATGAAAATGATGAGAATGATGATAGTGATGGTGATATTGTTCTCAATAACAGAATACAGAGGTTATATAAGCAGGTCCCTTCTTTTTTTCTGGGGTTTCTGGTATCATCATGGTAATTTATATAATAATGCATTATTGGAGTCAGAGATGACATCTCTTCTCACTTGTCCACATGGGAAAATCTGAGAATACTGAGAGAAGCGAGAAATCAAAACAGAAAGCAATAAAGACAATAAAAAGGACTTCCTTTCACACCTTTTGTTTTGTCCCTCTCTCTGTAATGCTGATTTCTTCTTTGTTATCATTGACTCAGCAGCCACTGAAGATAAGGAAATTAAATTGAATAGGATGTTCAAGGACAAGGAGATGTACACCCAGATCATCAATATATTTCAAAGACATTGCATGTGTGCAAAAAAGTAAAAATATGTTATACAAATAGAAATCTTGGGGGAAAACTCAAAATTTATTGTGCTTGACTCTCATATATTGACATAGTTTTCTTTGTCCATTTGTCATTTCTTGTTGTTTGGAGGGTATAAATAAATAATAGACCATGACATTTTCTAGAGATTGCATTTGTTCATATCTCTCTATGACACATATAATATTTCATAGATACATACTTATTAGAAGTAACCAGGACACAGAGTAAAGGACAAGGAAGTATCATTTACTATGGGCCAGGAGGTTATCTCATTCAGTCCTCTAAAGCCATATGTGGTAGACATTAGTATTCTAATTATGTAGATGAAAAATCTATGACTCATAATGACATAAGGACATATGGCTAATAGGTAGCACATGGTCATAGTTTCTGCCATTAACATGATTTTTTAAATAACAGCTTTATTGAGATATAATTTATATACCATACAATTTACTTCATAAGAGAAAAACAAATTTGTCAAAATTGAAAAGCTGATACTTTTCCTACTACCTGAAAGTAAGAAAAAAAGTATATTACTATGCCAATGACAAGTTAAAAAAATATAAAGTTTATGTCTTAGATGTTATAGGTCATATCAAAGATTATAAGAAAGTCATGCAGGTATGTCCCAGATTCTTTAAATTTAAAGAAATTTAATTTCTTTAGAAAGGAAACACTGGAGGACTAAGTCATCCTGGCTAGGAATAGTCTAGATTCCAAGCCAAACCGTGGGAGCCACGCCCCATGTTACCTCCAGCACAAGTTTAGTTCAAATTCCATATCTCTCTCTCATGGGCCACGTGACTTTGGACTTGACATTTCAAAGATCCCATTTCCTCAGAGGTTTGATGCAAGTTTTTAATAAAATGTTTATAAAGTATTTTTTTCAGTGTCAGGCACGTATTGAGGTCTCATTATAGGCAATTTCTTTTCTTTTGTCTTCTAAAATATAAATATTTCTGAGAAACATAAAGCATGAAATGAATTTTCATTAGATATTGAATTATCACATATATTACCTCTCAACAATCAGGGGTACTGTCTTTCTTTTTAAAGGGGAGTTGTGGGGTGAGACAAAGATGAGAGAGAGAGAAAGAAAGAGAGAAAGAGGAGAATGAACATTATTAAAGAGAGGATAAGCAACCATAAGAAAATCTCAATTAACAATACAATGTATCTGGGAATATCTCCTTTTGAGGCCATTTTTAAACTGAAACTCAGTTTTCAAGGCCTCATGAAATCTTTGTTTCCCATTTTGTATAAACAGGGACTAATGATTGCTCTAGAAAATTAAAGATTAGAATATATATCCTACTTAAAATGTTCAAATTCGATATAAATAGATAACAATAACTATGCTGGTCAAAAGAAATAGTTTTGTGCCTGGATTAAATGTGCCTTCCGGCTAGCTCTTAGATGTGCCATGTATCTTATGTACAAGACATACACCTACAGTTCTATATTGTGTTATCAAGCTACTCACTCATTCATTTCTTGTTAACTAACCAAGCCTTGAGCTAGGCTGAAGGCAGGTAGGTGGCAACAGTTAAAGGGTAAAAAGACATAAAATACTGTTCTTGCCTTTAAGGAGCTAACATTCCAATAGATACAAAATGTCTTATCACAATCTTTTTATGACAATCACTAAGTTCAGTGGGACGAAGCTGGCTAATTTTAGACTGAGAAATTGTAAGGACAAAATGTAGACCACATTTGTGTAATTCTTCATAGTCGTGTTTAAATTCTGTGACCAGATTCATATACCAGGCTTTTGGAAGCTGCTATTTCAATGTGGTATTGAGTCATCTGCCTCTTTTATATTTAGTAAAATGTTTTCTTAGTTAATAAAGAAAAATAAGACCCCAAATATGATTTTAAGATCTTGACACAGTTTATACATCTCAACAGAAGAGATAAAAACCTTCATTATAGCAAACAAAAGACCTCCCCACAGAATTAATAGGTAGCAATGGCATGAGAGATAATGGTAAGGCTCAAATTTAACTAATTTTCCTTAATTCCTGCTGAAGAGCTATCCTTTAGTGTATACAGACTTGACCACATGATTCCTCGAAGGTTTATTTGAAAACTTGTTCCACCATTCCACATTAGCTTCTGCCTACAGTTTCAGGATTTGAGACAGAGATTGCTTGTCCTGGGACAGGAGCACTATAGATTCTTGGTTATCAGGGCAATTGCACTGATGAGGCAAAGCATTATACGAATTTATTGGGAGCCAATGGGCATTATTTTAGCACTCCCCATTCTCCCCTCTACCCTTTAACAAGGGGCACTGGAGGAAGTAAAATCATCCTGCACTCCCTAACACAGGCCAGGTGACAGTTCCTTTCATTGTTGGATCAGTTTTATAATTTTATGAACAGGACCGAGGCTTCCAGACTTGCCTCCCTCATTTCTTCTTCCTTGTCACTACTAGTGAGGGCTGACTTCCTGCTTCTAACCTGCTTCTCAAAACCATTTCTACTATAGTTGTTCAGCAGATTTAGCTTCAGTCCTGCATCTTTCTTCTAAACTTTGACTCAGTAAGAGTCAATCTTTTATTTAATTTCCTTTCAATTGTATAAAGGATCTTAACTTTATAACTTCCGACTTTTAATAAAATTGAAAAATGAAGTTTGCTGTGCACTAGTTAATTACATTTGCACAATCTCCAATTGCTCATAAAAAAAAAATTGAAGTTCTATATTTTGCTTCATTATGAATTAAGAAAATATAATTCAAACATCAGTAGTAAGAGTTATCTTCCCCTATTTCAAAATATAAATAAATGTTAAGAAATTTTCTCTTTAATGTATGCCTTCCACCAAAAAGACTCCTTCTTGAGCCCATTTTCAGATACAGGATTTCTAAACTATGACAGCTATAACCTTGAATATCCAACATTCAAAACTGTGTCTGGCCATCTTCACCCAGTGCCCATGTACTTCAATCCTGTGCAAAGGTGAGTTTATCCAGGACTGGAAAATATTTTGTTCATGGCCTAAAGTCTGCCATAAGAATTACCACATTGGGCATTGGTCAACTTTTCTTAAGAACTGTGTTTAATTTTTGTGCTTCACAATTTGCAGTAATATTTCTAATTAGTTGACTAAACAAAGCTCTGTAAAAATATACAGGTTACACTTATAGTTCTAAAGAGATCTTTCTGAATTGATGGTGCCCAGAGTTATCAAAATGTATTATCTGTACCCTTGTCATATAACTGCTTAATCTATTAATCACAGTTATTTCTGTATGCATTTTAGAAGTAATTTAAATTATTAGATGTTCATTCTATCACATATAAAGCACATATAATAATATGTACTTTTTATATTTGTTCTGAGGATTAATTTTTAATTGTCTTTAAAGTGACTGTGGTAATTACCTTTTATTCTTTGGTTTGGTTATCCTTTTGATCCCCAGCATCCCGTCTTCTTCAATCTGTAAGGACTGAGATTTAAGGAAAAAAAAGCCTCCTGCCCCTAAAATTTCAGATACTTTTCCTGAATAATAAGAATAAGGCATGGACACTTGACATAATCCTAACTAATCAGATGGCACTTTTATAGATGGGTGACCCTACTTGGAAAAAAAAATTCTGGGATGGTTTAGAATTCACTGTAGTAGAAGCAATATCAATTTTTGCATAGTGGTGCCCACAATCCATGTGTGTTGCCAGCGGCCTTTCCCTGGAACCATCCATTGATCAGTAACAGTGTCAGTGCCAATGCCAATGTTCTTGTGGTATTACCTTGGTGGTAGTTTTGTCCATCTAGTTGACCTTGCCCTTGCCTATTTCTAAATCTTCACAATAAATTAATTTTTATTTTCTAAAGAAATTTGAATAAATTTTATGTTTGAATAAATCAGAATAAGTTTCTGCTGTTTACAAAAAGAACCCTCACTGCAAAGATCAGTACATCACAGATTCTCAATAAATTTTAATATTGTCCTCCTTGATCCTATAAAACCTGTCAGTTAAACCTATTTCATAAAGCCCTTTCTAACTACTCCCTCTTAGAAAATGTGCACTTAGAACCAATGAATGCCTACAGTATTCACTTGTGAAATATTGTTTTATCAATGTAGAGGAGAAGTCTTTACGGAAAATCTAATATTAATCAAGACCTTGAAAGACTGGTAAGATTTTGACAGATTTTGAAGCCCCTACCCAGGCTGAGATGGGTACTGGGAGTTAGTACTAAGAAAGGAGGTTTTTGTTTTGTGTTTCTTTGTTCTTAAAATAGCTAGAGCAACAAGAAAAATAATAAGTAAACTAGAATCCTATAAAAAAAATACTGAAAGCTAAATTTGTGGTACTTTAGTGTTATTTGTATGGCATGAGAGTGGGAGAAAAGAAAAACAAAAGAAGCTATAAATAAGGCAAAACTGAAATAAAGTGAAAACTAAGACCATGTATATATACATATATATTTTATTCTCTGCATATGTATTTTTATCATACTTTAGATTTACATGGAATAATATAGTACATTCACAATATTATTCCTTCATAACACAATAAACATGGTTCAAAATTACAACCAAGCCAAAGGCAAGACTGTATTAGCATGAGATTAATGTAATCACTGTAGTGAACATCTTTCTAAATGGAGAATCCTGGAGACTCAGGTTCTGACTGACTCTGCTTTCCCCAGCTCTTCCCAGATAACAAGAACTTCAGCTCGCCTACAGTTGACAACGGAGGGGGAAAGGGAGCCAACTGCCAATTGCATTATGTCCAAATCTGCACTATTTCTGAGCGTGTAACGGTAAAATTTTACTCCCCTAAATAAATATGATACATGCATATGTTTATTTAAAAACAGGAAAAATATTATTTTTGTCTTTCCTACTCAAAGTTGCTTAAATCTTGAACTGAATTCATATATCCCTTCATATTCTTCCTTTTTTTTTTTTTAAGTGGAAAGATACCAACACAAATGAAGTTTTTCTTAAATCAGCCATTTGAAAGCCATGATGGTCTAATCACTTCTGAAGAAAATGTTTTAGCAATTAGTTTTGTTAATAAGCATGGCCCTATCTGAGACTTTATTTTATTTAAAATAAGCCATAGTGAATAGAGTATTACCTATGATCGACATTCAGGAACTAGTCACTGAATTATTTAAAAGTGAGTGCAATGCTGCTATTAAATAATGCTGCACTATTTCTAAGTAATTCTTATAGCTTCACTGCAATGATTATAAATGTACATGCAATCCCTGTGGAATATAGTTGTTTAATCAATTGCAGTTACTATCAGAGGATTTCCTCCTTGAGAAGTAGCAGATGGTGTTTAGATGCTCTGCACTCTAGAATATTTCTGAGTTTCAATCTTATCCTCTTAGCTTTAACTTCTATATATACATATATCTACATATATCTATATATATTTCTTCCTTGATCTTACATTAAATTATATAAATTAATAATACTTATAAATCTCTAAAGATTCCATGGAATTTGATCTAAATTATAAATATTCTAATCCACAACCCACTTGCAAATTCTAATTTCTGTGGTCTTTCTGATGGTAATTGCCTAATCTGAATAATCAAATTGCTCAAAGGAACTCTTTGCTTTATAAATCTGAAAGGATGCCTTGGACAGCGTGAGACATCTGCACAGTTTATTACAGATTACTCCATAAGAATTCTTCCCTTGCCTTCATGTGTCCCATATGCTCCACATAGAGCCATAATAATAGCTATTATCTATTAGGTGATGACTATTTGCCAAGTTATCCATAACATTTTAAAATGGGTATGTTTTACCCATTACTCTCAAGGGTACTGAGACTAAAAAATATATATTAAATAACTTTTCCAGAGTCAAACTATTTATAGATAAAAGAGAGAGCGTAAAGTCTTCACTCTTTGACCCTGCCAGCCACTTTTTCTCATGTTACATTTTCTTATCAATTTTATGAGATTTTAGTTAATTTCTGTTATGTCTTTTGCTCTTTTATGTTGTTTACCTGAAATTTTCAGCTTTACATCCAGTGTTTTACGTTCTTGACCTGGTTGCTTCCCCTCTCTTGACTTGGCTTTTGTTAAGTGGCTGTCTCAATGGGAAAAAAAGAAAAGAAGCTAATCTTTTTTACTGTGGAAGTAGAGTTAAATATAAGAAATGTCTTTTCTAAATAGGGAAGTATCAAATAAATGGAGAGAAGTACAAGAAACAGAAGAATGTTGCTTCACATTTAGCTAAGAAAAAACTTAATAAAAATGCAATATTCTTCCTTTTCCAAGCTCGTTCATACTACATATAAAATAACCATGAAATTCTTTCTTTTTTCCCCTTGTTTTCTTTTTTCTTCATAGATAATTAATTTTTACCATAGAACATATTTAGAAGGAACCATTTTTCCATGAAAATACATACCAGTTAATGTCTCAGAATTAATAAACTCTGAGTTAACATGAAAATAAAGAAAAATAGAGTAAATTGTCTAGATTTGAAAGAGCAATGTTTTACTGAAATTAGAATTAAATGATGCGAGGCAATCACTAAGGAAATTAAAAAGCGGGCTTTCTTTTTTATCTGCCACTTTTCTGATTTAAAAAAGTTATTAAAATAATGTTTCTGATAAAATCATGCGTTTTCATTATAGTTTATCCAATGGAAGGTTTCTGTAACTGTCAGTTATATTTCTAATAGAAGAGCATGAATGAGCTTCTAATGAAAGTTTGTCATCTCTACAGAAGCACCGTCCCATAGAACTTTCAGCGATTATGGAAATGTTCTGTACTGTCCAATCCAGGAGTCACCAGCCACATGTGGCTATTGAACACTTTAAAACATAGCTAGTTAACTGAAGAACTGCATGTTTAAGCTTATTTCACTTTACTTTTATTTTAAATTTAGCCACATGCAGGTAGTGCCTACACTACTGGGCAATAAAGCTTGAGAGAATTATATAAACAGGAAAAATGTCAAAAAAGCACTATGTATTATAGATGAATTATTCAGAGATTGATTTAGTTGTTCTCTAGGCAATGTCAGCCTTAAAACTGAGATTTGGAACTTTCATTCATTTTTGCGGCATTTATATGTTGAACATTTTTTAAAATATTGTGAGGAAGACAAGTAGAAATTAATGCAGCTAAAACTAATTTTAAAAACCTAAAATGTTAAATAGCCTTAAGATATTAATTTTTCTGAAATATATGTCTGGCTTACCCAGTCTGAAAAACAAAAAAATTAAAGTGTCAAGCAATGACCATTGTAAAGTCACATAAATTCTGGTGAGGAAATGGTGAATCAGATTTCTTGAAGATCAGAGATAACTGTAACAGTGAAAATTAATTCAAATTAAAGCAAAATTATTAAGATTAGAAATAATTATTACCATTATCATCGTTGTTACTCTTTGACCACTCATTCTATTAGAGTCTATTGAAGCAATCCTTACAGACAAAAAGAAATATGAGATACAGTCCTTGACCTAAAATATGCTTCAATAAGCAAATATGCTTCATCTGAGCATGGTTTTGTAACACATAATGCTGCATAAGGTGAGGGGGTAGAATAAAGAACAACAAAGTCACTTTCAAATCTAGTATATTTCTATTTTTTCTCTTGCTCACGCATGCATGCCGATAGCTTGAAAGCCCAGCTTCTAACACTTTATTTGTATAGGTATCAACAGGAAAGTTGCTAAAAATGTTAATATTTTAGCCCCACCGAGAGAGATTCTGATTCAAATCTGGCATTGGAAGGGATGTTGTTCAGTAATTTTTTTCAATAAGCAACAAGGAACTAACAAATATTGGTTTGGAGATTGGAAGGAAAAATTTTATTTTCTCTATCATAGACATCATTGTCTACAAGTGTTTATTAAGGATCCATGCTTAAGATTCTATCTTTAGTTTTGCACAAAAGTTTCAAGTTTGATATGGCATATATGGCATATGTGCTTCCACTGCCTCAGCCATCTCCCTATTTTCATGTTCTCATTTATGTATTACCTCTTTTTCAAGATTCAATCTGGTTTATCCCATCAAATGTTTGCCACTTTAATAAAATTCTCCACATTCTATTACTATAATCATCCTTTTAATATTATCCCTCACTAATTTGAGCGTCTTTAAAGGTGAGGTTTCTATAATATTCATGTTTGTAACCCCAATATTTAGTTTAGTAGGTTCTCAGCACTTATTAAATGAATGAATTAGAGTTGGAAGAAAAGAGTGATGCCATTTAAACATCACAATTATCCTCCACTCATTCATTTGTTCATTCACTCAACAAATATTTACAAAGCAGCTATATGTGCCAGACACTATTCTAACCACTGGTGGTCTAATAATAAGTGAAACAAACAAAAACACCTAGTTCCCTGGAATTCACTTTCAAGTAGAAAGAGATAAGTAATAAACAAATAAGTAAAACATATAATATGTTAGATGGCAATTAGTTCCATGAAGGCTTAAAGCAGGGAAAAGTGATGGAAAGTTTAAAGATAATATGATCAGAGATGGCCTCACAAACAAGGGTTATATTTGAGTAGAAAAATGAAGGAAATGAGCAAGGAGTCTAAATAAGGGGAAAGTTCTAGGCATTTGGAACAAGTGTAAAAGCTGTAAGTCAAGAGTGACAGTACTTATTGTGAAGCTCAGTTAGGCTGATAAAATGGATCAGAGTAAGCAAGAAGGGAGGTTGCTTGGGGTGACCTCAGAGGTAATATATAGAACTTTAAGTTTGACTTTGAATGAGATGAAAGACCCTGAATGGCTTTTGAGCATCAGAGTAATAGAAGCTGACTTTTTTTTTTTTTTTTTTTTTTTTTTTACCAAGGTTACTATGTCTTCTGTACTGAGAAACGATCAAAAGGAGAAGAGTCATAGAGCAAAGCAGGCAAGAAGAAACCATTATAAATATCCAAGAAAAAGGAGGTGACGGCTGAGATAAAAATAATAACTATAGTAGAATCAGATTCTATAAATATTCTGATTTGATTCTAAACTTGTTATGGTAGTGAGAGAAACAATGAAAGATGTATTTTAATTTTTTACTCAAGCAACTTAGAAAATGGTGTTGGCTTTTACTGAGCTAAAGAAAGCCCAGGAGAAACCTGTTTCAGGAGGATTTTAGTTTGGATTATGTTGAGATTGAATGCCTAATGAATATTCCCCAGTCTTGGCTGTCAATATATGTTTGAGAATTGTTGCAAATTAATATGACTTAAAAACACAGAATTAAGACTTAGGAAATGAGTTTAAATAGAAAAGAGAAGAAGCCTAAGAACTGAGTCCTGTGACCAAACCAACATTAAAAGTTCCAGTAGATGAGAAGCAGCAAATGTGACTGGGGAGGTAGGAAATAACCAGGGAAGTATGATGTCCTAGTCCAAAAAGAGAGGGGATCAACCATGTTCAGCGATGCTGTTAAATTACATATGAGGAGGTCTGAGAGTCAGTGTAAGCAGTGGGTGGTCACTAAAGATGTAAACAAGGGCAGTTGTCATGGAGAGGCAAGGATGAAAATGTGAATAAAGAAGATTCCAAAGAAAACAGGGTAGGGAGATTAAAGACAGCATGTAGATATTACTTCTGGGAAGGGTTTTGTTGTAAATGAAAAGAATAAAATAGGATAGTAGTTAGAATAGATAATGAATACATAAACAATTTTGTTTTTGTTTGTTCTGTTTCTTTTCATAAGAGAGAGAAATAGCATCTATGTACAATGAGAAACATGAGATATAGAAAGAAAAATTCTGATGTATCAGAGAGAAAGAAGAGCTTCTGCTGCCATGTCTTTCAATAGGCAAAAAAGATGGAATTGATATGCACACAGAGGGGTTGCCCTGTGCTAAAAGTGCAGACAATACATTCATTGCAAAAGACGGAAGAGCAAATACGCCCAGATGCAGCAAAGGGGTAGATGTCATAGAATGAGCTTGTGTGTGATCTCTGATTGCATCTTGTTTCTCAGTGAAAAGGAAATTAAGCTCGTCAGCTGAGAGTTAGGATGATGAAAGGGGCGTCAAAGATTTCAGAAGAGAAGGGAAACAATATAATACCTAATTAGGAGAGCGGAAGAGTGAATATAGAGAAATGTAGGATGGCAATTGGACTGCTTGAGGGTTTCACCAGAGATTTGTGATCATAAATGTAAAGTGAGGCCCGTTGGCATGGATGATGTGTGTTTCCTCCAACTACAGTCACCTGTGTGGATGGAAGTACAGAATAATAGATGGCAGTTAATTTAACAGTGAAGTGAGTACAGTGTAGTAAAAGAGAAGCAAAAGAGTCATTTGTGTGGCAAGTAAGTTTATTCATAGTCCCAAGAACTCGACGTGCAAGCTGGAACCTGCAAAGCTTGTTGAAAAATACGGATTTGGAAATCATGTTCACCTTTTACATCTTCATTTAAAATATACTCTACATAAGCTATAATTCATTTTTCCTTTGCTTAATCCAAAGGGATTTATTTACACATACCCTTTTATCCAGAAACCAATGCTACTAAAAGAAAATTATCCTTTATTGTTGTTTAAGAATAGAATTTTATAAAGGAAAACAGTAATTGTTAAAATAACCAAATTTCAAAAGACAACTAAGAAAATAAAGATTAGTGAGGAGTGCAATGCATAAAATAGACCCCAAAACAGATTCTTGCGATCACATAAAGAATATATAAGATTGACACTTAATGCTTATTTAATATTGAAAAAGGTATCTGCAAGTATAGATATTATAAAGGACCTAACTTTGATTGCCTTGCTATAATCAGCAACCTGTTATAATTATCATCTACTTAAAATTCACAGGAGAATCCACCTTTTAAATATTGTCATTTTTCAAGGTAAAAAAGTAATTTAAAAATGGCATAAAAATGAACTCATGGCATCCAGAAAGACATTGTTCTATTAAATAAAGGTACTCTTTCTTCACCATCATCATCAAAATGTGTCCAAATATTTTCATTTCTCTTGAGTAAAATAACTAGGAGTGAAATTGCTGAGTGTAAATATATGTTTAACTATTTAAGAAACTGCCAAATTGTTTCCTATAGAGGCTGTATCACTATATTCTCCCACTAGCATATGTGAGCATTCTAGTTTCTCCACATCTTTGGTTATTGTCTTTTTGATTATAGTCACTAGAACAATGTGAGGTGGTTTCTCATGCTGATTTGAAAGTGCACTACTATAATAGCTAATATAGTGAATATCTTTTTTCTGTGCTTATTAGCCATTTACATATCTTAGAGAAATGTCTATTGAAATCTTTAGCCTACTTTTTAATTTTTTTGGTCTTTAAATTATTGAGTTCTGAGAATTTATTATCTATTCTGGATACAAGTCTTTTTCTCAGATATATAATCTACAAATATTTTATTCCAGTCTGTGGCTTGTCTTTTCATTTTCTTATTAGTGTCTTTGAAAAAGCAAACTTTAAAAAAAATTTAATGGAGTCCAATTTACTATACTGTCTTTTAAGGATTATGTTGGGAGTCATATCTAATAAGTCATTGCCTAAGCCAAGTTCATAAAGACTTTTCTATTGTTTTCATTTACAACTGGTACTATTGCAGCTTTTAAGTTTACATCTACGATCCATTTATATCAAGTGTGCATTTATGGTGTGAAGTAAGTTCAATGTGTGTGTGCGTGCATGAGTATCCTATTGTCTTAGAACCATTTATTGAAAGTCTATCATTCACCCCACTGAATTCCACTGACATTTTTAATGAAAATAAACCAACCACAAATGTATGGGCTTATTTTTGGAGTTTCTAGTTTACTTTGTTTATTTTTATGTCTATAGATAATAGATTAAAAAATAATCCTTTACTACAATCTATATCATTGCCAAAGAGACTTGCACAGTTTTTTAAAGTATTTACATGAATAATAACTGTTACTATGTCTCTAATGATGAAAATGATTATTCTATAATAGTACTAAAGCAAGTTCTAAATTATAGTCATCTTAAAATATTGACCTAATATGTTTCTGCATACCTGCATAGTAACACATTGATTACAAAATTATAAAACTGATAATATCCTTTAATAATTTTCTATAGTTCAAACACAATTAACATGTTAAGAATTAAAGTTAGTATTTTAGTAATTAACAGTTGTCTTTGAAATACTCATTAAACAAGTATGATGGGTAAATTGTATTTTTTTTTGGATTCTGCTTTCAGACCTGTGACGTTATTGGATCAACAGAAAAGTTATGATATTTCCACCAAGGATAAGAGACCAATAGGATTTTTATTTGTTCACATTCTTCATTTTCCAAGTGAAATAAATACCAGCACAACTTGTCAATTTACCACAAGACTCTTCTGAAATGAAACATATGAACTATTCTTTGGAAATTCATAAAGAAAAATGAAAGTAAAAGCAGAGAACATTTCTAAATGTTCTTGCAGGGTTCCTGCTGCTACAGAAACAATTTCATAATATGTTTGAAGTTTGTATTTCTCCCAGGAGTATCTGTGTTGAAAACAGAATAAGAAAAATTGCATCAGTGAAAAATAGCAAAATAAAAACTGGTTGGAAACCTCAGGAGAAATAGCAAGAGCTTTAAATTCTACCAAAATGAAAGTTTAGGGGTTTTGAGGTTTTTCTAAGATTGTAAAATCTGCACCGCAAGACCAAAATAGCAGAGGGTAAACTGCTGTTAACTATCTTTCAAAAGTGTTAAGAAAAAAGAAAAGAAAGATAAGATGCTATTTACTAAAGATCTAAATAGGACGCATATTGTACTCAAGAAACCCCATAGTTTTTTCATGTCAAAGTGACAAAAAGAGATAACATCTTTTTGGTCAAGTACATAAGGTAAAGGTCAAGTACACATATAATCAAAAAATTATGAATGGGCACAGAAGGGCCTATCATTAAAGTATCTATATAATCACACAGGTATGACTAATGAGTAATCACTATCAGTTTTCAAAATGATTAGAAATACCTTAGGAATCTAAGCAAGAGATATTTGACTACCTAACTAAAAGAAATTTGTTGGAAATCAAATTGTCTTATGGACTTATATAATTATTAAAGATAATTAATATCTGGTTCTTATCATTTTGTTGTTTCTGTTATTTAGCCATAACAATTAAGCTACTGATAATTAATTAATTAACTAAATAATTATAATAAATTAATAAAATAAATTAATCACATAGATACTTAAAGTAGATCAAGTTTGTTTTTAAGGTACTTATTTGTAAATTTGTTCAAAATGTAAGAAAACATTCAAAAGCAATAATCTCCCTTATCCATTTCAGCTAAATAAAATGTCTTCCCCTTTAAAGCTGCCTTAACAATTTATCTGTATCTCCCTTATGGAACTTTACCTGATCTTACTGAATCATGTATTTGTAACATGTCTTACCTCTTTAACCACACCATATAAACTAATTTAAGGCAGAGACCATTCATGTTTTTTATTATTTTCCCCATATTAGCAGGTATCTCAAAGAAAGGAAACGTCGAAAAATTCTTAAGTGACTAAATGCCCTCTAATTTATTTAATCTTAATTTTTAGAATATTGGCATGCTTACAGACATCAATTGAAAAAACAAAATATATGACAGAAACATATTATCTAAAGTTATTTCATAGAAAAACCACTCCCACCTGTTGTTACTTCTAGGAACGGTGATAAAAAAGAAAAAAAAATATATGAAATTCAATCTAGAGATAATTTTCAGAGGAATCCAAATAAATTTATCTCAGTAAATTAAAGAAGAATAATCTTATTATGAGAAAATTAATCTCTTAAAAGTCATAAAAGTTATTTGGCAAATATGTATCTTGTCTTTAATGCCTTTAAGTATTTATAGGATTAATATTCAAGATTTGTCTTATAATTTTAAGTCATTTAATATATAATAGCTTCTAAATATTAATGGCATTTTGGCTTATAGATGCAGAATAAATAGCTTGTTTTGAAGGCTCATAATCCAATCCTGACAGGTTCTATGTTATTAGGCAAGTCTCACCCGGCCCATGGCATTTCTCGAAAATATGAACAACTGAATCGTGTCATTTATTAAAAAGCCCTTCTCTAACTTTTAGATATTCCTGAATTCTAGAGGTATACATGGTAGGTACAGAAACAAATTAAACCATTTATTTTTGAAGTCTCCATAACATTTTCATAAAATTATGTCAGAATGGAGACACCATGCATTGAAAATTTAGTAATACTGACTATTTCATTCTACTTTTGGTTATCCTAAATTGGTGTGAGTATTTTTTTGACAATTATAGTAGCAAAAGAATATGTACATAGAAAAATATTCTGCCATGTGCTAGGTACACTCAAAGAGAGACTGTGCCTCACTCAGAGTCACCCATTCCCTAGCCTTGGTGTGTTAACTGTTCTCGAGTCCCCTTTCTGTGAGACATTGTCCTTGGCTAACAGAAGGTTGTTTTTCCTTTTTTCTTTATGAGAATAGCCCACAGCAAACTCTGACAAGTTATTACAAAAGACTGGCCCCCCAATGTTACAAGAGAGGACACCCTGTGGGGTGATTGATGTGGACCAGGCCAAGTCAAGACTTCATCTGAGACCACATTCTTATTTGGCTCTCTCCTGCCTCCCTACTGTGTTTCCCTTGCTCCCTTATAGGGAAAACAAGAATGAAACCAAAAACTCTACTTAAATAAGTCTGCCCCAGGCTTTGTTTGGAGGGAATCTAAACCAAGAGAGTCCTTACCAGAGGTAGTTCTAGGAAGCACATTCTCCACAAACTTTCCCCTCTCCTGTCTTATGTTCTGCACCCACCCTCCCACACATCTAACACCCTCAGAATCCACTGCTGCACATATGCCCCAGATTTTAACTAATATATATTAGTCAGATCCTGAAGTTCCATGTAGGTGATTTCTTCCCAGCTTTGAGTTTGTAATTACGCATCTGGACAGTAGTGAGATTTGATGCTGTCAGATTCGAGAAAAGAACTTACATGGTGAGATGGTACTGCTTTTGATGAAAAGTAAACCTTGGGATAATTTGGGAGCTCAAGATTCTCTGATTTGCCTTCCTAAATGTGTTCATCCAAGATTTGGGGGTCCTACTCTCTTCTTATTATGACCCTGATTTGACACAGGATAGCTGCTGAGTTTGCACATTTTAGTCTTTTCACATCTGTCTCCCTTATAATTAGGTTCTTGGCCAGATTTTCAGCAAAGTCTGCCAAAGTTGCCAGAAATAAGAGGTCCCTTACAACTACCAGAAATCTTCCAGTTATTAGAGACTGTGTTAAGATTGAAATTGACTGTCCCAAGTCTATCATTCCGTTTTTGTAATTTCTTCATTAGTACCGATATTCACCTTATCCCCATGTTAAGTAGCACAACCACTGAGTCTGCCTGTATGGACGCTCTATTTGTACTTTCTGTCAATTAAACAGGGCTAAAAATTTAAGGAATGGTGGTTTAACAGCATACCAAGAGTTATTATCATCCCCATTACCAGCCACAATGGATTATTTCAGATAGGTGAGCTATCCAACTCCTAAATCATATCATGAAGATTTGTTTTCTACATATTAATTTCAACTATTTTACGTACTTACTGTAATAACCCATGTTTTCTGAGTTAGAAGCAGAACTTGAAGTAGGGATTTAAATACTTTACTTGTGAAACGCAAACCAGAATTAAAAAAAAGGAGGAAAAGCAGAGTGAACAAAAACAAGAGTGAGACGAAGTGATGCAATGTATCAATGCCCTGGCTGCCCCTTAACAGTCAGCCATAGAAGAGATATACAAAGATGAGTTCATTCAATACCTGAGACCTCTCTGGAAGGATTTCCAGGAAGAACCAAGTGAAATACTGTCGAACTGTAGCTCACCAGAGAGAAAACAGAGGGGGGATTTACCTGCTCAGCTCGCTCCCATCCTCTGTTTCCCATTGTCCAAGTTCTGTCCTCATTATCCTATCCCCATCATTTAAGGATACAAACTCCTCTACACTTCCTGGGTGCATCATCTGGCCTCTTTTATGGCAACTGAAGGAGCTGGATACCATCATTCAGGGATATCAACAGGTAGAGAGAGGGATTAGTGGGGTCAGTTGGCCTAGGACTTCTATTTACAAAGATGCTGAAATGTTAGCTTTTGATATTATTTTCCAATAGTTATAATAAATAAATGTTTATTACTTCTTTATAAAATGTGCTTATTGAAAGTGATAATTTATTAAATGTAAAATTTAAATATACTGTGATATGGGCTGAATCATGTTCCCCACAAAAATCATTGTTGCAGCCCTATCCCACAAAGAGATAATTAAGGTAATAAAGATGTGGCCCTAATCCAATATGGTAGATGTCCTTATAAGAAAAGGAAGAGACACTAGGGATATGCATATGCATGAACAATCATGCATATGAGAATGTAGTGAAAAAGTTAGCCATCAGTAAGCCAAGGAGAGAGGCCCCAAGAGAAATTAAACTAGCTGATACTTTGATCTTAAATGTTCAGGCTCCACCAATGTGGGGAAATAAATTTTCATTCTTTAAGCCACTCAGCTTGTGGTATTTGTTATTGCAGCCCTAGTAAACCAATATACTGTATAACATGTATTGTCTTCCGTTTTGTTTTTTCTTCATTTTCTACTAATATTTAGGGAATTTTCAGAAACAGAAGTCACTCAGCCTCTGAAAAGCTCTAGATTTGTTTTATTGTCCCTAAATATTCCCCCATGGCATTTAGAAACCAAAAGATCAATAGATTCATTCTTTTAATTGACAAATTTATTAGTTTGTTTATGTTTAGTACCTTTGTATTTTGCTTCTCTAATTGGCACTCTGTGAAGTTTTGAGACCACTAAAATGAAATAGAAATACTTCCTGAACATCAAGCAGAATATTTTCTAACGCCAAATCTCAAAACGTAGAGATAAAATAGAAATAACTCTTACAGAAGGTTGAAGCATTAAAGATAAATAACAGACCTAGGAATTTTATACCTAAATATCTCATGCCTGAATATTATGTTTAAATTAAGAATAAGACTCAGTAGAAATATTTAAAGATTTAAAATAATTACACATAACCACATAAAAAAGTGCTTTTATTTTACATTTTATCACTCAGACCTAGTATGAATATGTATTATTATTTGCTATCATTTAATGATTACTATTTTGTATTCAGTTTTTTCATATTTTATCATAAAGGTTTTCATTATATCTGAGTATTACATTAATCATATTTACTGGCTTCATATTGTTTCTTGATGTTGATCTGCCATAATTTAATTTGTATTTTTTATTGCTACTAAAGTTAATGTATGTTTACCATAAGTATTCTTCTTTTGGGAAATGCACTTTGTTCACTTCTCTTTTGGGAACTCAGATTTCTTATAAATGTCGTGGAGTCATTTAAACAACCTAAGATTAAATATTTACTTAAACATTTGCTATAATATTGCCCCAGGTCTATTATTCTTTAAAATAGCATCCAGAATTATTCTTATAAATGCTGGAGCTTTTTAGTATCACTTAAACTTTTTTTGGAAAATACTGATTTATATAAAATTTAAATCTGTCAATCTTTTCTTTATGACTGAGCTATAGCTTCAATATAGGAATTTATTATTCTTTCTTAGATGTAATTAATACACTAACCTTGGATTATTAAACATATGTTTTTCTCTTTATTTCTATAATCATTTTTCCTATAAAATTGGGATTCAACTTATTTTTAAAAATTGTTTTCAATTCAAATGTAAAGGGAAATTCATAAGGACTGACAATATAAATTATGGTAAATATATACAAAACATATAATACAACCACTAAAAAGAATAAAATAGATCTAACTATGCTGATATAAAAAGATTTCCACGATATTAAGTGACAAAGCAAGTTATATTAGTATAAATAACGTAATATAATCGGCTTAAAAAGAGATCAAACAACTTTTATGTTCTTGCATATAAATTTTCTGAATTGTACACAAGAAATGACTAATATTATTTATTTGCGGAAAGTATAAACAGGAAGAGAAATGGTTGACAGATGTTAATTTTCCATTTTATAACCTTCTTGATTAAAAAACATTTTATTAAATCAATAAAATTAGCTAAGGATAAGGATAATAGAGATCTTTAGTATAACTAGTAGTCCAGTATAATAGGATTGGTGAATTCTATTGTTTATTTTTTCTACTCTCCATATGACTCTGTAAGATTTTGCAATGTTCTTTATTTAACCTACAGACACAAATTTTATAGTGAGGAGTATAAAATCTGATTTCTATAATACCTCAAAGTCAAAAGACTTGGATCATTCAACTCTTTGAACTTGAGTAGCCCTCAAAGTGCTACAAGTTAATTAGGAGGGTCTTACATATGCTCAGAAAGAATTCCCTTTTTTCTCGATAACTTCAACTCCTATGCTGCCCTTTTTTTGCCTCTGGGCTGAGCCTTCCCTGAGAACACCAAAGTTCATTCAGAGTGTTTCCACAAGATCTCCTATGTGACAAGAGTAGTATTAGGTGTCATACCTCAGTGGGGAAAATGGATTTTCCCCCATTACCGTACAAACTGTCACCTAAGATTAAAAGCAACACTATTCATAAAAATTGCACAAATTCTTTGCAGAAAAAATACAGGCACTTTTGTTTCTACCTCATTTCTGACATCTTGTCAGCAACGTCTCTCGCCAAACCACCCATAGCTCTGAAGCAACAAGTAACGCTTTATAGCGACAAGACAGTCTCAGTCCACACCTGCTCAAAAGTATTGTCAATGACATGGCTCTTATTTTTATTTTACCCTCTGGGGTCTTTTTTTCTAACTAGAAACTTTTCTTATTGTTGGACTAATTAAAGGTGTTTCTTGAATGCTTTTCCCAGAACAAGACCACTATTTACATTGTGTCTTTAAGTATCGCATATAAGGAAGCAGCTTTATCTTTAAAATGACAGGTTTTCAGGCTGAGATTTTATTTTCCCTAGCCAAGATTTAACTAGGATCAGGTCCAGGAGCTTAGAATGTGCCCACTCAACCATCAGCTTCTGCAGGGGAAAAAAAAGCAACTGCCCAGCCTTCGGCATCGGGATGGAAGTTTTGGCACTATAATAATGTTTGTCCAATTAGCTGACACTTTCTGCATCTTGCCGAAGAGAACATGGTGTCGTCCTTTCTTTGTTAAACTTACAAAAGTTTCAAGCATTTATTGCTAAGTAATTAATAGCTCTTGCATTTAAAGTAAACATGACCTTTTTCTCACTTTATTTTCTGGATCAATCTTGTTGGTCTATAAAAATAAATGTACTTGATTTGGGGTAGTTTTAAAAAAATCTAGTTAGTTGTGGAATCCTTGTTAATAGTTTCAGTTTTTGACAGATTCCTTTGGGTTTCAGGCATAGCAGATAAGGACTAAAAAAAAAAAAAAAATCACAACACATTGTCAGAGTCCACAGCTTCCTCTTAAACAATATCACCAGACCACCAGCCCTAGGGTTATTCTCTTACCTACTCTCCTGAGGCTCTCATACTTATGAAGATTACGAGTGAAATTTAAAATTGAAGGAAGAAAAATAGTTCTTCATAATTAAAATTTGACAGAGTGACTTTTTTTCTGGGGTGAAGGAAATAAAGAGCTGGACACAATGCAAGACAGAGAAAGGAGTTTATAGAAACAGAGTTTTGGAGGAAGTCACAAAAGATCGTGGGGCAAGTGAGTAGTGAAGACTTTTAGGTCATTTATGCTTCCTGTGATTTTTGAGAAACTTAAAGGCAATTTAAATTCTTAAATTTCCATTTTACACAAACAGTAGCACACTAATATACCATTCTGTTCTTTGCTCTTTTGAACTTAACTCTGTACTTTTGTGAAAATAGTATTGAATTCTATTATTTAATATATTTTATTTAATTTATTCTGTATTAAAGGACATTTATTTATTTATTTTTTTACTAATTTTTGATATTACAAATAATGGATAAAATTAAACACATATCATTTGGATTTGTTTTTCTTATATTTGCAGATGAATATGTAGAAGTAACATTGTTGGTCCTGGTTTAATTTGATAGAAAATACAAATTATTTCTATCTGAGTCATAACAACTTATATCAGCACTAATGATATATAAGAAAGTCTATGACCCCTGCCTCCCCATTTCATCTATACAGAATATTTAAATTTGATAAATATGTCAATATGATGGTTTTAAAATGGTAAAGTCTGAATTTTTATCTCTCTTACAATTGAGGATTAATATGAAATTATATCAATGATTCATTTTTGTTTACTTTGTGTAAACTGCTCATATCCTTCGACAATTTTTAATGAGGTTGTTAATATTCTTATAATTTTGAGTATTTCTTAGAATTTACCTTAAAGGATCAAGGAAGTAATTTCTAGGGGAAAAAAAATCAACGTCCCTTATGTATATAGATGCAAAAATTCTCATCAAAATACAAGCAAAACAAATTCAACAATGTATTAAAGGGTTATACAACATGGCCCAGTGGCATTTATCCCAGTATTGCAAAGCTAGTTCAATGTAAGAACACCAGTCAATGCAATACACCACATGAATAATGAAGGGAAAAAATTCACGCACTCATTTCTGTTAACAAAAAAAAAAAAAAAAGGATGCCCTCCTACACTTCTATACAACATTTTCTGGAAGTTCTAGCCAGAGAAAATAGGCAGGAAAAATAAATAAAAGGCATCTAAATTAGAAAAGATATAAAGCAATTTCTACGCACAGATGACATGATTCCATATATACAAAAAAAGAATTCACACAAAAATCAATTGTGCTTTTATATACCAAAAATGAACAATCCAAAAAGAAATTAATAAAAATGACTCTCTTTACAAAAGAAAAAATGCTTAGGAATCAGCTTAACCAAGGAACTAAAAGATGTACATTCAAAACTACAAAATATTTTTGAAGGAAATTAAATAGTATCTAAAAAAATGGAAAGGCATGCAGTGTTCATGTAATGAAGACTTAATATTTTTTAGATGGCAATACTCCCAAAGCAATCTATGCATTCAATGCAGTCCCTATCAAAATCCTAACAGCCATTTTGCAGAAATGAAAAAGCTAATCCTCAAATTTATATGGAATTTGCAAGGAGCCATGAATAACCAAAATAATATTGAAAAGGAATAGTAAAATTGAAAGACATGTCTCCATTTTAAAACTTACTACAAAGCTACAGTAATCAATAGAATGCAATACCAGCATGAGGGTAGACATATAGGCCAATGGAATAGAATGGAAAGTCCAAAAATAACCCCATTCATCTGCACCCAATTGATTTTTGACAAGAGACTTTCCAAAGGAACTTAAAGACTCATGCTCAAAGATCTCTCATAATTACAGAAAGCAAAACCTTTTTATGGACCAAGCTAACTCTAAAAATTGCTATTTTCCTCATATGATTTATTTCTCTACATTTATGAAATTTTAAAACAATTTCATTTTTAAGGGCTCATTCTGTTTTGCTGAAATTAGAAATAACAATAATGTATGCAAAAAGAAAGAGAGAGAGGAAGGGAAAAAAATAGAAGGCTAATAGGAAGGAAGAAGGAGGAAGGAAAGAAGGAAGGAAGGAAGGAAGGAAGGAAGGAAGGAAGGAAGGAAGGAAGGAAGGAAGGAAGGAAGGAAGGAAGAAGGGGAGGGAGGGAGAGAGAAAGGAAGGGAGAAAAAAAGACCAAAAAAAAAAAAATGAGAAAGAAAGATATAGAAAGAAAAACCAGTTCTCATGTTTGAGCTTTCAGGTTAGCCTATAGTAGCTAGGGAATATCTTTCTTATGATATTGCTGTTTCTCAGGCCAATGGGTCTTAGTTCAATCTGCTAAAAGGGAGACAAACTGTCAAGTAATTGCCTTTATTCAATGATCTTTAAACAAACATCTTTTAGTAATTAAAAATGATGAAAACCACCAACTAAAACAATAAATGCTTTGTTTCTTCTGCCAATTTGGTAAATTAAAAATGAATAAAAACATACCTTCTTCCATCAGAGCATGTAGCTTTCTATTTTGTAATGAACAAATCATGATAACCATCAAGAATAATCAACTTTAAACCTGCTAGTCAACAGTTGCTATTATTTCTAGTTTTTTTCTTTTTTTTTTTTTTTTTTTTTGGCAGAACCAGAAATCTCTCAAAGAATAAGGATAAAGAATAGTTTGCACTTGGCAGTTTTATTATTCTTTTCACTGAGGGATCTCAAATGCACTTGACCTGCATTAATTCAACTTCACAAAACCAATTTTGATGTTCTGTCAAGGGTAACATTTTTCTCAGCAGGGGAAGAATTCTTGACATGTTTATGAATTTTCTTCCTGTTTAATTGTAAGAAGTTGGTTTAACTAAGTGGTTTCGTCCTTTTAACAAATTAGTTTGGGGCAGATTAATAAGTAACCCAGAGAACTAGATATTCTAAAACCACTTGCTATCCAACTTCCTCTGTTTTGAAAACATATATTAACAATTATAATTACTTTATATCAGACATCCTCCCTTATTTCATTTTGGGACTAATTTTAGTTTCTGTTTGCCTCTCTCTAATCTCTTTTTTCATTCCTCCCTGTTATCTAAGATGAACTTTCTTTTTTCACTGGTAGAAACCATATTTCTTTGAAGTAAAAATCAGATCCTACCAAAAAGTCTCTTATTTCTTGTACCTCCTTCCTTTATGTTATAGAGCCTTCTAGTGTTCTTTTTTTTTTTTTAATTGTTGATTTTATTTATTTAGCCACAAACTATCCAAATCAAAATTTCCTTAGACTCAAAATGAGTGGATTTTCTCAGATACTCTTGTTAACCACTTAGACGATTTCGGAGAATTCATTTAAGAATGCAAACTGGAGAAATGTTTATGCAACTGGACAAAGTAAACTGAGAGGCCAGAGGATGGGGCCAGAATAATGGGGGAAAAAATAAACTAGAAACTGAGCTTGGTCTGTAGTTGTGAAGCTGGACTTCTTGTGTAGAAATGGCTGTGCTGCTTTAGTTTATGTTTAAAAAGATTAATCCAAAAGAAGAGTTCACTATGATGGACACCTGCAAGGTCAGCACCTGACCCAAGGACCCACTCCTTGCCCAATTTAAGTTAACCATTACTTCCCATGTCAAAGACAACTCTGTAAACTTGTAGAAAGAAAACATTTCCAGAATTGCCACGTGGTAGTTGTAGGTTGTTGCTTATCCCAACACTGTCTTGTCACTCCATGGGTCTGCATCGGTTAAGAGATTCAGAAGGTTTTCCTGTCAGTTCCTTACTCTAGCTTTTATACCAACAGTATATTTGTCACATTATGCAAGCCTCTGCAACAGTTGATGGCGTTAAAAACTGGAACAGTATAGAGGACAATTGGCAATATTGGTTACATTTTAAAATGAAATTTTTCTTGATTCACCAATTTCACTTCTAAGAATATGCTCAGACGGTTGCTTATACATACACAGGTGTATTTTTACTCATGCTATTATGTTGGTATTCTCAAAACCTCAGAAACTGCCTAAGTGTTTATCACTGGGATACAGATTGATTGTTAAGATACATCTGTAGAAAAGAATTTTGAGCAGCTGTTAAAAAACACATGGTAAAATACAAGAAAATATAACTGCTATAGATAGTTGAACATTTTTGGGAGAGTTATAAAACAGAATATAATAAAATAATATGGGTATAAACATCTGAGACGTACTCATAAAAGCAGTGAAAATATTCAAAAGACAAACTCAAAACTGTCTACAAACTGGAAATGAGTCACAGATGGTAAAGTTTGGAAATATTTGCTCTTAATACCATATAATTCCAATTTTTATGACTTTTCTTTGTCTTTATAAACTTACCCTCAAAAATCAGAAGAATATCTAGATGTTAGCATTAATTATTCAAACTGGACTACTCTACTTTTCTTATAATCTCCTATTGTCAGTTATTCTCATTCCCAGTTCCTTGAATTCATTTTGTGTTTTTTTTTTTCCTTGCTTAGTTATCTTGCCTCTGCTCAAATTCTAATGAAACTCTTTTTTTTAATAATTCAGCACAAATCTCACTTCTCCCATACAATTCTCTCTAATGAATAACTGTCTTTCATGAACTATTTAATCTAAACACTTACTCCACTTAGGATCTCTACCATGGACCTTATCCTTAGACTACAATAGTTTATATTGCTCACTACTGCCCCTAGTTTGTCGCTGGATAGTAATTTTCTTCAGAAGGATGCTTGCACCAACAACTCCTCAATTGCCCCACAATCTGAGTACAGTGGGTAGCTAGTCAATGTTTATTAATTCCCAGTTTAACAAACAAAATTGCTTTGACTTCCCAAGATTTTTGTATTTAAAAGTTTTGGTCTGTTTGCCAGAGTTTTTTCTCAGACAAAAGGTTGATAATGAGTCATCACTTCTTAACATTATTTTCTCTGTTCAAAAGGGATGCTAAACTAGTAACCACCTTCAAGAATTTAAGTAGATATAATGATACTGTTCACAACATATTAATTCTTCTTTCTCTTGGGTATTTCCTCCATCTTTATACATTAAATTTATTATTACTAGAACTCATAATATATCTTTTCATGCTTTAAATGGCTTTTATGCCAGCCTGAGAATTGAAGTGTTTTCCTCTCATAGGATAAAAGCCTTTTTTTCCTTTTTTCTGGGCCTCTCATCTTTTTCTTTAAAGCCAGTGTGATGGCCTCCCATAGTGCTGCTGTGTTTACTTCAAGTCATACCAGAACAATCAACGAGATCAAAGAAAGCACATCTTATGAAATTTTGTTTCGAGCTTAAAGAGTATGCCTGGGCACTCACAAAAAGAAATGCCTTTCTTAATGGAAAAATACATTTATTATCTTCTTTCTAAGACTTTGCTTCTACTGTAAGGTAGAATTTGAACAACAGCAGTGCATTTCTGCTACAATCTTCACTCATCAAATTTCCCAAAATCCTAATGCATAACTAGGCCTATAAAATTCTAAAAAGTCTATTGTTTTGAACCTTATATTCTCATATTTTTTGTCTTTGTGCATTTGGTTTTCATCAAAGGTAAGTCAAGTCAGTGAGAATACACACATTCAAAGTACGAAGACCAAGACTGATTCTCCACCCATTGTAATAGAACTATTAAAAACCATTAAAGCCCAATGTCTACTAATATAGCATAACTCCCTTTTGCACAATTATTTCCTAGGGTTAGTACATGAAATATAGATAAGTTTAATAAAATTCATCCATTATATAGATCAAATTAAAAATTTTACTCTTACCTACTATTATTTCCACATCAATATGTATTAAGAATATAATCTTAGAGTAAAATATAAATGTTTCTGTTGAATAAATTTAACCAGAAAAAATACTTTTGTTTTGTTCTGTTTTGCATTGTTGCTGGTGAACTCTTCACATTGATCGCAGTGGTTATTGGACCAACATTTGACTTCTTGGATCTAGATTAACTCTTTTGAAAGTAACATAATAAACCCAACACTTTTGAAGAACTTGCTCCTAAAAGGTCATTAGATTTGTTAATGGACTAATGTCAAATTAAACTCAGGTTTCCTTTGTCAAAGATAAACACCCTGGTATGTATGTTGTGCCCTTCTAATGATAAAACTCAATGGTTAAATGATTTTGTTGGCGAAATAAATTACCAGAGGTTGATTTGATTTCCAGAAAACCTGTGATGAAGGCTAGTCTTGCAACTAAAGATTTTGCCTTGTCAACAGTAACAATCCTGTTGGTTTTTGGAATGACTAAAGTCAGTTACCCTCCCTATATCATGTGCAGTTACCAATAAGAAGTATTTATAAATATCTGAAAAGGAAGTTCTTTTGTAATCTACCTAGATGTCCCTTTGAAAAATTCTTGTATTTTAAAATCAAAAGAATGGGTCATATCTAAGGTGACTATATACTTTATCATAAACCAGGCCACTCTGACAGTGAAAGAAGATGCTATTAATAATTATGCTAGGACAACAGGGCAAAGCAGTGTGGGCCCACACAAACTGGGTTTATTTGCTTCTTGGTGGCATTTTCCATGCAGTTTTCACAATGAAATCCACATTTGAGAAACTAAAAGAAACTGTATTGTTCTGTGTCATTAGAGTTGGTAAAAAGGTGAGTTTATTAATAAATCATTTGACAATGCATACAACAAAGGTTATTATGATTGTTACAGTGTTAGAAAATAAAACATAAGAACTCTTTTCAAAATTATTTTTCATACCTATATTGGTTGTTGGCTCATGTCTTTGCTTGATGAATGAAGAGAAAAGGATTTCTTTAGTTTTCAAAAGCAGATAACCCATCCTAAACTTTTCACAGTAGCATATTTTATGGGCTTATATGTTTATCAAAGAAAAAAAAACCTAGACAGTATGTTATTTTCTTTAATGTTTTGTAAAATGTTATAATAATAATAATAAAAATATCACATGACTTGGTGTCTTGTCCAGAACATATGGAAGGACAGGTGAGAAGATGAAAACATAAAGAAGATGTTGATATAAAAACCTGTGTTGTCATCCTTGAAACATTTTTTAAATTTTATAATGTCAAAAATGAAAATATTTATAAATTTAGAATTCAATGAATACAGTAAAACAGTAACTTTTGTCAATATACCTCAGTGCCCTCTTTATATATAGTTAAAAAACCTTAAGCAAAGTTTGACATTTCTTAGTGTAAAATAATTTGAAAAAAAGGTGATTAAGCACATATTTACATTGAGTTATGTAGTCCCAGAGCCTACTATATTTGTTCCTACATGTGTTATGATAGTCGTCGAGAAAATTTAGTGAATTATTTTCATTTTCTTTTCCTTCCTTCTTTCCTTCCTTCTTTTCTTCCGTCTTTCCTTCCTTCCTTCCTTTCTTTCTTCCTTCCTTCCTTCCTTCCTTCCTTCCTTCCTTCCTTCCTTCCTTCCTTTCTTCCTTCTTTCCTTTCTTTCTTCCATCCATCTTTCCTTCCATCCTTCCTTCCTCCCTCTCTTCCTTCTTTCCTTCCTTTTTCTTTTTTAAACAAAATCATTCCATGGAAAGTCGGTATATAAATAATTCTTTCTGGGAAATTGTCATGACTTCAGTGTGAGCAGCAGTTTCCAGAATATTTGCTTGAGAGGATAGTCATATGTTGTGGGGGGTCCCAATATTTGACAAAACTTTCTACTGTCAAATTATAACTGAGGTTTAAAATGTGATTCAGATATTCTGTATAATGTATTTGGAATGTCAAATTCATGAGTCTTTCTGCTGTATAACACATGAATTTTTAAATTGCCTTTAAAGTATATTAAAAAAAAATAACATCTTTCAATTCTAGTACTAAACAGCAGAGACTGACACAGACATGATTCATCATAATTAACAAATGTATTATTATTTCAAGTGACTGTGTCACTATTAAGCATGCAGCCATCCCAAAGACCCAAATGCCTAACAAAAACCAAACACTAAGCACACCAAATTAGCTTTTTACATAATCAGACAAAAGACTGCCATTTAAAAATAGTGTGGGTTATTAGTATTTAAGAAAAACAGCATTTAGAGTTCATGAGACTATATAGATTACTTGCAAAATCATGTTAGGACAGGTGGTCAACCATTTGAAGGAGAAAAAAGTTAGAATCACATTATGATTGTACCCAAAAAAATTTTTAGATGAGTAAATGATGATGAAACTTTGAGTTATGAAAGACTTTTTAAATATGAATGCTACATCAGGAAATATAAACCATTCAACAGATGATTCTTTTTGATATTAATTATTAGGAAAAACATTCCCATTTGTGGAGATATCTATATCTATATCTTTAGCTGCTTATCAGAGTCACCAATCTTAATGCCAGTCTATGCAGCAAAGACAATGAATAGACAACTCATGTGTATGTTATACTGTATTAAATAAACCCACAAAAACTCTGCCAAAAATATCTAAATATTTATGAGGTTATATATGTGTGTGATATAATACATGCATATATTACATACACACACACACAAAATATATAAATTAAATTTATAATTTTCTGATAGAAGTTTTTCATTAGTACAATTTTATTTCCTTCCTAAATTCTGATGCAATTATAATCATTATAATCTAAAATTTTAGGCTGAAATCATTATCGATTTCTTTAAATTGTGTACTTCTTTAAATAAAAGTTTTATTCTGATGGAATTTCCAACATGTAATGAACTCCCATATACCCTTTGCTGTAGTAGGAATAATAGTTCCCCAAAGTTGTTCACATATGAATGCCCAGAACATTTGAATATATTACCTTGCATGGCAAAAGGGACTTTGTTGATTTGGTTAATTTAAAGATCCTTTTTTAAATAATGTTTTAAATTTATTATGGCGACATTAACAAAATCTAATAAGTTTCAAGTGTACAATTCAATAGTAGGTCATATATATACATATTGCATTGTGTGTAAAAGGGATCAAATATGTGGTGACAGAAAGAAATCTAACTATGGGAGGTAAACGCACAATTTAAAGATCTTGAAATGGAGAGATTATGCTGGGTGATCTGTATGAGCCCAACGTCCTCACAAAGGTCCTTATAAGAGGGAGGCAGGAGGGTTATCATCAGAGAGAGATTTGAACGTGATATACTACTGTTGGCTCTGAAGATGACTGTGAGTCCATCAGCCAACTGATGCAGGTAGCCTCTAAAAACTATAAATATTGAGGAAATAGATTTGCCTCTAGAGCTGACAAGTGATGAATACAAAATGATGATTTTCTGACTTTATTGTTGCTTCTACTTTTATTAGTTGGTATTCTCAGTATAAAGAACACTTGTTTGTTTTATAGTAAAAAGGGTCCAGATCCCAATTCCAATTGAGAAGGGGTAAGGGTTTCCCCTGCAATAAGGAATTCTCTGACACCAGCTCAATTCTGACACTATCTACCCAGCAATAGTATCAGATTCCACAGGTTGAGGGCTCAGTCCTTAAAGACTGTCCCTCCACCCGTCCCCTCCCTGTCCCCACCTTCAGATCCCAGTTGCGAATTTAAATTATCTTGTAGCTTCTGACCAACCGGCTACAGATTGGAGGCTCCCCAGGAGTTGAGTTTGATGAGGTTACTAGAGTCGTTCACAGAACTCACAGAAACACTTTACTTACCAGATCACCGGTTTATTATAAAAGGATATAACTCAGGAACAACCAGATGGAAGAGATGCATGGGACACGGTATGGGGAAAGGGTGCCGAGTGGCCCTGCCTGCTCCAAGCTCACCACTCTCACAGCCCCTTCATATACGTAGAGGCTCTTAGAACTCTGTCCTTACGAGTTTTATGGCAGCTCCTTATAAAGTAATGATTGATAGTTCAACCTCCAGTCCCCAGAAGATGAGAGATGGGGGACTGAAAGTTCCAACCTTCCAATCACAGGGTTGTTTCCTCTGGCAACCAGCCATCCTTGGGTGACCTAGGGGCATTCCAAAAGCCACCTAATTAACATAACAAAAGGTACCATGTCTCTCTCATCACTAAGGAAATTCCAAAGGTTTTAAAACGAAGTTCTGTGCTAGGAACAGAAAAACCAAATACATATTTCTTATTAGAAATCACAATATCACAATAGTATTATTATGGACTTTTGAATTTCTAAATGTTCTATAATCTATTACTGTCATTCATTTTATGCTCAGATTTCCCCATGTTTGCACAGTGGGAACCTCCTGTGTCATTTTGAGGTCTCTCCCTTTATTTAAGTTTTCTTATTTCAGGCACAGCAATATTCTGAAGGCTCTTTTTGTGCTTTCCCTGTTATAGCCCTGGAATTAGACATTTTTCCAAAGACTCTAATACCTTTTAGTGTGGAATGCCATTTAGAAAAATATATGTGGACATTAATTGTGCTTATTCTCATTGGGTTGTTATTATTTCTAGGCCATTTTACAGGTCAGGATTAAGAAATATAGGGCTGTTTTAAATTTTTTGCCAGAAATTTACCTATTTTTGCTGTACTTTTCAAAGAAAAGGGCATGCGTCTTTGAAGCTCTCTCATTTTCATCTTCTATTTTAGTATGTTAATATTTGCTCTTCTCTTGATGATATATTTTTATTTAGTCTGTTCATTTTTTAACCATTTAAGTTAGGGCTGTTCCTTTTTTGTTGTTCTATCAGAAATTAATTTTAAATAATTCATCATAAATAGGTAATATTATATATGTTGATTTTAGTCAAACTATAAGAATAGTTAAGTAAGTCCAATAACTAATGCACACAGTAAGAGTGCTTTGTTATGCCAAAAAATGACAAATACTATGTTAAACCAAAAAAAGACAAATACTATGAAATTTAACATAAAATGTGCATCACAACTAGAAAGAAGAGTAATAGGACATTATTTTGCTATTAGGTTCATGAACTGTTTCTGTGCCTTATTGTTCTTTGAATGTGGGGCATTATTTGGTTTTGATTACTTGGTACTTTCTATTATAATCAATTACTTGGTAGCAAGGTTATAAGGGAGAAGCCTTTTCATACCTTTACCTTTAACAATTGGTTGCAACCAGTAGCTACAACAACAAAATCTCATGGCTAATAAGAGTTCATAACATTAATACAAATATGTAGACAATATATATTACTCTATGTATTTGGAATCTGTTTGATATATCAATTTCTGAGACAATTGTGTTGAAGTCCATTGTTTGAGTAGATTCATCTATTTCACCTACTTCTATAAATTTTTGGTTTACTACTTTGAGCTGTTCTAAGATGTATAAAGATTTATCATTTTAAAGTGTTCCTATTCTGCTTGTGATTTTGTCATTACTGATTTATTCAGATGTGTTTCCACCAACTTATTTTGTACTTTTTATCTATCATTTTCCCTTCATTTTTTTCTCTTCCCTCTTTCTTACCTTTAGTTAGATTAATTAATTTTGTGTTTGTCTGTTTCACTTTTTCTCTTATTACTCTGGAAATTATACTTTTTATTTCTGATCTTTCATTAGATATATTATGATATTTTACTACATTTATAAAAGTAGAAAGAATATCATAATGATTCAACTTTTTATTCTTTATAAACATTTAGGTTGCTCCAGATTTTTATGTATTACAAACAGTACTGCAAAAAAGCATATTGCCAAATATAGCACTAATTTCAATACATAGCTGAGTATAGAAATATAATCAGAAAAAGTGGACATTGAAGTAGCAATGGAAATAAAGTCAATCACAGCTAGCTTCATGTGTTCAGGTTATTTACCAAGATTCTTTGAACTTTATTATGTTAATTTAAAATGGGAGATTTAAACTATCAAATATGGCTAATCAGTTTCAATTCACCTACACAACTGAAATGGAATGCAATGTTGAGAGAGATTCTAAAGTTATATTTTGCCACAATGGGGAATATGCTATAAAATAAAAAATTAGTAGCAAATGCAGTATGTATTTATCATCTAGTTTTAGCTTAATACTTTATGACTATATCTTACAAGACGGTATGAGACCTGAGTTGTTTTATGAAGCTCATTTAAAGAAACTAGCAATATTTGGCTTAGAAAAAGAGAAAAGTAGGAGAATATATTATTTAAAATATTTGACTTAATTCTCAATGTAAGAGTTAAATCAGTTGGAAGTGACAGAGTTAGATTTAGACTTCAAAAAAGGTAGAATTCTCTAACAATGAGAGTGTTTAATAATGAAATAAGATGCTTCTTTTTTGGATTTATTCATAAGAAGCTAGATCACTGTGGAGGATGTTTTTAGAAACAACTCATGTGAGAACAATAAAGGAAAGAGCATTTACTATATGTCAGATGCCATGATAATCATTTTCACATACATAACGTCACAGTTGATGATTAGAATAAATCCTCACAAATAGTAGACATGGAATTAATTAAACTAATTATGGTAGGATAAAAGGAAGAATTGATGATCAGTCTGAGAGACAATAGTTCTGAACGCACTTGAAAGTCATTTATCCCAGTAAATAAGCCAACTTCGATTAATTTACATACATTTTTCAGTTAATACTCTGTCAGCATTTCTACTGTAAAGACTCATTTCAAAACTTTGTCTGTCACAGCACAAAAGGGTGGAGGAGGGTATGCTATGAGGTAAAACTAAGTCAACCAACTGTCAGCCTAAGTACATTTCTTTCATTCATAAATTATATTAAATTGCTAAATGAAAAAAATGCAGCAAAAGAAAAATAGTTTATTATAGGAAAATGTTGTATGGCAAAACATTAAAGTGTTCAAATTTAAAAGTAAATATTATTCATATTAAATAAAAATGCTAGATATAATGTTTATTACAAATATAAGGTGACCTAATTTTAAGATTATTTTCTTAATAGAAAATTAAGAGATTCAAAATCTCAGAAAAACATAAAAGAAACTACAAATTTTAACCTAGTCTACATAATTTTGACAAGATGTAATAATTTCTTTAGATGAACCTGAATAGTTTTCTCAGGCCAAATTTTAGAAGAGAGAAATTTAAATACTGTTATTCAGTTTGGAAGAATGATAACTTTAGAGGCAGATGAGTCGTCAAAGAAAATATTACCCTATTTTTAGCAATTTCCTGAGGTTAAGCTTGAATGACATCTTTAGTACAATATTTCCACTAAACCACTCTTATCCAACCCCTAATTATCCTGATTATTATAACTCCTTGTTATGAATCTCACCATCACCTCATCCCTGTCTAGTTTACACAAAAAAATCTTCTAATAAGATTATTTTATCATATTGCTTCACTATTTAAAAAACCAGGATACTTCTTTATTGTATACTGCAGGGGCCAGCAATCTGTGCACCATGTGTGCAAAGTTGCTGTAAAAGATTATTTTAAATGGTAGAATTAAGGTTTTATCTGGACAGTATTAAGAAGTTGCCAGAGTTGTATCTTTATTTTCCTTCTCCTCCACTCACACTTTCTCACTTCTGGATTCTTTCCCTTTGCTCCATGCCATTTCAAGCATCAATAATTAACCTTTTTTTAAGTTCTGCATTTCTTGTGTCCGCTCTGTAATGTGACTAAGGTACTACATCCCTTAGTAGTCAAACAGAGTAAGGTAGAATCACTAACAAAAACAGTCATTTGCATGATCTTTTGAATTACTTACTTTCCTAGATGGAAAATTTGGGGCATCAGTTTGTGTAAGTGTTGGGTAGAGATAGGGAGAGTGGCATTTGATTACCATACAAGGTGTCCTGAGTAATACAAATTAACTATTTTTTAAGTGATCAATTATTTTTATTCTAAAAATAAAATAATACTCATTGTAACAAATTTTGGTAGTGCTAGATCACAGAAGTCTTGGGCGGGGTGGGGGGGCATTGAAGAGTTTTAAGCAGGTAAGAGATAGAGAGAGATTTATTTTTTTATTCTCTCTTGGTCTATGAAAAAATTGAGCCAAGAGTTTTAAATGGTTAGGTGATATTTAAATAGAGAAGGTTTTAAATATTAGAATAATGTTAATGACTAATGTCAATTAGATATATTTGCCAAATGATGATATTGTCCACAAAACACGATTTCTCAGTATGGCCGAATGAGATGCCCAGTACTCAGGGATGAGTACAGGAAATCTGGATTCCGGAAATAGGGATAACATTTAAAATAAAAGTTATGGTATAATTTCAAAAAAGAAAACCAACAAAAACCCTTTATAAGCCTTTTTGAATTATACTCTAAATTAATATTCAAATAGTAAAATAAATTTAGTCTTTAATTTTTATAAAATACCAATTTTTCAAATATTTATCCTCTATATACATACGTGCACAAACCAGGTACATCACATTTATTATTTATTATGTTGATTTTTTTAATCCAAGAGCTCTTTTTTGTTTTCAGTCACTTTTTTAGTCTCCTATCTTTTTGTATAAATTTGATGTGATTTTTTTTAAATTCTCTTCTCAAATCCTACATAGTGCTCTCCTTTGCATCTCACAATAAAGTATACTATTTCATTTACTTCATTGCTTCCCTTTCATGCTGCAAGTTTCTCCCTTTGTTTGGCTAATTTTGGTTTTCAATTCATGTGTGAGAACACGCTTCTGAGTTGCCGTACCTGGATAACTATGTGAATGTCCTTGGCTGGGATTCTCCCGAGAACCTAGCCTCTGAGAGCTCCATGTTTCTGTTCAGCAGCCCCCTCTTTGGGATTAGCAGAGCGAGGGCCAATCTATATTTGGAACAGTGTCCATCAAAATACCACCTGTATCTCTAAGGTTCTGGTATCTGCATTAAAGGAAATAGTTTTCTCCCAACAACTCTTACAGTTTCTTTAAAGAGAAGTCTTGTCGAATGCATTTGATTGTTGCTAGGAGTGAGATACTGGACCTCCTGAGCTCTGTGGATTCAGAGTGGGGGCAGTTTTAGCCAGCTTGTCTCAGGGGCTGTTGCTTCTTCATATGTTTTATCCCTTATGTCTTTACCCTTTGGAAATGTATTAAATTATTAATTGTCCTCACTCTTTAAATTCTCTTTTCTTATACTTGTTTGACTTCATTTTTTAAAGTCATTTTACTCAGGCATTAGGAGTAAGGAGAAGCCAGTATTCAAGAATATTGAATAGTAGCTAGTCATATTTATATTACATTTACAGGTGTTCTTACTTTTAGAAAAATGAATTAAGAACACAGGTTTTTGTTAAATCTCTGTAATGACATCTTTTCCCAAGGAATACAATGATTAAATACACTTCGAGTATAAAAAAAAGAATAAATACACTTCTGCACTTGCAGAAGTCAATGTAGAATAGCTTTCAATCCAGAGAAAATGCGACCTGAACTGCAACCCCAGCACAAACTTGTGTCTTTGGGGAAGACACCTAAACTTTCTTAAGTCATGCCTCCTTTACAAGGGATGTGCAGTAATTTAAAAAAAAAAAAAAAACTGAATATGTGTGATGCATAGCAATGTCGGGAATAGAATAATACGTGCTCAATTAACAATATGAGTATGAGTATAAGTACAGATGTAGATAGGTATAGAAATAGATATAGAGACTGACTACTAAGTGCTAGGCACTCACTGTACTAAGCTCTGATGGTAGACTAGGAAGATAAACACATTTTATGCTTTTAGAAAACACAGGTAATTAAACAAGCAATTAATTGCAGTAAAGATAGGAGAAGCAGAAATTTGTTTTAAGAGTGGGACTTTCTGTGATGAAAAATTATTTTCAGTAAACCTTTCCAGAAAATTCTTTCGATGCATTTGAGCCATTAGAAAGATCTCGGTCTGCTTACCTGTGAGCCGTAATACCCCACAGCGCTCATCAATTCAGCAGAGTCAGGGTGAATCATTTATTAAATTAGAGGCCTACAAAGAGAACGCCCAGTGTGAGTCACTGTTGCTAATCCAAGGATTGCCTGCTGGCTCTTTGAAGTGTTGCTGAACTCCCGTCCCAGGGTGGGAGGACCAAGTCAAAGAGACAGATGCAGGGGATGTTTAAACACTACAATTTGATTATTTTCATTTAAGGACCCCTACAGTTTTGTTATTTTTTGTTTTTGTTTGTTTGTTTGTTTTACTGGTCTTAGCACCAATCTGCAGTGATGTTTCCGTCTGCAGGAGAGAATGTTGCTAAATCAAGGAATTTAAGCAGAAGAAAACTGAGGCTGCTTCTAGAATTTCATTCACAAGATCTATCCTAGGACAAGAACAGCAGTCTCTCTCTCTCTGTCTTTCCTTCTTTTATTCTCATAACTCCCTTGTGAGGTAGGCCCCAACTCTGAGGATACCTCACCCTGTGGTGTCCTATTAATCTTACATTAAGAGGTAGAATCTCCTCTTGAGATACTGAATTAGAAAAACATTTGCATATTAAGCCAGTGTAGAGAGCAGATGGAGAAAATTCTATATAGTCAAAATGGAATTGAGAAATAAGATGATTCAGAAATAATATATTTTAGAATGGTTACAAGAAAGGCAAATTTCCTGGGTTAAAAATAGGGGACTCCCCTTTTCTAACTGACTATTGAAATTAAATGAATATAGCCTCTGTTGTGTTTTCTTTTCTTTTCTTTTTTTCTTTTATTTATTTAGTTTTTTTTTAATGCTACAAAAAGAAATAGGCTGGCAAGATTTTAGTAAAAAATTTTTTAATTAAAAAATGGAAAATATAGTAGAAATGGCTTTTTGCAAATAATAAAAATAACACTCAAAATGTAAGTTTGTTCCTAAATATTTACTGTCTGTCCTTTGGCCTGGCATCCCTAGGCCATCCCTTTATCTGCACATAAAAAGAGCAGCTGTAAGTGTTTTTCTACAATGCCAACCTAATAACACATTTCTAGATTCTTTTTAGTGTCACCACTTTTAATTTAAAAAAAAAAATTATAAATTCAAATGGATTTGGATCATTGTGATATTTTAAAATTACTCATCAATGATTTTAATTACTTTCTGTCAAAAAAAATTTTATTCTTCAATTATCACATGCATTGTACAGTATTTTTTTGAGAACGGTCTATAATAGCATTATCTATATATAGTAATCAAATTTAACCTAGTGAAATTGCTTATTCTTATCCCAGATGCCTTGTGCCTCTTTCTTTTATCATTCAATTTTGTTTCCTTTGAGGTTGTCTGGTGTCACAAATACGGTTTTCAGCTTAGAATCACCCTTCCGAAGGTCTCAGATCTCTGCCCCGAAGACCTTGTTTATGCTTCATGCAGCCTTTCCAGGGACTGCTGAATTGCAGCAACAGCACTATCTTCCCAGCAGATTCTGTCCCTCATCTAATTATCCGAAACACAAAGAACATAGAAAACAACCTGACAACTCTCTACAGGACCTTATGTACCCAAGTCTACTGAGATGAGCAGTTTTGTTGTATAATAGCTACACTTTTGCATGTAATGTGTATTAGTTCAGTCTTATAAGGAGTTATTAACTTATTATGGAGAAAATTTAATTCATCAAAATTCCAAAACATCTGGCTTAGTGATAGGTGGGAGAAGTGGTCTGCATTGCCCAGCCGGTTCTAAGAAGGTCTTCTGTCATCGTGCGTATTTTGGAAAGTGTTGGGGTCGGGGCAAACTGAATTATTAAAACTGGATAACTATGCTGGATGTAATGATTCCTCCCCTCTGCCACCTTAAATCTTCAAAACGCTTATGGGATCTGATGTTTTAGAGATAATGGAGAATAAAACTTAATATCTTAGCATGACATTGGGTGTAATCGAGCAGTCCGAAATTTCTCAGAAATGGAGACAAAGAAAAAGTAAGAGGAAGTGAGTCATGTAAAGTATGGGGAGGGCTTTAATCTTCCCAAAGTTATAGAATTGGAGAGCAGGGTAGCCTAACTTTAATCACCAAGGGGCAGGGTGTTTATTACATGATAGAAATATGCAATAGGTCAGATAACCAAAAAACAATCAAAAACAATAAAAAAACTGATAAAAAAAATCAAAAACTGCAGACAAGTTTTATGATGATATGGTGTCCCCACAAGGCAAATGTCAATTCTTACCAAAATCTCAAGTGACAAAGGAGTTTCATAGATACTTCGCAATATATTTGAAATAACTTTCATGGATATTTTTCTTTAGACTTAGTTAAGAGATAACAATGAGTCCTTCTAGGCCAAAAAGGAAAAAAATTCTGTCCCTATTCATTGCTGCTTAATAACTATGTCATTATACAATGCTCTTTTAAAAGCTCAGCAGTACAATCATATACCATAAAAAATATAAGCAGTGGCCCCGAGAGTCCCAGTAACACAGCTCAGAGAAGGTACAATCTAGGTTCTTATTACACCTTTGGTTGTATCTCCTGTTACAGTCAGTCTTGAAATTATACAGAGGTAGAGGTGCATTAAACAAAATCACTTTTTTCTTAGGCTTTGATTTAGATATATATGATATATATCTATATCTATCTATCTATCTCTCTATATACAACACATATATGTAAAAGTAGGTAATTCGAAATTTAGCACAATCTATTTATTTCCCATTACAACAGGCAAAGTGGACAAAGGCAATTAAGATCCATTTCTCACAATGTACTTCTCTTAACAAAGTTCTTCAGTGAGTAGGTTGAGTTTTCCTCTTTTAATTAAAAGTGAAAACTGATCTTCCCATTAAGAGATCTTAGATAGCATACTTGGTTGACATTTTGCTCAACACAAAGCTGTTGACAACCGTTCATACCTACTGTTCCCGATATTCTGCTCTGCCATTCAGTTTTATGAAAGACTCTAAAGTTACTGGAAGTAAATACAGATGTTCTCACCTACTTTTGCATCTGCTCCAGCTATCAGCTTGTTTCCTTGAACTACTTTTCAATTATTCCCTTAGGTCAGAAAAACATCAGACACATTTTTATTCAATATTTTGAGCAACATAAGAAAACATTTTCAGAAAATAAGAAAATGTTTTGGAGGTAGTGGAGAGGAGATCCTTGCTTTTAATACCTAATTAGAGTGGTCTATAAACATGAATCATTGAATGACTTGATGGCATCTTTTTTATGGCTTGAGTATTTATACTTTTATTGGCTATAATGAACACCTGGGATAAAAAATCTTTTACTTTCATGTAATAAAAATCATATCATAGTTTCCTTGTCGTTACTGAATGTAAATGACAACCTGACAGATTGAATACAGCAAGTAACTGATTTAACTTTAATGTAACGTTAACCAAATGAATGTATAACCCAGATATCTTCACTGAGTCACTGAGTATTAAATCAAAGGCTTATTATAATAAAAAGCACCACCACATATCAGAAAGTCAGAAAGCTTTCTACATAGCAAGATTTCTTGTAGATTATTTCCATTATAAGGAGACTAATTTGACCAAGGCCCAAGTCTTTATTTTTATTACTCTTTGATATATAAAATTCTTCTTAATGTCATCTGAGAATTCCCAGGTTAATGAAACAAGTTTAGGAAATGGTCATCATATAGTTGCAGGTTTGTATTAATGTTTCTAATGTTCTGGGCAACATAAAGAATAGTTTTATGTTGGTAAATATTTTATTACCTTTTGTATGAGATGATGAAGGAATACAACTAGTACTTTTAGAAGATTATAGTTTGCATTCAAAATAAGAGAGAAGGTCTCAGGCATTTAAAATACTATTGTAGCTGTTTTCTTTCAACTTCTGTGTATACCAGTTATAGCCACTGTTTCAAGACCACATATCATGACTAAATCAAAGAAGTCATCTACTGAAAAATGTTTCCCTGTTAGAGGTTGTGGATGATATAACATTATCAACACTCATCATTACACTAATTTAAAATAAATTCAAAATTTATGTTGGTGAATCAGAAATATCATTTGTATATAAAAAACTTCATTTATATTTGAAATACTACATATATTCATATATCCTTACAGATGAAAATGAGAAAGAATAGTCTCCACCAATATAAAAAGAAGAGCCTAGAGAGAGAGGGGGTGGGGAGAGAGAGAGAGAGAGAGAGAGAGAGAGAGAGAGAGAGAGAGATGCTTATGACAATGAGGAGAATGTTCTGTCTCTATGCTCAGAGAATCATGCACACAAGTGTGGCTTAGTTGAAAACAACCTGAAAGGGGGCATGGTGGCTAAACAGTATTCAAAGCGGCATCAGAGGAGCCAGGTGAAATCTTAAGATTTTTACGACAGGCTGAATAATATGCGTTTAGAAGCCAGGGGAATAATTTGATTTCGAACTCCAGGTCTAGGGAACTTAATGATCTGGATTTCCCAGGACTTCCCCAGTTTTAGTACTGAAGTTCCTGCATCCTGGGAATCTCCTCAGTCCTGGGAAAAATGAGGCAGTTAGTTGCTTTTCAAGAATATCTATGTATGGACTTCAAATAGCAACTGTAGAGTACCCAGCTTCAGCTCAACGCTGAGCCACAGTCAGGGACCTGGGTTGAAATCTCCTCTTTATTCTTTACTTGGTAGGTGACCTTGTGTACTTTATCTCCCTGGGGTTTAATTTCATCATTAGTTAAGGGAGATAGTATCTAATCTAATAAATTTAAGTAGTAATAAAATGATGTATATGAAATAGTCAACACATACTGAGTTTAACATAAATGATCTTTTTATTCTCTACCAAACTATAACTTAAAAATAAAAGTTTTTCCCATAAGGGAGAATGGCAAAATCAGGCTTAATACTAAAGCTTTTTGAACCATATCTTATCAATATATCCTCGCTCAAATACATAGGGAATAAAATTACATTAAATCAACCTTCTTCTTCTCCAATCACACAGCATAAATGGGAAGCATCCTATGCACAGGATGAGTGGCAAGCTTTAGTATAGTTAAGAGATGCTGATACTAAGTACTGATACTTTGTTTCACTAGAGGGACATTCTTTTCATTCAGGATTTCATGTTTAAAACATAAGAACAAAACAGAGGTGTATCACAGCCAAACCACAATGATGAATGCCAGATATATGCTCCTTCATTTTCTTTTTTTGGGTGAGAGGGGAGAGAGAGGGTCTGCGGGATAGTACAAAGTGGCCTACGGAACCTCTATTCTGGTCTTTTAACTGGGATGAAAAATCCAAATACACAACAGAGGAATGGATTTAAAAGGCATAGTGTCCTTTATTCTAAAAAATGCGTATTAATGATTACCAGCTGGAAAAGCAGAAAGAAAACATTCTTATTCCACCCTGAGAGTAAAAACGAATAATTTATGGTGTAGCGTAAAAATGATTCCACCTTATTATTAAGGCAATTGTTCCCTGTGAACCCCTTGCTAATGACAGCCTATCTCCACAGGGATGAAATAGTAACTAAGTTGTGTGAGCTTTCTGATTATTTTTGTCTTCACACAATATTTTTTCTGTGTGTGTGTGTGTGTGTGTGTGTGTGTGCACGCATGTGTTTTACGTCTCCCTCACACTACCCCTTTATAGACACATTTACCCCTTTCCCCTCACCATCCCTAACCTGACACCTACTAATTGGTTCTTCAAGTATATAATTTTGCCATTTCAAGAAGGTTGTATAAACAGAATCATACAGTACATGACCTTTTGAGGTAGGCTTTTTTTTTTTTTCCATTTGGAATAATTCCCTTGAAATTCATCCAAGTTGTTGCATTGCTAATGGTTTATTCCTTTGTAGTGCTGAGTAGTATTCTATAGGGTAGATGCACCACACTTTGTTTAATTATTCTCCCACTGAAAAATAGATAGGCTATTTCCAGTTTCTGGCCATTATAAATAAAGCTTCTATTAACATCTTGCGTGCACATTTTGTGTATATGTAGGTTTTTATTCTCTGGGACGAATGCTCAGGAGGGCAACTACTAAGTTTTACCATCAGCGTACATTTAGTTTCTTTAAGAAACTGCCAAAATATTTTTTAAATCCCTTTCACCCCAAACAATACTTTAAATAAAAACAGAATAGCCCTTGTACTAATAACAAGTTTGCACATATATTTTCTGCTTTTTTATGAATTGATTTTGAAAGTTTCAGCTGATTTCTAATACTAGAGAAGTCATTATTATCACGAAATACATGGATAAAGTGATGGTGTTGCTGACAGGAAAACCAACAGTGGAAATAGAGAATTGTCTACATATATTATGACTTTGATTTTTATACTTTTGTTTCACATCTGTTTCATCACTGGTATTTATAAGTTATTCTTTTATTTTCATTGGCTAGACAGAATCATAGATTATAGCATTATAAGGGTAAGAGGGTATTTAAAGATCACCTGTTTCAGGTTTTTCATAAATGAATTGAAATAGAAAGTGAGGCAAATAAATTCAAATGGTGAATAATCTGCTTGGAAAAAAAATAAAGATTTAATGATAATAACAGAGTACAATAAGTGGAGAAGTAATGGGGAAGCAGGATTTGGAAGGGACTGAGAATTTCCTCAGACCTTGTAGTTATGATGATTTAAACCTACCTGAAGTTAACCTTGAGTCATATCACATGGCTTCAAAAGTCATCCGTGTCAAAGACGGGATTTCAGCAAATATACATAAAATACTGTGCTTCAAAGTTGTTTTAGAATATTATCTAGAAAAGAATCAGCTCCCCAGCTGTCATTGGGGAGGAGTTCTCACTTAAAATGCACATATTCTGAAGAAGTTGTCAAAGGTTAAACTTTTAACAAGGACTCCAGGTGAGTCTCATATATACTAGGTCTTGAGAATCACTAGACTGTGATTTTGAGGACTCTACTGTATTTATAAACTGTTTATAACTTGCCCAGAATTATTATTTTTTCTTTTTACTCCATATTTTGCCTCATAATAGTGAAGTGTAAAATATATTACATGTTTATTTTTGTTTGTAGAGGCCATTATCTACTCTATTGATAGTCTTGAAAGAAAAGAACTTCACAAAAACAAAGCAGAGGGATGAGCATTTAAAAAAAAAAAAAAAAGAGTCTGATTCCCAAGGGCCTTGGATGTCCTGAAAAAACACGAGCAGCAGTTAACATACTCAGCAACTTATCATTTGAGTGGTAGAACAGTGATTTTAACTAGAATAGAATTTCATAGGTCATCCTATTTCCTCCCTTATCTAGAAAGGCTAGAATTACATGGCTTCTCTTAGGAACTAAAAACACAATTTTAATGATTTTGACCTTTTAGTCCTGCAAGAACTGAGCCTCAGTTAGGGAATGAGTAAGAAAATCTGGGGGGGAATCAGAATTGAGAAACAGGATTCATTAAAATGAAAATAGCATTCTGAACCTGGAAAAGTATATAAAACTCTCCAAACATCAAGCATCATTTGTAAAATGGGAGGTTGAATGAGATGATGTCTCGTTTTCTTGGTCGCATGGCTTTCTACCTATGGGAGTGCAATGCTTTATTCTCTTCCGTCTGTTCCAGAGGACTCTCAAGAAGGACATGTTGTATTATCAAAGAAGTGTGTAGTCCTCTAAGAGAGAGTTTATAGGAGAAGGAAGAAAATAATAAATAGAACTGCTTGAGGTCAGTTGCTTTCTTCTGTTGTATCTTTCTCTGATTGTTCTTTTCTGTGTTTTTCCTCACCTTCTTCTTCATTTCAGTGCAGCTGGTTTGGTAGAACACAGCCAAGGGTAGCTACTCATTAAGGTGGCTCCTTGGGATGGGTCTAAGGAAAAGTAGCAATGAAGATCCATTCAACTTCCCATATAGCCTTAAACTAAAGTGTCCTTGGCATTTACATATAGCTTAACTCACTAGCCTACAATATGAGAATCTGATTCACATTTGGGAGTAATTCACTTAGGTAGTGATTAAAAATTAGTTTTTCCTTGCTTCTCCCCCATATGCATATCCTTAGAATTCATTCACAAGGGAAACCTAACTGTATTTGATTGATCAGGGTGCTATTCTCATTTCTCACCTCTCTCCTGATTGTTACTAAGTTCAAAACTTGCTCTCAACAAAATAACAATAATGTTCTCTTTTGATTGCCTTAGAAATAACAATTGTGTTTCAACTGTCTATTAATATAATTTCCATCGGATCAAACAGACTGACATAAAATACAACAATTTTATCACAATTATATTATCATGGATCAGAAAATTTTTGTTCTGATTTTCCATTCAGATAGAAAGAGTACCACATGCACAGCCAATGTGAGGTGGAAACCTCATGAATGACGAGCTATGAGCATTTTGTAGAATGGACTCTCACTCAGGTGCTGATTCCATATGCTTTTCTTTAGAGATTTTTGTATTTAATTATAGTGATTTCATAGATGATAATAAAACTTTCAATAGTTGGAATAATTTGTCCTTTCAAAAAGTGTAAGG
The DNA here is from genome assembly GCA_028627145.1 of Eidolon dupreanum. Lineage (NCBI taxonomy): Eukaryota > Metazoa > Chordata > Mammalia > Chiroptera > Pteropodidae > Eidolon > Eidolon dupreanum. The sequence continues at coordinate 28,680,016 of CM053512.1, read as the reverse complement.
TAAGAAGTAAATAATCTTATTTTTATCTTAAAACATTAAAATGAATTAGATTTGAAATTAGATTTTAGTCAGAATTCAGAATTAGAATTTGCACAACTATTAAAATATATTTCTGCATATTTAAGAAAAAAACTGAGTAGCACACATTGAAAAGCCTACCCCAAGCTGAAGAGATATTTTTTTAAAAAGAATCTCTTAATTAAATAAACCAGAACAGTAGTTTTTCATTAAACCCATATTTAATAGGTAACTCTAGAGGGGGGAAAAAGGCTAATAATTATTTTACATAAAATATTATCTTATCTGTGACTTCAGATGAAAAAGTGTTTTTGTCAGGGACTCAAAAGCCAACAGACAATTTAACCACCCAAGACCCTTCTATGCCTTCTTCTTTCTTGTATTCCCAAATGGCTCAGTTTTGAAATAGCCTCTTGCCCTTTGAGAAGAGAGAGAAGCATCATTTTAATCCTAACAGGTCAAAATTTAACTATACAAAACCATTTTCAATGCTGGATAATAGAAATATGACGCCAGAGAGTTTGATAGTAATCAATTTTCAGAATGGTCAAGAGAATAACACAAAGCAAACTCCAGCTACTACTATTCTCGTGAAATGAACATTTTCTAGAGAAATTGATTTGAAGCTATTGATTAAAAAGTCAATATGCATAATGAAGCTAGCATTTGGGGAGCTATGGAGTAAAGCTTATAATCAGAAACAATTTTTACTAATACAGAGAGATTCTTCAGTTTTCAAAATGCAGTTATATGCTTGTGTTAAAAATATAATTTAATTTATGAAAATTCAACTTACAAAAGTCTTTTCCTGTCTAATTTTCATATAGAGGTGTTATTTTATGATTGTTTCTGTAAAATGGAAATAACTACCAAGCAATAAATAAATGGATTCTTCAGGATTTATTCTAGAGGAACAAAAACATGCTATACAAAAATCTATACACAAATGTTCACAACAGCTTTACTCATAATACCAAACTGAAAACAACCCAAATGTACTTCAATGGGTGAATGGCTAAGAAAAACTATGGTACATTCATACCATAGAATACTACTTAGTAATAATAATAATAATAATAATAATAATAATAATAATAAAACTATTGATACACACATTGACTTCTATGATTCTTCATAGAAATATGCTTAGTGAACAAAACTAATTCTCAAAAGATAAATATTGTATGACCACATTTATACAATATTCTCAAAATGAAAAAATTTATAGAAACGGAGAGCAGGTTGGTCAATTCCAGGGGTTAAGGATGAGGGTGAGGAGACAAGTGGAGAAGTGGGTGTGACTACAAAAGGACAGCTGGAGGAATCCTCATGGTGACAGAAATGTTCTGCACTTTGACTGTATCAATTTTGATATTCTGGTTGTGATATCGTTTTACACAATGCTGCCATCGGGGGAAACGTCGTAAATGGTGCATGGGATCTCCCTGTGTTATTTCCTACAATTGTATGTGAATCTGCAATCATCTCAAAATAAAAAATTTAATTTTACAAATCATTGATAAAAAACACAAAAATTAAACTTAGAGAAAATACTATCCTAAACAAATTCCCAAATAATCAGATATATGTCACATATAATTTTAAATTAAGAGCAGGGAGAGTATCATCATTAAATCATATTCATTCAACTTTCATATGAACAGGTGCATAGAGTTATTATACTGCCTAATGACTACTAATGCTGGCTGAACTCTTGATCTATTTTTTTTTTTTTTGGTCAGAAAAAAGAGAGAACTGCTTTAATTACTGTTTTACTAAATATTCTTTCAATATAAGCAAAGTCAGACCAACTATTAATTTTCTAAATGTCTCTCTAGTGCCCCAGTGGAAAGTTTCCTAAAATAGACATCTCTGAAAGACGTGTTTAACGCTATGCCACTTCAGTAATTCTGTTTAGTGGGTGACATTGCAAGCTTGAGCCTCGACTGGGAAGTCACTTTACCAACACAAATGCAAAAAACATTCCTCTCTGTCCTTCTGTAAAATAGAAAACACCAATAAGGCACAATGTTAAGTGACGGCGAAGAATAAAATAGAGCAAAACGAAGACCAAGATGTGAAGTCCTTAGACCCCAAAAACTCACTACAAGGCTCAGGTCCTCACACACGGGGGGGGGAAAAAAAGAGTTCTGAAGTGAGAAGTACAAGTAAGTCTGAGCCAGGGCATTTGAGCGGATGCACAAGCAGAGACTGAACTTTTAGAATCTCGGCCTAAGTAAGTGATCTTCTACCACACACAGGCACAAGGGAAATTGGATCATATAGGCAGAGTGCAGTCTAGCAAAGCTTATCTTCCAACAACCCTGGTTCATAATGAAGAGAAATGGAAAGCTTAAGTCAGAATTTCCATGTGTTTTACTTGTGGTTATATATAAATATGCGTACATTAACAGTACAATTTTACATTAACTAAATAGAATGTCTTATTTCTAAAATTAAGATTTTTCTAATATTCACAAAGTACCAATTAAAAAAAAAACGTGGTCTGAATATTATTTGTAGGTAGGCATCTGGGGCACAGGATGCCAACTAGCACCAGCCCTGACACCAAAACTCATGTTTGTTACATTTGAAATTTTCAGAAAGGAAAAAAGCAAAGTTAAGAAATAGATAAATGACTCTGGTGTGTTGTTGTGTAGAATGCCCCTTTCTACTTCCCTGTGTCACTCTTTGCCATGGTTTCTTTTATTAGTATATCCACCAGTGGCAGTTAGCTATCAACCTAACTACTAAACTAAAACTAGGCAATGTTTTCAAATAAATTAGAGCTAGGTGGGTAATCTATTTATACCTTCAGTCATATTTCTTTACCGCTCTCAATTCTGATGTGCAGAAAGGGAATATGAATAAGATTATACTTTGAATTGTATATGCCGTCCTGGCAAATGTCAAAGGTTTTGTTAACCTGGCATACAGCACAGTACTGAGGAAACAGTGATGTGTTTGTTTTTACCTTTAGCTTATGCAAAATATCTGATACAGTACCATAGTTTTTATCATTTGGAAAGAAAGAAAAAGATGATACCAAGGCATTTATTCTTTTTGTTATTTTCTTTGTTCAAAACAGGACTTGAATCCAGGTTCAGAATCTTCAAATCAAATACCATAATATAAAACATCATAAATGAGCAAGATATGTAAAGAAAGAAGATATATTTTGTTCTTGGCAATACTGTTTCTAAAAGCAAAATGATAGTTTAACCTCATAGTACCTTAGATCTAGAAGAAAACATAAAATCATTAGCTTTAACTTTGTCATTTTTCAACTGTGGAAAGTTTGGGCCCAAAGAAGTTCAGTGATCTACATTGCATAGCATGGTGCTGGGCAGATAGGAAACAGAAGTCTCTTAGCTTCAGTTCTATTTCTTTTTCCACCAAAACATCCCACTTCTTATCTTCTAGAGATGCTCAAAAATTTAGTAAAAAGAACTAGAACGTTATTGGTTTTCCTCCAAACACAACCCATGTCTAATGAAATGTTTAGAAATAAACTTTTTTCATTTAAGCCAAAAAAGAGACAGCAACAGAAATAAAAATAAAATCACAGCAACTATAAAGTAAACATTTACATTTGATACATTTCGTATGTTTAGATAGTTGGCTCTATCCTTGACCTATCTTATAGGTTTTGAAAGGTGGCTTCTCTGTTAGTGGAAAAAATATCTCACACATGTGTTCGAGTGGAATCTCTCTCTCTCTCTCTCTCTCTCTCTCTCTCTCTCTCTCTCTCTCTCTCTCTCTCTCTCTGTCTTTCGCACACAGACACACACACACACACACACACACACACACACACACTCCCATGTGCACATGCACACAAGCACATGTGACAGAAGAAGTGCAAAGCGAAGCCCTTATTACTTTTTTAATGACAAATGGGAACACAGAGGTCTTTGATCTTTGCATGCCATCCGCATGACAGACTGGTATTTAATGTAGTTCAGGAAAATAAAGCAAATCAAAGTAAAACATTTTTAATTAGTGGTTTAACTATGTGATTAATGATGCCTTTTTAAAGTAAATGCCTGTACCACTAAATGAAAAACTCATTATTTCTAAAAGCTGTTTTTTCCTACTTAATGACTTCTTCTAATAGGCAGATAAATTGAACAACAACGTATGAAACCTATTAGCCTGAGTATTTTCACAGAGAACAAAATTGAATGTTGTGTTGCAGGTTGTTGATCAGCTAATCTGAAAGTAATGAAACAAACAACATTATACAAAGGCTTCTGGTAAAATAACATACAGCTAGCTTTTAAATGACTACATAACAGAGCCGAATCTTATTTCCATAACAGAATAATCCAAAATGAAAAGTACTTACAAGAAGACTAAATTAGCCCTTGAAAACACAATTCTGGTTGTATTAATATACTTTATCTATTTATTTTGGGGGAAATTTCAACCCTGTTTAAAATGTGCAGAAAATAAGATTTATCCCAGGAAAAGAGGTCAAATAAGTCTTGAGTATCTGGTTGAAAATACTGGCAGCACACAGATATTCAAAAGCAGTGAAACAGTGACTTTATCAGTAAAATATAATAACCAAAGACTTGGTCCCCAGGGCCAGCCAAACTTTGTATGACTTGAGCATAGCAATTTCACAGGTGAATGTCTTAAATGTTTCCTGAACATCACTGAGCCTCAGTGGACTCATCTGTAAGTTGGAGATAATAACATTACCTATTTCAAATGGTTATCCTAAACTGCAAGATGGTGCATGGAAAGCATTTCTTTTATTTTATAACAATCATATCGTTATGCTATATGCAAATAAAATGTGGTTAATATCTTCTTTACTAATTAATTGTGCTTGTCTTATGTAACAGGGTTACAAAAGCAAAATGATACATCTGCTTCTTTGAAAATTTAACCAATTTTCCCTATGCTACTTTTACAAATTAATTCTCAAAATAAAACATAAATATGACTCTTGTCAGCAGAGTTTTCCTAAGGTGGTTGTTTATCATCCATGAGTATAGATATGGATGAGGGTTAATTTAACGTGCCCTAACTTTACTTTTGTGCTGGAGGGAGAGATATGTTTATTTAGGGTGGGAAAACAATTATTGAATATAATTTAATACACTACCCAATAGTAAACTTTTTATCAGAACTAGTTATTCTTAGTCTAAAAAGTGTAGAAAGTGCTTATCTCCTTCCTCCTCATGGCTGAAATCATACTTCTCCTTCAAGGCATAAATGCTGTTGTTTTTAATAAAAGATTTATGCAAATACTGAAGTCAAATTAGAGTGTTCTTTTCTCTCTGGAGCAACATTGAGTTCCTTGTACTTTTCTTTGGCCCTTCTTTCATTCTGTTCCTATTATAATGGTCTACTTTTGTGGACCACAGGCTGTGATCTGCAATGGCTTCCAAGTGCATCTCAAACTCCTCACAGAGTTTATGAGGACAGATGTGATCTAGCTCTTGATTACTTCTCTAGCCTTTCCCTGAACCCATTGTCTCTAACTTATTCATACTCCATCTAATGCTCCAGCTCATCACTACCTGTCTGTATCTGTATTTGTCTGAAAGGCTCTTTTTCTGTATCTTCATGTGTCTGTTCTCATCCTTCTGGTTTCATCTCAATGTTAATCCTTAAGAGAGGCTTCCTCTGACTACACTTTCAAAGTATGGAAGCCACCATCATCTCTGACCTGGACCCTAACAATAGTATTAGAACTGGTATCCCAGCTACAGCGATCATGTAAGAACTTTGTATGGCTCATGGTAAACTCTTGAAAATGTTGTGTTTTTTTTATCATTAGGATTATATTTTCTTTTCCTGACAGTTCCAATTCATTTACTCCTTTGACAAATGCATATAGGAGATTTCACTGTCCAATTCTCAGAATAAGTGTTGGTAGTACACATATTTGCAAATAGAGCTGTAGAAGCAATCTAACTGTCACTTGGCAAAATTCAGCTCTGGTTGTTTTTCCCAAAGACAAATTAGGTGTGAAAATAAAATATGAAATAGTGATTTATGATACTGAGTGAGTCCATTATGTATGGATCACCATCCAAACTAAAACTCATAAAAACATGGCGTAATATTTCAGAAAGTGATTGCTACCTTCAAATATAGACCAAATAAAATTTTTTTCTACTTGAATTTTTCAAGTATTGGAGGAAAAATAAGTTTTTAAAAATGTGTTAAAACAATGAGTAGTATGCCTAGCTAGTATTGATCACAAAGTACATTTAAACTACATATCTGAGAAAAATAGCTGCATATCTAATGTGTCAACTTATCAAATGTGCAATACCTGTGCTATGGGAAAATAAATGAAGAGTAAAAGAAATATACGAGAGTTATTAATTTCACAAATTCTCATTAACCTCTATATTAAAATACTCTGAAACCAATTTGTGTCCTGCCAGAATTGCATGTTTAATATTCTCTTTATAATTTTAATTTGTTCTCTATCTTTTCTCCACAGACCTTAATATTAAAATTAAAAACTATACATCACAATTATAAGTTTAATCTTTAACTCTATTTGGCTGTTGCTCACCTTTGACTAAAAGGTAGAGTGATATATAGTGAATGAATAAAAAAAGTATATTTTAAAATTTCCATTTGTTTTGTATGTATTTGGTATATCTAATTATGTTCTCAGTGATTTTAAATAACAAATGTAACATTAATAGTGTTACATAATAGAAAATAAGTTAAAATGCTTTATCTTATGACTGCACATTATCAGTGAATATAAGAAGACCATTAATTTTAGATGCAATCATGTCAACATCAATCTACATAGCAGCCAGAGTCTGATTTGAAAATAATATGAACACATGAATTTGCAAAGTTCTCTGTTATGTTTTTATATATGCATGTACATTTAAGTGATAGTTTTCTATCTATGTGGTAGGTAGGTCAATTTTTGTATCTAGGTTGAAAAACCTTATACCATGAAACTGAAAAGGAGCCTATCTTGCATTTTAATTTTCCAGTACTAGCTTCACAATCTCATTTCAGTAAATACTTTGGATGTGGAAAGTGGCATAAATGCATATGTGAAAACCCACTGATCTGTCAGTTTCTCTTGTATTTCTGCCAAGTTGCATTTTATGTATTTTAAGTCTCGGAGACCTCATAAATTTTAATCTCCATACTAAAAACTTAAAAAAAAAGAAATGAAAATTTTTACTGTGATTTTTTTACATTATAGTTATGTATTTCAGCTTTGTCTTCATTTTTTGACTCTATAAGATATTGTTTTATATACTCAATGTTTATTAAATATGTCCTCGTATTTACTGCTTTGTTTACTCATGATTGCTTCTTGCTTATTAGACTTCCAAACTAGGATTACTTTTGGTATAGAGAGAGGCTGCAATATACTCTTTTCTTCGAGTCTATTTGTAGCAAATGTTCTAGTTTTTGTTTATATGATGCCTACAGGATGGATTTGTTGGTTATACAATTCTATGTCCTTGGTTATTTTCTCTGAGAATTTTAAAGTATTATTCATTGTCTTCTGGTTTCTAATGAAAACTTAGCTAACAGAACTATTGTTATTTGATTGTAATCAGTCATTTCTCTGTTGGTCCTTATGAGAACTCTGTCTTTGGTGATCTCCAGTTTCACTATAATGTGTTTTTGTGCATATGACTATTAAGATAGGTTGCATCAGGGAACTCTCAACCTCAACACCATCAACATTTTGGTCTGGATAATTCTTTGTTGTGGAGGCTTTTCTTTACCTTGTAGGATGTTTAGTAGCAATTCCTGGCCTCTGTTCAATTGATGCTGGCAACACCATCACCACCTCCCTCTCCCAATTGTGCCAACCAAAAATGATCCAGACCTTGAAAAATAATCCTGGAGTTGGGGGACAAAACCATTTCTCATAAAGAACTGCTTAGCTAGTTTAAACCGCATTAACAACAAACTTCAAAATTTATCAGTAGATTGTAGCAATGAGCTACATGTCCATTGTGGGCCGACTATGGCTTTGCTCCATGTCATTTGTCTCAGATACAGGCTAATAGACAAGACTTAATGAGGGCATTTTCAGGGTCATGACAGAGGAGAAGGAAGGCTAACAAAACTTTTGCTATCTCTTAAAGCTTTAGCTAAGAAGAGACCCATGTTGATTCTACCTCCATTTCTCTATCTAAAATAAGTTACATTACCAAACTCAATATTAACTAGGTGGAGAAATAATTTTCCTCCTTAGGAAGGAGCAGAAAGTATTTGGGAATAATAATATGGTCTCATAGAATATGAATATGTTTTATTTATTTGACATTGAATATCCAAATTGTAATCTTGTATGAACTCTAAAATGCTCTCGATATATCTTCAAATCTTTTTTCTTTATTATCCTTTTCTTCTGGAACTTCAATTAGTGGCCTACAAACTTTCTAAAACTTCTTTGTTTAAACTCTATTTCATTTTACACATGCTTTGTACCGCATTCTAAATAATATCATTAAATATATCTTCTAGTTCACTTGCCTTCTCTATAGCCATGTTAAAGACCCTATTCTTTTATTGATTACTCTTAATTTTTAATTAATTATTCTTGAATTTTAATGTGCATATTTGACTTGATAAAGGTATACATTAATATTCTGTTTTACTCCTACATAATACAAAGAACTTAGAATTTTGATCCATTTTCATTATAATTTTTGCCTAGTATATTAATTCCTCTTTGTATTTAAAAATTTTTCATTTGCCTTTATAATCATTAAATTCTTATTATATTTTCTATATTTACCAGCTTCCTTTTTTCTTTTTACTATAGCTCTTTTCTGAGTTTAATTTCTTTCTTAATGAATTTCATCCTTAAATAGTTTTTTCAGTAAAATTCTATAAGTGATAAAAATTCACCCTTGAGTTAAGTATCTTTATTTTATGTTTACTATTGAAGAATACTTTAGGTTGATAATTATTTTCTCTCAGTATTTTCAGGATCATATTTCTTTATCCACACTTAATTTTTGCTAAGTGATATTTGCTGTCAAATTATAATTTTTGTGATTATTATTAACAATTTGTGATTTACCTCTGTACATTTTAATATTTTTATCTTCATCTTTGTTCTGCAGTTCTCCTATAATATATCACAGTGCCTTTTTACTGATCAGGATTTAAGCTGCTTCTACAATCTAAGGGATTATTTATTAATATGAAAAATTTTTTTATTATTTATTCTAATTTTGTTTCTTCTCTATTTTTATTTGTCTTTTTTGAACCCTCATTAGATGAGTGTTGCCTTTGTCTTAGTCTACCTTTGATATCTCAACCTTTTTATATTTTTTATCTCTGTGGGTTTTTTTTCTGTGCTCAACCAACTAGAAGGCAAAATAGCTTCCTATACAGTACACAGAACATTATAAAAGACGCTATTAACAAGCACAAATATAGCACAAAATGACCACTTAAATATGAAAAGACTAGGAAACTTTTCTGTATCACAAATTAAGAAAAATCTTTTCAATGGCAAAGGACAAAATATATTTTTTAAGTAAGAATATAAAAACTAACATTCTCATACATTAAAGGCAAATCACTTTGAGAGTGAAGCAGATAGTGCGCTTTTTAAAAAATATGTATTCACGTGATTTTTCTGTTGTTTAAGAAAAATCCTAACTTGGTAATGGTGAAGCATAACATGGATATTTATAAAAAGTAGAAATGATCTAAGCTTTGTGATTTTCTACCTAGATTTATAACTTCTTACTGTCTTCTCATCTTTACCCAGAACTAAAATGGCAACAGTAACGAAAAAGGTTTTGGAAAGTCCATTTCATTCAGCTCTGCAACATTCCTCAATAATCACTGTGATTTTAAACTCAGAGAGATTAGCCAAATTTAACTACATGTTCATTTGATCCTTTTCTTTACAGTTATGCCATTTTATTCTTTCTCTCCATTGACCAGGACTTCTCATAAGATCTGTCTCAGCTATGCTGCAGTAAAATCGCTTTTAAACCCTTGACCTTTAGAACAGAAAAATGGCAAAATGAGAAAAATTTTTCTTTGAACCAAAAGAACTGAAATCATTAGAGACTAATGCTGTGTGCAAAAAAGACAGAGAACAAGTGAACAGAGGGAAGCCACACTTGGACAATTCAGTTCAGCTAGGAAGAAAAAAAAAGTCAAGATATTTTATGAGACAAAATAACTCTAACAGTTATAGAAGATGTTCTGCTTTATGTGAAATGGTCTCCAAAAATAGTGCCTAAATGCTCACTATAATAAATATGCTACCAAGCATTCCACGTATCTACAATGAATGCTTCTCTTTCTCAATATTACTAAAATCAGCAGCAAGTATTTGCTGAGAACCTATGGTGGTCAAGGTCACAATTTGTTCTTATACTAAAAATACTTAAATTAAATTGGAGCAGAAATATTCTTAAAGAAAAAGGAGAAAGCTACACTACTATATAATGGACCATGTAATTAATGTTTATGGACTTCAGTGTGAAGTAGTAGCCTGAAAGAAATTTTTTCACCTCCCTATAATGTCAAAACAGACATTTCTACCTCAATGATCATTTTCCTCTCCTTTGGTTTGACAGTGGGAGAGATGAAAGCACATAAATGATGTATTATTCCAAGTTGGACATCAAGATACCTTAACATTTAATTGCGTTTCTTTCTACAGACCTGGGGAATAGGCATGTCAATGCTGCACAACAAAGAGAGGACCTAAGTAAGCATCATTTAAAATGATGTTATATGAAACATTTTTATTCATTACTGGGCCATTTGAAAACTCCTTCTTCTCACTAAAGTTGCCATTGAACTTGCAACTCTATTTTACCCCTGTACATTAGCCATCAAAAACTATCCAGCGACAACCCCATTCTAAACTACTCAATTACACTAAGATGGAAATTTAAGAGAAACAAAACATTAACACTGATTACAGCATCACTAGGATATGGAACAAACTGTATGTTGAAGTTCCCCTAAAGAATGCCATCTCTCTCACTGATACAAGCTGGACTGTAAAATAGCACTGGTATCTTAATGCTAGTGTGCTCTTAAGTTCCAGATGACAGCTGCATAACCAACATTTTAAAGCGATCAGAAAATTTATGCTACACACTGGTCACAGCTGGACCCATCAATCAAACTGTTTCTGCTCAAAGGAGATTCAGTCGTTCTTAGAAAATTAAACAGTGCATGTTCTGGACTTTAGAATTTTAGCTATGGGAGCTAGATTCAGAAGAAAGCAAAAATTTAAAGATTTTCTTTTGTTTCGGCCTAACATGAAGATTTTTAAAACCCTGCATGATTCTAGGACCTTTAAATAGTGTCTGCATTCAGACGTGTTCTACGATTGTCATTAGCTGTATCAGTCATCAAAGTGATAAGCAGTTAAGTATTGAGACTGATTTAAAATGCTAACATTCACCCTCACGAAAACAGTGTTCACTATCGGCAGTAAGAGTCTTTTCCTTTCTTCTTAAACAGAGTCCAAACTAGAGTACAGTGGAAAAACATGGACATCAGTTCCGCTACCCTGTACTTTTGGGAAATATGTCAGTCAAGATGATTTTCACTGGAAGACACAGAAAACTCTGATTCTAGTGACTCAGATTATGACATTATTGTGATATATTAGAGTTATAGAAATTAAAACATAAAAGCATTACGAAGCTAAGGTAGCTCCAAGTTCAGTACAATCAGGGCCCCAGTTTGCTTCCACAAGACTGCCTTGGCTCTGACTTCCTGATGTTTTGTTTTGTTTCTGGCTAACAATTAATGACACCTATCTGTGTGTCAGCCTTGGTTTAAGTCCCTTAGAGATGTTTTAACTCATGTCATCCTCACAATAGTCTTATGAAGGACACCTCTTATTATTCTTACTTTTACAAATGAGAGAAATTTAGAGACATATGAGTTCATTTATCCTCAAAATATTTCATGAAATTGGCACTATTATTGCCCATGTTACGGAGAAAGGAAATAAAGTATAGAGCAATTAACCAACAAGCACAAGACTGCATGGTTAGCAAGTGGCAGAGTTGGAAATTAAAGCCAGCATTCTGAATCCAAAGCCCCTTTTCTTAACCTTTAATCTGTCTAACCTCATTTTCACAAGATGGAATAAGGGCTGCAGGAATTCCCTTCATACGTGGTTGCGTCCGAGGTCAGAATATGAGCTCACTCCCTTGTTTTTATTTTTAATAGGCTTCCCCGCTTGTCAGAGGCCTCCTGCAGACTTTCACTCAGGTCGTCTCTCTGTCATATTGCCTGACCTAAATGATCACCAGCAAGTGAAACAGGGCCACTGCGATGGGCTCATGCTCTCACAATTTGCCCTGTGGGAATGGGATGCAGCCAGGTTCTCCTGAAGTCTCCCAGAGAAGAGAAACCAGGACAATGATGAGAGCTCTGCCAGCAAGGACATGGGAGAATGAATGCAGGCTTAGCAGCCAGCAACGTCTGCTATGGGTGCCCACCATAACGACCAGGTCCCAGGAATGCTGGGTTGGATATATGAAATCATCAGTCTTTAGCCTTTGCCCTCCCTTCAGGATTTCAAATTACGAAATCATTATGCTAGACATACACTAGAGAAGAAAAATGCTTGGGGCTAATTCATTTTTCCCCTGAGTACCTCTTACAGCAGAAATTAATTCTTTCTTCTGACAAATATTTGCTGAAAACCTTTCGTGTCATTTTTCTGGTACTAGAGATACAGTGGCAAACAAATAGATATAATCAAGTTTGTAGAGTTTACATTGTAGTAGAGGAATGACTTAAATAAACATTATAATTACAAGATGAGGGACTAGAGAATAATCCGAGTGAGGCAGAAGATATTTTAGATAGGATGGTCAACCAAAGCTTCTCAGAGAAGGTGACATTTAGATAAAGACTTAAATGACATGAAGGAAAAAAAAGGGGTGCCTTCACAGTGTCGGCATCAGGGCTCTGAGGTTCAACTACATCAGCTCAAATCCACACACACAGGCACATATATCACAGCTTTGTGCCGCAGGTTCTTCACCTGTAAAGCTGGGGCACCTCATAAGTTTGTTGGGAAAATTAAACAAGTTAATACATTTCCCAGTGCATGTGCAACCGTGCGTTTGGGACATTGTGAACACTCAGAAAATGTTAGCTGCTGTTATTGCCTCAGAAAGAGTAGTCCAGGTGGAAGTTACAGCCGGTTACCCTTGGAAGAAGGGATGATGCTACTGGGGAGCAGAAGACAAGGTGGGGGTGGTGGGATGTAGGAAGTTAGTGAACAAGGGAGAACGTGGTAAGGAATGAGGTCTGAAAGGGGGACAGGAGCCAGCTCACTCCCATCAGTAAGTCCCCGGGTAGGGTTACCTGCAAATGAATTAAACCAGAATCTCTGAGAATGAAGGTCAGGCATTAGTTTCTGAAGTTCAGTCAAAGAGAAAAATCACTAATGTAAGCTTTGTATGCTAAAGAAAAGAGCTTGAATTTTATTCTAAGAGAAAAGCCAAGTCGTTCTAATTTTTGTGGTGTCCTGCCACTCTGGCTTCAATCTCATTTTTGCACATCAAATTCTTAGCTATTTTTCAAGGAGTCACATTTTCTATAGTAGAGTACATCTATTACTCTCTCTCCTTCCTCCTGGCCCTCCAACTCTTTTCCTCTACCTCCTGATGACACATAACTTCACAGATTGTGTTGTGTTGTGTACATACCTTTCTTTCCCCACCAGAATGTGAATTCCTCAGCAGCAGGAACCACATATCCTCCAATGGTGTCTTGTATGTTAACATAAAAAGAGACATTTTTAAAGAATGAATTCAAGGGCTTTGCTTAGAAACAATTGCTTCCTCTAAAAGCTGACGTTATCCCAAAGCCGTTATTGGCTTTAGCAAATCAGTCCACTCAGCAAATATGCAAAAGTAAAGCACTAGAAATCAAAGGCACCAAAGGTGGTTTTATCAGGTTACAACTATTTGTAGAAATTGGGAATTGATAGAATGTCAGGATACAATCAGGGACACAAACACGAAATAAGAATGGAAATACATATTATAAGTGTGATTTCCTCCCACAAGCTAAGAAGAGTAATATATACATAATCAAAGTTCTGGGTTTTATATCATAGTGTTGCCCAAAAGCAATGGCTTCGTTTCGGGAGCAATTTTGAGTATCAGGAAAGATCATAGAAAAATGGGATCTCTCAATTTAGACTGATTTAAGAAAGAATTGTTTGAAGACTTAACTGTGCATTCTGTTTCAGAGATAAAACTGTACCTAGTTCTATGCGCATAATTTATGTCCATTTATCAAATAATCTGATTTCTATGCGCATAATTTATGTCCATTTATCAAATAATCTGATTTTTGTGACTGTGACAGACATCTGATTTGTCGTAAATTCACAAATGGATGACTATTGAAGAAGAAAGAAGGCAGAATTACTTTCTGGGACTTCTAAAGTGTTATGCAATGTAGTAAAGAGAAAAAATGTTGTCTCACAAATGGAAGTGCACCCCACGTGGAACGAAGGCAGTCACTTTACATGGGAACTTACTTTGCGCGGCGGTCTACAAACAAGATAAATGTTAAAAATAGCCTTGTAGGTTCAGGGCTGGAAGAGCATTTAAATCTCTGGCCAACTCTAGCTTACATTGTGATATATAGTTCTCTTAGGTGCAGACTGTCAAGCTGAGTTAGTGTCAGTGAAAGAAAATGGAAGATGGACTTTCAGATGTTCTCATTCAGCTATAAAGAAAAATATAGTTCAAAGAGCTTTTAGCCACTGAGCTTTTCAAATAACTACTCAGTAGAATGTACACAGTGCTTGGAAAAGAGGGCTCATAGGAATACTCAGAGAACTTGATATCTATCATCATTTTAAAAAAGTGAATCCAGGCAGTTTCTTCTGTCCTTTTACTTCAAAAGAATAAGTGGTTGCTAAAGATAATGTAATCACCCAACTCACATGGTCACTTACCCAGTGAAGTGAATTTAGAATAGATGCTCTTAAGTAGCTTTCCTCTAACTCTTGCATCAACCAACGATGCTTTCTATTCTCTCTTAATGTGTATTAGTCAGTATTACCCATGGCCTCTGACCTTCCAAACTTTACCTTCTCCAGATGTTAGGTCAGGGTAAGTATAAGTGGCCCTTCAAGTTGATAGCAGGGGTATTCAAGATAATCTAGATGGCATCTTTGAAACTTTTTACCTCTGGATATACAGCAAAACCTAGACTTACTGTGAAATGTAAATGTAAAACTTAGACTAAAATTTTAAGTTCAACTTTTATGTAAACTATACTTGTATGTATTGTTCATTGATAACACTAAAACCTTTCCTTTGCCAAATTCAGACATTTATGCAGCATCTGGCAGTTAAATATTTTAAGCCCTCTCATTTTGGATAGTCCTTTGACAAACAGATTAATTTCAGAACATCACTATCTTTGTCAATAAAGCAAGGTTTGTCATATTATGAGAATGTTTTATTTAGTGACTACGATAAAGCATCTGCTTTTATGCTTTGTAAAAATAGAGTGGAAAATAAGTGTTGATGCTTATAAGAAGCATAGTCTCAAAAACTTAACAAGGATGGATGAGATTAAGCTGCCTCAATAAGCCCACTCATCTGGCCTTAAGTTAGCCAACCATGAGTACAATTGTGAAAGCAGAGATGAAAATGTAAGACATATATGCAGTTCTGGAAATACATCTTTGAAGGTTGTACCTTAAAACTTCCAGGTATAACTGGAGATCTTATTTACTTTTTTTTTGTTGTTGTTTTTATTGCCTAGAGAGTTGAGTTAATTATAACTCTCAATTTATATTATAATATTAATAAAGTCTGTATACGTCTTTGTTTGGTTTTGTTTTATTAATTTTTTTCCTCTTCAACTCAGAGATACCTGTGTGTTGATGAGAGACTAATGCTTTGCCTACTGCTATGAGACCAGCTATTTACTGATTGGAAAGAATTTCAGGCAATTTAAATTGCTACAGATATGCAATTAGAAAAAAAATGAGCTCCAAATTGATATAAATGGTAAGGCTAAAAGCACATGAAGTCTTAAGGTATAAAACTACTGAATATTTGCAGTGTAAGAAGAAATGTCCCTAACTGGTTCTAAAGATAAAGATATTAAAATAGAAGATTAAAAAAAGAGGCATTTGATGTAATTCAGTCTTAGCTCCAATGATAAAACTACATAATTTTAAGTAGACTTAGGCCAAACATGATTGTACTACTAAGATTTAATCAAACACTGAGCAGAGTCAAATAGGAATTCTCAAAATTATGAATCTAACTCCGAGAAGCTAAGGGAACAGATGAGTATCAGAAAAATTAATTTGATTTTAAAAACTTGGAGTTCTTAAGGTGGGAAAATCTGAATAAATCATTCAGTCAGTGCTTGCCTTTAGAGTTTTTCTACTAAAATCTCCAGTATCGAAAAATTTTAAAGGGCCATCTTCTCTGCTCAGCCTTCATCTTGCTTCTTTCCTTCTCACCATTCACTCTTCAAAATGGAAATTGAAACTTCGGATATCTGAACCAGAAGCAAACAAAAAAGAAAGTAGTCATTCAAAGTGAGAATGTGTCAAGAGAGAAGGTTTGAGTCAAATCCAGATGGCAATGTGCCTTGAAATGCTAACAGAACTACTCATTTTCAGCAGAGAGCAAGAACGGGCAGTGTTTATGATGACGTGTTAACATCTGTCTATGAATATCATCTCCATGGCACCAAAGTACACCACCCAAACAATGGAAATTTACAATAAAGTCAAGACTTTACACTTTTTTTTTTTTACAGAGAATTGGTATTTAAACTGACAGAGAATCATCATACACATTTGACAAATCTAATTAAAGTATACCATACCTCAAAGAATGATTATTATACTGGATTAGACATGAAAAAGAAAGCAGACACTGAGGAAGTTTTAACATGGAGTTTGTCTAACTGTGCACCTCAGGTGACAGCAGTGGAAAGCAGTAGAGCAAGTACTGGCTTTGACATCATATTTACGTAAATTTAATCCCAGATCCATCATTCATTAGCTCTGTCTGCCTGGCTAAATTAATTTCCTTCACTTCAGTTTCATTGTTTAATAATGAGAACTATAGGCAAGTCATTGTAAGTATAAATAAGATAATAGATATTGACTCTTAGCAAACTACCTACCTGTTAATGTGTGTTCAATAAATGTTAGTTTTCTTTCTGCTTTTCTATAAAATAGTATCTGTTACTTTTATCTAAAGTCATAATTGCTCATTCATTGTAAAAGCAGTCCACTGAGGCTATAAACATAAAATGGCTTTATTTTTTTCCAGTCACTACTTTAAGCCGTTCTTATTTGAATCCCCTTTCCCACCCCTGAATGTCACCTCTGGCAGATTTTGTATGCCTCTGAATTTTTTTCCTTATTGGAATTCGGTCCAGTCCAAGTTAAAATACCAGTTTTACATTTAATGCAATGCTTTTCCTTCTGCCCTCTCTGGCTATGTTCGTGAAATAGTCTAAGAGAAGGGGTCAGTTCTTTCACTGCATCCCCCATGCCCTCAAAAACTTTAAGCCTTGCATCTTCATGATCAGGAGGATAGGTTGAGGGTGGGGAAGACAGGCAGATGTCACTTCCACGGCGATCAGCTGCAGTCCTCCCATGGTGGGTTGTTGTTGCCCTTCTGGATGATGCCGACTGGCCATCTGTTCTGTTCAGCAGGCAGGCATCCCAGTGCTGGCCCCCCCCTTGAGCACACATGTGAGGTCCTTGAGAGGTCCTCCAGGGCCACCTAGGGCACAGCTCCTGAAATGAGAAACTTGGATCTGGTTCATAATCCTGTCTCCAGTACCCTCCAGCTCCAGGCTCTGATAGTCCACCCTGGGCCCATTGCTATCAAGGTTCCCTTACACAGTGATCATGCCGACAGCTCACTTTAATCCTCTCTGGAGGGTTCCACTTGGCCCATGAAAAAAACACATTTCTGCCATGCCAAAATGGAGGACACTGCCTGCTCTTTTTCTCCTCTCTATGAGCTGCCCTTTCTCTCCCAGATCACCAACACACACACACACACACACACACACACACACACACACACACTCAGGTGGGCATTCTTCAGGGAAGCAGAAGTGTTGCAGGCATTTGACTGCAGATGTGAATGCCTCATTTTCCATTCTCAAAGACAAACCCTCAAACTTTTATACCCTTCCCATTAACCCTCACTGTCATCAAACAAGCATGGAGATTGGGGCTGGTATTCCTCTTACTTAATTGGGAATGGAGAAACTCAGTTCTCACCCCTCACATTTTACTGGCCAGGAGGCTGATGACTTTTTCTTCACCTCCTCAGGCATCCCCTCACGTATTCTCTGAGTGGCAGGTTCTCAATTTCATGGGTTGATTCTGCAGATTCTGGCTGCAATTGTTGGTAGTTCTCTTTAAAGTCTAGGGAATGGGCTGTTAGGTTTCAGCTGTAGATACAGCCCATAAATTTTAGGGTAAAGAGAAAAGTGTTAATCAATGTTAGATAACAATTATATCACAGATATAAAGAATGGCAAAGAAAAGTTTTAGCATCAATGAAATTGAATAAATGGCAGGAAACACAAATATTCAATGTATATGTAGTTTGCTTTTTCCTCTGTAGTGTGGTCACGGACTTACTCTAACTAGAACTTTATAACTCACCCAGTCTTCACAAGCTTCCAAGTAAGATCCTAGGAAAATTCCATCCCATCTCCTTCACATTGTTTGATGTGTGAATGCAAGGACACTTGTGGGATCTCGAGAGAGTATGCGGAATGTATTCTCAGGTCCATATAGTGGCCCCGAGGTCCTTGCCAGTCTTGGTTATATAGTGGCCAGCTTGATACTTCTTGGGGCATACCTAGTTTTAACTCTGTGCGTTCTAATTAACATCTATGGCGAAATCAGCAGCTGATTAAGTAGAGATCTATTAGTGCTTAGCTTAGTTGTGTCCAGTTATCTCTGCTTGCAGGCTCAGCCTTTACTTTGTTGTTAAGAGCTAGACACCCCACAATCTCTAGCAGGTTCCCTGGCCATTACAGCTTTTGAGGCAAATTCATCTCACCACTACCTCTGTGGGTACCATGACAGGCCCATTGGCCCTCTACTCAGCATGTAGCCCAGATGGGAACCAAGTAGGATTAGAAGTGCCGATGAGACCTTAATATCTGACCATTGCATTCCAATGAGGATACTGGTTCTTCTGTTCTCTGTGGAATGATTTTAAACCTATGGTGTGCTTTTTGAATCAATTCTTTCTAACTTTAAGTTTCCTTTGAAATTTCCAGTAATCATTTGGGCTAAGAGACTGACCTACCAGATATTTAGTTCACTGAGATTGTTCAAAATGATCATCGCCTTCAATGTAATTTGCAGAAGAAGCCATCATTATTTGGTAATTTCTAGTGGGAACTTTGTAACATTGTTTGTTGCTTCAATTTAACAGAAACCCCCCCAAAAATCTTACTACTATATTGTAATATGATTTCATTGCCTCATTAAACAGAGATATTGGGGGAGGAAGTTTTCAATAACTATAAAGCTGTCAATTGTATTACCATTATCTTGTGGGGGAAGGTCTTTACATAGGTACCATACTATAGAATTCTGTGATACAAAGAATAAAGGTGGTACTTAAAAGTAATCACAATTAGTACAGAAAAAAACAAAAACAAAAACACTTCTTCATAATTTGAAGAAGTTTGCTCCTTTTTGGAAAAGGTACATTAACATCATTTAGATTTTTCCAATGCATGGTCTATAAGTTGATAGTTGAAAAAATATAATTACACATAACATATAGGAATTGACACATTTGAGCTGAAAGGTTTTTCTCTAAGAAATTCTATCATATATCATACAATTTATTTTTTAAAAAACTAGTTTCATTATCTTCCCAGCCTTTTTAATTGATATTGCCATGTTAAACCCTATCGTTTATAACTTTGAAAGCCTTAAACCAACATGTCAAAGTTGCAGCTGGAATAGATTTTAAAACTATTTATGCCCCATACTACCTTCAAAAATACACTTATGTTGATTTAACTGTTTATGTTACTGAAATTTTTCAGGTTTGAGTCAGTTTTTCTACTTTTTAAAAAATAAAATCATCAGTACAAATGTGTGAGATGATGATATATATTAAGCCAATAAATAAAAATGTCTCAGAAACTTGAGCTTTTCCAAATTTTCAGAATAGAATAATTTGGTCTTTAATTTGGATTGCATTTTTTTATTCTTGTACTGATTGGAACTTTTTTTCAATATACGATATTTACTACTTTTTTTAAAATAGCAATGTTTACTTCTTCCAAAGAGATGATTATTAACTGGAACAAAGGTGGGATTCATTCTGACAGAGTCTTTGGCCAAGTCTGCAGTAACAAAGTGAAGTGGAAAACAGAGGCAATTAACAATTCCTGCATACTCCAGCTTTTCTAGTATGCACTGTGGAAAACTCTGAAGAAAATAACAGTCTCTACCTTTACAGGGTTTAAAATTAAACAGGAAAATCTTTTTAAGAAACATCTATACACATGAATAAATATACTAGTAATTTAAAATATAAACAAATGCAGCAGATATTTTGTTTGTAGCACATACACTTTCAGAGATGAAAATATTGCTGCAACTCTTTACTTATTTTCAACAGACACAGTTGAAGAAAGAAGAGTAAGTTGCAACGCAATATAAAAACATTCTATTACAATACGGAGGAATGAACATAGGCTTCTCACATCAAAGGAATCAGCAGATCCATACACTACTTTGCACGTGAGATGCCTAGTTTAATCAAACTGGTAATACTGTGTTTCTCTAAACTAAAGAGCTCACTGGGAAAACCCAGTGCACAGATCTCAGAGTCCTGGTCCAAGTTTACTGTTGGTCCTTCCATAAAATAGAAAACTGCTTCCTGTCTCAAAGAAAGAGATACAACCTCTCAAAGGCCAAAGTTGCCCTATCCGACCCAGATTGTTTTTAGACATTGTGGTAAGTGAATCATTGAAGTCACCCTAGAGAGATCTAGCAGTCTATTTAAAATAAATAATAATGATGATATCATTTTTTGTCACTTACATTGGAAATGATTTTCAATTTCCATAAACATTTTCTTTTCTTTATCTTGAAAATGATTATTTTATTAATTTTGGTTAATAAAATTATGTAAGTTTCAAGTGTACAATTCAATAATACATCATATGTAAGCATTTTTTGATTAATGATTTTATCTTGTCTTCAGTAAATTCACTATTTTGTTAATTATACTTCATTATGGATGAATTAGTCAGGTTTCTGCTGTAAGGATGCTATATAGCAAACATTCATGAAATTTCCATGGCTTACGAAAACAATTGTGTTTTCCTCACTCATACATTGGTGAATGATCTGCACTTTGGCTGATCCCAAAGGGACTTGCTTTTTCTTTCCTGAACCAGGCCGGACCAGAGGATTTAGACTGGTTTGGGTCTTCATTTACAGATCCAGGCTAAAGGAAAAATAGCTCCCTGAGATATATTCCTCTTATAGATATATTACTCTAGAGTATTGGCTGAAACTTGCCACTAAGGCACCAGTTTGGAACAGGCATATGCTCATTTCTGCCCAACATTTCATTAGTCAAAGCAGGTATCACTTGGCTAAGGATAAAGTCAATGGATTAAAGAAATATGTCCTACCCACAGGGAAGCAATGACATGGCAGGGGAGCGAGGAGGAATTAGGGACCCATAATAAAACCCACTCCAGTTACTTAAGTAAAGGAATCGATAAAAAAAACTAGTGTCTGGTGATAACTTGCAAATACAAGTCGAAGAAAATCACACTTGCAAAAGAAGTCAGGATGTAACAATTTAAAACTGCATAATAAGGATGACTCAAGCTCATACCCAGACTCAAAGCAGCTACATACCTGTCCTGTCACCTCTTTCAGGCACTGACGTGGATGTTTTCCTGACCCAGTTTTATAGCTCACCTTCTCTTCACCTTCATTTGGTTT
Source organism: Eidolon dupreanum (assembly GCA_028627145.1). NCBI lineage: Eukaryota > Metazoa > Chordata > Mammalia > Chiroptera > Pteropodidae > Eidolon > Eidolon dupreanum. The sequence goes on along the minus strand of CM053512.1, from coordinate 28,658,004 downwards.
AGTATTTCACCATTGACTTTCCAAACAGCAGCTTTCCTTGTGAATTTAGCTCTGGCCTCTGCCTCAGATATTCACTCTTATCAAATCTTTAATTTTTACTCACTCAGCATGGGCCAACTATTTGTAATGTCCAAATTCTCAGCATAAGCATTTGGCACTTCAAGCTTGACAACCATGATTCTTGACTGTGTTCTACCTTAAAATTAATTATCCAACTTGTTATTGAGAATGTTTATTCTCAAAATATGAAAGTTATGAAAATATATTATGCATGTAGTACTTAAAAATAACACAAAGAAAAATTGTGAATAGGTTTTATGTATTTTATTTTTTTAAAAAACAAAAGAGTAAATATAAGCTATTGGGCTTCTTAAATACGAGAGAAGTCACAAAATATGGTAGAATATGATGGTTCACACTTTTATCCTTGCCTTTGTCATTGAGATTTAAAGTTACTTTTCACATGATATACATCCCTGTATTTGATCTCTTGATAACCTCAAACGGTAGTATGAGCTTTCAAATAATCCTACTCAACTGATACTAAATATTTGATACAAAGTTATAAAATTATCTTTATTAAAGACATGCATATTTTTTATTCAAAATTAATCCCAATCGCACACATTTAATCTCTTCAAATGAAAGTTTAGAAATTCCATACAAGTTCAACAAACAAATTTAGATGGCACTTAAACATTGGAAGCTTTACTTTATTATTTAGTCTCGAATCATAATTGCAAATGAGCTTCTGATATGGAAGTCTCAGTCTCATGAACTGCATCTTCATGTTATTTCTTTCATTGAATCAGTCACTCATTTCGGAGAACATTCTGTGATCACCAAGCATGTATTGGGCATTGTGTGCTCCACAAAGTATGAGTCAACAGTACAGACAGGCTTTTGTCATCATGAAGATTATAGTTTACAGATATCATCTGCCAGGAGTACAGACAAGAAAGGATAAAATAAATTTAAAAGAAATATACCTTTGAATTGTTTAATGTTTTGGAAAGAAAATAAAGAGATGAATAGGATAGAAAATGAGTCTTAGGAAGGGTGCTACTTGAATTACGGAGATCAAGAAAGACATTTGAGTTGAAATCTAAAAGAAGAAAGAGAGAAGCAATGTGGCTCTCTAGCCATATGAAGATCTGGAGAAAAGATTTGTAAGTTTTGAGAAAAGTAAAGGAAAAGTTTTCATGTATGAATGAATCTGTGGTGTCCAAGAGACATGGGAAAGAACAGGCAGGATACTGATGCCCAGTAAGCAAGGGGGAAGGATATTAGCACCTGGTGGGCTCATTGTGGACAGGGGCCAAGTCACTGAGGGAGTTTTGACATAGGTGATGGTGGTTTCCATGGGGTGGTATGTGAGGGCCAACAAAGAGAAGCAGTTTGCTTATGATGAAACAGCAAGAAATGGGTATTTGGGAACCTGATTTCTGCTATGCTCTCTCATTCACTAACTATATAAACTTGGCCAAATAAACCAAATAAACCACTCTTATGGATTTCATTTTTCTCACCTATAAAATGGAGAAGTCTGAACTGTCAAGGTGCCATTATAGACTTTAATAAATTAAATTGAACAAAAATCTAATGATGTAACATTGATTAACAACTAACAAATACCGTTATAGTAAGCTTCAGTATTTTGTGTTACTTATGCTAGGAATCTGCTATATCCTTCAGCCTAAAACTGTAATATGCATAGCTTATGACTGGACAAAGTGGTATCTTAGCAACAAAAAAATAAGCACTTTCTTTGCACTAAGCTAAGAACCTTAATAAGCTCACACATAGATGGAAGGAAAAATGTTAGAGCTCTGATAGAAATAAAAATTTTTTCACAAGATAACTAATAGGATAGAATTCAGAAATTCATTAATTCAATACTTTTTTGTTAAATGTCCACTAAATGCCAAACACCATGATGATTACTGAGGACTTGAAGTTAATGCCCTGCATAAGGTAAGGGATTAGGGGTTTTGTATTTAATAGACTATTTATTGAATTGAGGAATAATCTTAATTAGTAAATTATTATACAAGTGACTCTCTGGTTTTAATAGAAAATATATTGAAGAGAGCCCAAGTATTTGTATTAGTCAGTGTTCTCCAGAAGAAACAGCACCAATAGGATATAATAGGATGTATGTGATTCCGTGTGTGTGTGTGTGTGTGTGTGTGTGTGTGTGTGTGTACAGAAATATATACAGATATTTATCATAAGGAATTGACTAATGTGATTTTTGGAGGCTGGCAAGTCCCAAGATCTGCAGGGTGAGTTAGCAAGCTGGAGACCAAGGAGAGCGTACTGTTCAAAGTTCGAAGGCTTGAGAACCAGGAAAACTGATGATGTAGTACCAGTACTGAAGGCCGACAGGCTCAAGACCCAGGAAGTGTCCGTCTTTCATTTTGAGTCTGAAGGCTGGAAGAGAGCCAATACCCCAGTTTGAAGGCACTCTGGCAAGACGAATTCTCCTTTTCTGGGGAGGGTCAGCCATTTTGTCTTTTTGTTCAGCCTTTAAGTGATTGGATGAGGCTCACCCACATACAGATAATATGCTTTATCCAGCCTATAGTGTTAATTTCATCCAAAAGCACCCTCACAGAAATACCCAGAATGATGTCTGACCAAATACCTGAGACCCCATTGGCCCGGTCAAGTTGAAACATAAAATTAATTATCACAGTGTCCAATTTTGGATGCTAATGGAATAATGCAGGTGAGCAATAATGAAGAACAGCAAAGATGTAAATGATATTAGAGAGGAACAGGGACATGGGGGCGGTGGGGTTATAAAACAAGCATATCTATTCACTCAAGTTATCAGAGGCTTTTTCAACAAGTCTGGGAAAGGGGTATGTACAATGAACGCTATTGTCATAAAGTTAAAGCATCTCTCCCCACCACTCTCTCTGTGGTACTGTCACTGGTGACTATGTATTTTTTGCATGTTTCTGGCTGTATATGTGTATGCGTTTGTGCGACTATGTGACTGGGGAAGGGGATGCTGAGAAAAAAGAAGTTAAAAAAAAAAACAACACAGGGACATTTACTATGCAAAACTGAGCACTCTTCCTTTGTTAGCTCCTGTTTCTTGGAGACAGTGTTGCAGTTTCAAGGCAACTGGCAAACATATGGTTGTGAGCAAAATATTAATGACAACCTTGAGAAGTCATACAGTTCAATCTTTTGCCTTCTAATACTCTCATAAGTCTTTCAGAAATGAGATTCTATCTTTTTATTTTTCAGTTTTTCCAGAAAGGAACATTCCTGTGGCTAATTCATTATCAGAAATCTCCAATTTCTTCTAAAATACTGTCACACAAAATATTAGAGCATAATAAAAGGTCTCTTAGAGTACCAAGGTGCTCTGATAATGCAATTATTGTTATATTAATACTGTGGACCAATTCTTTGCTCTACCATCAACAGACATCAGTTGTGTGGCGGGACTTGTTGATTAGCCTCTTTGGACCTCAGTTCCTTCAATTGTAAAATCAAAGTTTGAATTAGAGAATCATTATGGAGTCTTTCAGTTTTATGTGTCTATGATTTCTATAGCTTTAATGCTAAATTTTTTCTCCACGCAATCGACCTCCCTCTCTTAAAAGGTACTATACTGCCCTCATGTGGTCAGCATTAAATAATACACATTTACTAAAGGCAGTAAAACACATTGTTTTGTTTTCATTAATGCCAACTGAAATCCTATACTTTAAATTAAAATTCATAAACCGTCCATAAAAAAAATCACTTTGAATCACCTATCTACTGAAAGTTTCAAGGTTTTAGTAATAATAATATGAATACTAATATTAGTTAACATCTATGACCAGTAAGTACGAGGTACTATAAATATTTTATACATCTCATCTCATTTGATTGTTCAAATACAGTTTTTTTAACATAGCATATTTTAAATATGAAAACTCAAACACAGTTGAGAATGTTCCAGAATGTCACAATAAATACATGAGAAGGCCGGTCTCAATCCAAGTTGCCTGACTCCATAGCCCAAATTCTTTCACCATGATATTCTCACCCAATCATTTTATATTCGCAAGAGCTCATTTTTTAAAACTCTTGTATTTCAGGAGACATTCATAGGAAATGGACAAATAATTTTTGAAAATGCAATGAAAAAATATATATGAAAATTACACAAATGCAATGCCTGGTATGAAAATAAGAGTTTGAGGAATGTAAATTTATTTTTGAATTACATATCCTATTGCTAATAGTACAATACTGCTTTGTTTTATAATTAATATTCACTGTCAATCATGACAGGAATCAATAAAGGGATTAAATATTTTACACCAACCATTTTTCAACAGTTCATATGTTATTGCTGGTCAATGTAAAAAGCTCTATTAGAAATTTTATGATAAAAAGTGTTCTTTTTCAGGTTTATAGCTGTATTGGATGACTTCATCAAACAGATCAGCAGTGACTGTGTTTCACGTTGCCAAAAAAGAAAAAAGTCACTTTAAATTTTTAAAGTGGGGGGTTATACTTACTCAAAGAGACAGTATAAGGTATTACAAGTACAATAGAGGGGTCAGAAAACCATGTTGACCTCTGGCTCTCCACGTGCTAGCTGTGTGACTTTATTTAGAGGCTCTTCATCTCATTAAGAAATTTTTCATAAGCAAATTAAAGAGACTGGGCTCTAAGATTTGTATATGCTCTGCTAGCTTCTGTATTCCATTAACCTGGTGATTCTGAAAAGCTTGGGCTCAGATTCACCTTCACCTTTGGCCTACTTTATTTAATAATGCCACAATCACTTCTTGACTATAATGGGTTATTTCAGAAAGCTGCCGTGGTAGGAGTATCTGTGCTTGGTTAGGCTTTATATAACTTACTTAGCTATCTCTCAGCCACCTCCCTAACTACTTGAGGTTAATGGTCTTGTCTCTTAGTAACTTAATGATAGAGCACATGCCATCATACAGAGAGAACTAGCAATTCAATTTCACGTAATATCTTCTCTTCCCAAAGGCTATGCAGAAATCATACTTCTGACTCTGCCCTTTACCTCTACTTTCTGTTATAAACTCCAAAAACTCTATTTCCTTCAATACCTCCTACTATAAAAATATAAACTTAAACAAAAATCCTCTGAGTTTTCTGGGTCAGCGAGACTGCCTAAGATGAAATTATGGCTGTATTTATAAAACCTAAACAAAGTCATTAGGAAATTATCTTATTCTCCCTGGTAATAATGGTAGCTAGGTCTTATACTATACTATTACCAATACAGTGTCGATATTATGATGCAGAAGAAACAAGAAAAGACTATAGTCTTCAAATATGAATTTATTTGTCTAGGGACTTAACAATGAAGAGAGTAAAGTCTACAAATTTTAGTTGTGAATCTTTTCTCAACTTCCATGACTCAAGAATTCTTTATCCATTATGTATAATCTTTGTAACAACACTAGAACTAGATATTATTTCCGATTTATTTGTAATGAAATGAAAACTCAGGAAGGGTAAATAATTTGTTAAGGTCACATAGACACAATGAACAGACAAGAATAAGAACTCTCATTTACACAAATCCAAGGCTGTGTGTTGTCCACTATATTATGTCATACTTCATTTAGCATTATGTAAGGTCTTAGCACAAGGATTACCTTACAGACTTTGCGATACACAAATGTAGTATTATAAATGGTGATCATCAGGAAAAAGGCAAGGATGTCCCCCTCTGGCCACTCTTTTTCAAAATTATACTTGAAATATTAGCTAATATAATAAGACAGGAAGAAGAAATAAAAGCTATACAGATTTGGAATGAAGAAAAAACTTCCTTTGTTCAAAGATGACACAGTCAGCCATGTGGAAAATTGAAAGACTCAACCAAAAACTCCTGGAATGAATAAATAATCATAGCAAATTTGCAGGATATAAGGTTAGTATACAAAAGTCAATCTCTTTCATAAGATTGACTTTAAACAAGTGAAATTTGAAATTAAAAACACAAAACCATTTACATTAGGAGCTCCCAAAATTATAAGTTACAAATAAATCTAATCAAATACATACAACCCCAGAAATAAATGCATGTAAATACAATCAACTGAACTTTTTGACCAAGGTGCAAAGGCGATACAATGGGCCAAAGAAAGTATTTTCAACAAATGGTGCTGCAACAACTGGATATCTATATGCAAAAAAAATTTACTCAAAACAGATCATAAACCTAAGTGTAAAAAGCAAAACTACAAAACTCTTAGAAGATAACATAGTTGAAAGCCTAAATGACGTTGGGTATGGTGATAACTTTTTAGATTCAACGCCAAAGGTACAATTCATGAAAAAATAAATCATAAACTGGACTTTATTAAAATTAAAAACTTCTGCTCTGTGAAAGACAATGTCAAGAAAATGAGGATTCAAGACACAGACTGAGAGAAAGTATTTGTAAAAGAATTATTATTCAAAATGTACAAAGAATTATTATTCAAAATGTACAAAGAACTCTTAAAACTCAACAGTAAGAGTACAAATTAGTAGTTTATAGTTAGTCACAGGGATGCGGAACACGGTACAGGGAATGCAGTTAACATTAATATGATGGCTATGTGGAAGGCCAGCGGAGGAAGGGAGCAGTTAGGGGGATCGTTTTATGAACTATATAGATGTCAAACCAATGTACTACTTGAAACTAATTTAAATAAATAAATTTTTTAAAAAAGAAAAAAAAAACAAGAAAATGAATAACTTGATTTAAAAAACTGGGCCAAAGACCTCAACGAACCTCATCAAAGAAGATATACAAATGGCAAGTAAGCATATGAAATCTGAATTGCAAATTAAAATGAGATACTACTACATATCTATTAGAATGGCTAAAATCTAAAGCATTGACATCACCAAATTCTGTCAAGGATGTGAAGCAATGGGAACTCTCAGTCACTAATCATAAAAATGCAAAATGGTGCAGCTTCTTTGAAAGACAGTTTGACAACTCACAAAGCTAAACGTATTCTTAACATATGAGAAGCCATTGAACTCCTTAGTATTTACTCAAATGGAATTGAAAATATGTTTATACAAAGTCTATAAACGGATGGTTATACCAGCTTTATTCATAATTGTCAAAACTTGGAAGCAGTCAAAATGTCCTTCAGCAGGTGAGTGGATAAATAAACTGTGGTACATCCAATGAAATATTATTCAGCACTAAAAAGAAATGAGCTATCAAACAATGAAAAGACATGGAAGAAACTCAAATGCATACTACTAAGTGAAATGAACCAATTCGAAAAGGCTAGATACTGTATGATTTCAATTATATGACATTCTGGAAAAGGCAGAACTATGGAGACAGTAAGACTGGTGGTTGTCAGGGGTCAGGAGGATAGGAGAAATGAATAAGAGCACATACAATCTTTAAGGCAGAGAAATCATTCTATATGGTTCTATAATGGTGGATACATGTCATACAATTGTCCAAACAGAGAATATTCGACACTCAAAAGTGAACCCTAATGTAAACTATGGACTTTTGAGAATAATGATCTGTCACTGTAGGTCATCAACTGTAACAATTGCAGCACTCTGATAAGGGATACTGATTGATAGTGGGAAAGGTTCTATGTGTTTTGGGATAAGAGTACATGGGGCATCTCTGTACTTTTGTCTCCATTTCACTCCCAACCTAAAACTGCTGTAAAAACTAAAGCTTATTAATTTTATTTAAATGGTGATCAACCAAAAATCATTTAAACTAAGTAATCTTTCAAAGCAATAAAATGAAATCTTTCTGCAGCTAACTGCCTCAGTGGTTTGGCAATGAGTGGCTCTTTTTCATATGTTGCCTGAGCAACAGAATTTTCTAGAATTGCTAAGTATAAGGCTAGATTTACAATCAGGATGAATCACCCTCATTTATACAAATTCCACCTAAAGACTGGTTTTTCTATAGCTCATATAAGGCTAGATTTACAATCAGGATGAATCACCCTCATTTATACAAATTCCACCTAAAGACTGGTTTTTCTATAGCTCGTTCTCTCCCTGTGAGTCTTCCTTTATACTGATATCCGATCTTTGGGATAATGCAATTTTTGAATAGGCAATAGAAGTCAAGAGGTATAAAAATCTTGCAGGTTCCATCTAACTATAGGAGAATAGAGAGCTATTAAAAACAGAATGCATATAAGTATTAATAACAAACTCAGAATAAAGGTTACCAGAATTATTTTCTTAGATCATGAAAATTCCTGCTGCTTAAAATTATTACATGAAAGAGTGTTTTAGTCTCCTGCAGAATGTTATTGTCATGTAAAATGTATTGTTTTTACCTACTAATCTCAATTTTTTTCTAAAATACTTAGGTCTATGGAATAGTCTGTGTCTGTGAGGAAACAAGTGACACTATTTTGCTATGAGCAATTAATAATGGTTCTAAGATAAACCCATTAGCTCTGTCTCCACAGTATATTTAAGGCAGCAGAGCTAAAGCATTCCTCTGTTCATTTATTCAAATGTCAGCAGAATAGAAATGGATCGAGGTTTCCATAGAAACCACTCATTGTTTCAGGTGTTTTTCAGAGCATTTTGTTCCATTAACTGTTTGGGGAAAGAAGGTACACGTTATGGCTTTTCTAAAAGGTTTTATTTTTTATTTTTATTTTTTAAATTTTATTAAATTTATTGAAGTGATATTGGTTAATAAGATTATACAGGTTTCAAGTGCAATAGTATTTTCTCTCCTCATTAGAAGCTGGTCTGTGGAGTCACCACACTCTTCCTTGAGTTCCTTCATTTTTGGCAGCCCGTGTTGCAGCCTTTCCTTTCCAGCTGAGAAACTGGAGTGAGCTGTTTATAAAACCTAACAAATCCTGCTCATTAGCACTGGCTGTTCAGACAGTATTTCTTCTTTTGGCCAGAAAGGAAATTTGAAAGTATCAGGCTAGAAATTTGTGTAATACATTTTAATATTCAGGACATATGTAGTCCCTATGAAATGCTGCCAGTACAAGAGGTCAAGGTCAACTGCAATGACTCCCTGAACCCAATCAACAACAATAATGAAAGGGGAGGGGAGAAAGATTTCATGGCATTAGTAAAATTTTCTGTATAAAAATCAAGACCAAATATAATCAAATCTTTCAATCGAGACAGTAATTAATCAATTGCCTCAAAGTATAAATTCTCTTCCTATAACGCAGGAAAAGAAATTAAAAAGGAAAATAAAACAAAACAGAAACCTCTTCGACTCAGAGATAATACAGTGATTCAGGTGTATTAACAACTGTCATGCTTTTCTGTAAGGTATAGTAAACATGGGAAGCTCCTAAGGGACTACAAAAGGTATAGTTAATAAAGAAAAACCAACGCAAAATTGAAAGAAGAAAGCAATAAAAAACTATCGCAACATATGCCTTAGAGTAACTGAGGGCAGCTTGGCATAGCTGAAAAAGCATGCAATGAACTCTGAAGTCTGACAGCTCAATTTCCATCTCACCATGCCACCTGCTGCTTAGGATCTTGAATAAATTCCTTAATCATTATACAAGTCAGTTTCCTCATTTAGAAAGTGAGCATAATAATTCCTATCTTGTAGGGTTGTTGTAAGGATTAGTGGTAATGGACAAGTTTTCTTCTTATCGGCGTAGTCATTATCTGAAATCCTGCAGTCAGGAGGTAGTACGGGGGTGCACAGTCTCTCATATCATGAAAACAATCATGAAAAAACTAATATCATAAAATTAATATCCATCTATATGTTTTCCCCAGCATAACAATAGCATCTTTCTCAGTTCGCTTTAAATTGTTTGACACTCTTCAGCTGATTATTTGAAGTTTACAATATCTCATGCAATTATAATGCTCATCAATAACAAATTAATAATGAATTTCTTGAGAAGGTACATTTCATGAAACAGAAAAATAGTGATGAAGAACTGGGGACAGAAATGGCATGAACTAGTGACAGACCCCACCTATTTGAGCACTAGATCCACCAGTTACTAGTGCATAACTTTGAACAATTACCTTAACTTTTCTGTGCCTGAGTTTCCCCATCTATATAGAAGAAATTTTAACACTATTTACTGCAAGTATTTGTTATGATAATTGAATAAAGGAATATTTTAAAAATGTTTAGCACAATGCTTGGTAAATCATAATAAATACATGAGTGTTTATTGAGTAAAAAATTTTAAAAACAACAAAATAACTCCACAGCAAGGTCATTTAAAATATAGTAGAATGATTCAAAACTGAAAAGAACCAGAAGGCTCATAACAGGATAGAAACAACCACAAATAATGATTTGAATATCATAGGGGCTAAGAAGCATTTGAGAAAAATGGATGGGTACCTCATTATTTTCATACACACACAAAAAAATGATCATTTTTGTTACTGGGCAGGTAATGTCAAGGATGAGGCTGTGGTGGCTAGCTGGCTTTCCAGATGGCATCCAAGGAGCCCCACTTGTTGGTATTCACACCCTTCTGTAATCCCCACCTCCCACATTGTACCGTGCTGGGTCTGTGCAGAAGAGACGGTATGTCACTTTCAAGATCAGGTTATAAAATACACTGCTACTTCCATCTTAGTCATCCACTTGCCCATTCTCTGTCTCTCTAATCACTCACTGCTAAGGAAGACAGTTGTCACACCACAAATAGCCATCTGGAGAGCCCAGGTGGTAGGGATCTGAGGCTTCTGTCCAAAAGCCTGAGAGGAACCAAGGATTCTGGCCAACAGCCATGTGAGCTTAAAATCGAGCCCTCCAATCCTGTGAAAACTTCAGATGAGAAATCTTCAGGCGACTGCAGCCTCTTCTGACAGCTTGTGTGCAGTCTCATAAGAAAGCCTGGGCAGGAATCAGCCAGCTAGGTTATTTCCAGATACCTGCGCCACAGAAGCTGTGTGAGATAACAAATGTTGGTATTTTGAAGCTAGTTAGTTTGAGGGTTATTTGTTATACAGCAATAAATAATTAATATGGGAGTGAAGGAAGCCTCATGTGGTATTTTGCAAATTCAGTCAAAAAATTACACCTCCCATATAGATGTAATTTACAGTGTTTATTCCAAAAATTAACAGATACTTGTGACCTTCACTTATCAAGATAAAAGCTTTTTCAAACTTTAAAAAATTATTTAATAATTTTGATAGCTCTTTAATGCACAAAGTTCTATATAATCTGTGTGTTTCTTACTTATCTTATCTTCTGCTCTCCCCTCTTTCTCTCCACTTCATCCACACTAACTTCTTTTATATTTCTAGAACTTGCCAGGCATACTTTCACCTCAAGGCCTTTGCACCAACTGTTCCTGCTATTTTAGTTTCTCTTCCCCAAATACCTGAATATCTCACTCTCACCTCCTTCAAGTCTTAGCTCAAAGGTCTCTTTCCCAGGGAGGTCTATCCCAAACACCTGAGTTAAAATTGCAATCTGAGACCCTCACACTCCTGACTCTCCTTACACTGTTTTATTGCCCCATAACATTTTTATTAATTTTTTTGGCATCTCTCCTCACTGAATGCCAGTTCCATGAAAGTGGGAATTTTGTATATTTTATCACTTATCTACTGATGGATCCTCATTACGTAGAGCAATACCTGGCACTTAATAGGTGATCAATAAATATTTGTTGACGTAAGCTTAGGAAGTAAATTTAGTTCAAATGGCTTTTTTACAGGACCACTTGTGCTGGGGTAAGGATGACTGCCTATGCTTAAGTATCCTGACTCAATAGGTTGCCAATAAATAGTAGTTGTTATCTGAATGCAAACCATTATTTTGGGGGTTTTTGTTTGTTTGTGTGTTTATAGAAGTATTAGCATGAGTAAATTACGAGAAATGGCTAGGTGCAGAGAATTACAAATGTTAACATGAACACTGATCTGCTAACTATTTAAATTAAATTTTGATCACCATACGCTCCCAGAGCAATATATCTCATCAGACATGCACGCAAAAAAGCTTCCACGTCTTTACTGTTTATACCTAGAACAGATGTCCTTTATTTTTATTACCAATTTTGCTTCAGAGAACAGCATGACTCACTGTACTTAGGTAAAAACTAAAGACATAAATCAGATGGTGGTTCTAAAGAGTTTGGGGTCATGATATCAGTTTCCAAGATTTCCAAAAGCCTTGTTTAGAAAAGGTTATAATAGAAAAGCTTTGCAGAGTTGCCTTTGTGGATGTGTGGTCTGTGCAGTCACACAGGACCCAAACCATCAGTTGGTTTTATGTCCTACTGTTCCTGTTTTGGAATTATTAATAACGTATGAATAAAGGGCCTCCATTTTCATTTTGCACTGGGCATGCAAATTATGTAGCTGGTCCTGAGGCCCAGAGAAGATGAAATTACTCTGTAATATTGAGTACTGACTACTCAGTTTCCAAGGAAATAAGCAGAGATGGCATGTCGAGAAAAGCATTTAGAATCTTCTTTGAGATTGATATCCCAGCCCTCTTCTCACTTTCCCCCTGTGTGAAAACTGTAGAAACAGTAGCAGTGGTGTACTTGCATGCTTCTCAGAGTGTGACCTGTGCTACCAGCAGCAGCAGCAGCCCCTGGGAGCTTGCTGAAAAGGAGAACCAGGATTCACGCCAGAACTGCTGAATTAGAATTTTTATCTCCTGTACATTTTAAAATTGAGAAACAGCTGAGCTGTTCCAAGAATCATCCAAGACCTGTGATAATGGACATTTGAAGTCACCCAGTCTCTTCAAAGGGGATTTTCCCCACTTCCACCAGAAAATCTTTCATCCAGATTGGGATGTTAACTGATTTGAACATTTCTTTTGTTCCTTCTATGATTCATTCTTTAGGATTGGATTAATATAAAGTGAAATAGTTCCAAAAAAATAAAAACAATAGGAAGAAAGTGTGAAGAACGTGTTATGAATTCAGTTAAGCAGGTGGAAAACAGTGTAGCAATAACCAGAGGGGAAGCTACCTAAAAAATAAATAGCCAACACTGAGCAAGTATAATGTGCCAGGCATTTTGCAAAGTGTGATACATGGATTACTTTATTTAAATTGTACCATAAACTTGAGTGTTATCTCTATTTTCCTGTGCAAGTGGAGAAGCAGGCTTCAAGAGTTTTGAAATGGCCATAATATAATACATCAAGAAGTTGTGCATTATTTCCACAACTGTACCTTTTTGTTACGGATTGATAAACGTGCTGAATGAATGCCTTTGGGCAAGTTCGCAAACATTATTTGAGAATTAGTTTCTGAATGTGAAGCATCATTGCAGAAAAAATCTGACAGGATTAATGCCAAGTTAAATTCAACTGCTACCTGAATCTTTCAATATGAGATAAAAGAAAGAAAACTAAAGGACTTAATTCTGGAAGTGCATGTCACCCAGTAGTTGGTATTTGCATGTTACTGTATAAAGGACCCTCAGTCTTTTCTCTGATCGATGGATGATGAAACCAGAAAGCACGTGGACATATGCCCGATGCTTCTCCCACCAGAACTCGGTTAAGTGAGCAAATGAGACTAAGGCAGCGTCAGCCTGCAGGGCCGCACACCCCAAACCCGGCTCCCGCCCAGCAAACCCGGCGAGGGGGCGGAGTCGAGGAATCAAAAGGGAAACCAGCGCGGGCGGGCGGCTGCGGCATGGCGCTGCGGACCCTGTGGCACCTGTGGCTGCTCGGCTGCTGCTGGTGCTGCGACGGTGGCCGTGGAGCCGGTCCCGGTGCCACCTTCGCCCGCACTGGACCGCGGAGCCGTGAGCGACAGGCAGCCGCCTTCCGGGTACCCACCGCGCGCCTCCCTGGGTGTCTCCTTCTCGCCCTTTCCTTTCCCGAGTCTGGGCTGGGGCAGAGGGGTCCCCGAGAGTTGCCACTCCTGGTGGTCCCTTGGCCCTCAGTTTTGTGACGCGTCTGGGGTTTCTGAACTGGGTTAACGCCGGCGAGCTTCTTCCGTTCCCCACGTTCCTGGATCTCTCTCTCTCTCTGTCCCATGCCTTTACTAATCATAAGATTTTTTTTCCAGGAAGGATTTGTGGACGTGGATTTACACGATGCACCCAAAGTAATTCATGAAACATGTTCAAAGTATTCTTGATTGGAAGAAGCACCCCCTTTTAGCAGAACCCTTTGGCAATTCTCACCGCTTGCAAAGCTGTCCCTTTAAAAAGTAACAGGAACCAGAAATAAGCGGAAGGAAAATGTCATTTTTCTTTGAAATGGGGAGGGGGGACTGATAACCTCCTTCTGTAATCAGAATTTTATAAATAAAGAGCCTGCATTGAGCAAGCTCAGAGGATTCTGCGCGTTTATTATTTCCCTGAACTGGGACGCCTTAGGCTCATGCACCACCTTAAAAGTTCACCTAACTTGGTGGAGACTGATTTAGATAAAGGGGAAGCATTTCATTTCTTTTTCAAATTATTTTGATAAGGCCTCATAATATTGTTTAGATTATACACCAGCATTAAAACACTGGAATGGACCAGTTAGCTGAGTGTAAATAAGGTTGATTTGAGAGAGAACGAAATATTTTCTTGTCAAAATGACATATTTTTCCTAGTTTTATAATCATAAAATAATTTCCTCAAGTTCTTTGAGCCTATATACCCTTCTAGACAGGAATTGGGTATGTCTTATTGTAACTCATTCAATTAAATGCATTCAGTTACAACAAAACAAAAATATGTAAAAATAATTGTTTTTCACCAAATCTGTTTAAAGGCTGTTTTGATTTATCAGCTCCCATTTTTCAGGTATGTGATCCATTTGTTTTTCAAATTTCCTCACTTTTCAAAACTGCTAATAAGTTTCCTGTGTATTCCTAAAAACTTTATATCTTTTCATAAAGGAAATTAAAATTCAGCTCCTTCATTTTAATATTTTATACAGCTTTATGGATGTTTACTATGCAGTTGATCAATATTACATCCTCCATTGTCTTATGTTAAGAACCTATGCCAATTGATCCTTTACCTTTGTCGACTCTATGACAGGTTGTTATTATGATGAGGAGTTGGAGCTCAATATAGACTCAGTTTGTGATGCTTCTATGAAATCTACTATAACAAGAAGAATTGGAATAGATTAGAAAAGTCACTTGAAAGAGTAGTTCATTTCAAGAATGAAATATAAGGCTTTTTAAAATTTAAATGATTTAAAACCACTGTTGGGTGGACTTGAGATGTGTTCTATTAGAGCAAACAGGAAGTAAATATTCATGTATATATTGATACGATGGAAGCAATCTGTGGCTTCTCTTTCTTTTCTTTCTTTTTTCCCCCCTTCTTGCAGGATTGGTGGCTGTGAGAGCAGATGGGTAGAGGGTCACAGAGAGCTATCTGACTGCAATGAGGCTCTGAGTGAAGGAGAGAGGAAAGGAAGTTTGGGCCAAGTGCTCTAGACTGCTGTGCAGGCCAGGGAAGGACTGGAGAGGCCGTTAGGGACCTATTAATCAAAAACCAGCTTCCGGAGGAGTGCCATTTCCCCAAAATAGGCCAGTCTTACTGCTCAGTCATTGGCTAGATACCGCATGTGGGAACCATGACCTCTCTTGGTCTAATCCTGGTAATACACGGCACAGAAGTTAAAATCCCTGTAGTTGGAGGTCTGTAAGGCGCATCTCATGGCTCCCACATCATCCTACAATGTCCTACATTGTCAGTGCCTTCTACGGTTACATCAGCTCACAAAGATGACCAATTAGTACTTTCAGAATAAATGAATTCTCTGGACTACTTGGCAAAAGCCATCTCTGGCTTGTGTTTCTTACTTGCCATATACATACTTGTTTTGTGTTTCAGTTCTATTCTTTGTATTTATACCTCTCCTCTTCAAGTTATATTTAAAGCTCTCATTCATCAAGATTACTTTCAAATGCCTAAATCTCAGTAATTTTTTTTTTTTACGCCTATAACACTTGGTAGTCCTAGGTGGTCTCTCATCCAAGTACTAACCAGTAATAATTTTTTATTACTTCATTTATCAACATGTGTTCCAGGCATGTTCAATAAGTAAAAAAGAAGATTATGATAAAGCCTAATGATAATTTGTATAAAAATAAACTGCTTAAAGCTATTAAGGACATGACATACATAAAATGTCACTTATACATTTATTCAGCAACAGATATTAATTAAGCATCTATAGTGTGCCAGGCATGTACTTGGTGTGTGCAGAACACAATGATGAATGACAGACAGGCCTTACTCTTATTTTGCATATAGGTTTAAGAGATAGACACACAATAAACAGATAAATGCATAAACAAATACAGAAGAGCTAGAGTTGGAAAAGTAATAAAAAAGTAATAAGTGGTGGCCCCCTGAAGTTTTATTTATCCTACTCAATTGGATAATATTAGGAAATTGAGGTATGTTCACATAAAAGATAAACCTAAGATAAATGATCACAAAAGCTGAGGAATCTAAATAATGCTAATAGTTTCCCTACAGCTAGACAAACCAACCTATCTTCCTGGGACCATTTCCAAGGTTTCACCTCTTTCACAAAACTTTGTACCCTAAATTTGATAGAAATCTATAAAGCTCAAATAGAATGTTTGTTATTTACTCATTTCCCTTTTCATGCTGCATTACTTAGTACTGGGAAATAAAAAAGATAAAGAAGACACACTTTCCAGATTCATAACTGTTTAATCACCTGTGTCTATTGTTGACAATTTCCACTAGTACGTAGTACTTACTTGCAATTTATTTTATTTTTTCCACTATGTTAAACAAACATATTTAGTGTTCTCAAGGTGCTAGTGAAGAAGAATTACAAATTAATAAGATATATCTTTCCCAGCTTCAAAAATAAACTTGAAATCAGATAGTAGTTCTAATACAAAACATTTATAAATCTGATCTCATTATCGTATACAATCTCTGTGCTCTTCTGGAATTAAATCAAACTTTGACTTTTTCATCTGAAGAATATCTCCAAGTTCTACACAAATTGTTTTGGAAAGTTAACGTAGGTGACATAAATTAACCTTTTTTTTTTCTTTTAGGAAAGTCTTAATAGACATCAATACTTGAATTCTTTATTTCCTTTTGAAAATTCCACTGCTGTTTATGGAATAAATCAGTTTTCATATTTGTTTCCTGAAGAGTTTAAAGGTATGATGCAATGATGCTATTAGTTGTTTGGTTTCCTGATTTAAACTTGTTTCCTTAATTTTTGAAGAATTGTTTGATTGCAAATCTAGAAAATTGAGTAATAGTTAATATTTATTAAATAATTACCAAATATCAAGCATGTACAAAGTGCTGACAGAAAAATAAATTTATGGCCACTTTCTAATTATTGCATAAGAACTAGATATTATAGGTACAGTGGCTGTACCTATAATTATAGGTACAGTGGCATTTCCATGTGGCTCTAGGTACAGTGCCTCATTTCTTCTTGTTTTCCAGTGCCATTTCTGTTCAAGTCCCCCATGGTTCTATGAGTGACGATAAAACAAATGATGCCAATTATGCTCATTTTTATTTTGACCTGGTTCTATCAAACAAGTCATTTTATGTGGCAGCTCCAGCCCTATTGTAGGAATTCTTCTATAACCTTCAGATGACTGCATTTCATGCTATGGAAAAGCATGTGGAAAAATCACAAATGTCAGGCTCTATTAAAAAGCTGCTATTTCTGTTTGAAAATGTCCTCCAAAAAGAACCCCAAGAGATCCTCTCTATAATATAATATTGCCTTTTCGTTTCATTTTCTATTCAGCCATTTATTTAAAAAGCAAAACTTCCAGATTTCCTAAATACTCAGCAGACCTGCGAACATACATCTCCAAGCTGCCTTTGCCATTAAGATTTGACTGGAGAGATAAACATGTTGTAACACAAGTGAGAAACCAGCAGATGGTAAGTTTTAGGGTTTTTATTTATTTTTCTTTCTTTCTTTTTTAATCATCTTAGCATGGGAAGTCATCATTGAGGTCAAGGTCAATCAAACTTGTAATGGAACCCATCATTTCTCTTTGTCATTCAAAAAATGACAATAAGAGGAGAATTTCTGGCGGAA
The DNA here is from genome assembly GCA_028627145.1 of Eidolon dupreanum. Classification (NCBI taxonomy): domain Eukaryota; kingdom Metazoa; phylum Chordata; class Mammalia; order Chiroptera; family Pteropodidae; genus Eidolon; species Eidolon dupreanum. The sequence continues at coordinate 28,639,988 of CM053512.1, read as the reverse complement.
TCAGAAGCAGATGTCAGTGCCAGACTTTTATTCTGAGATGAACCTTCCTTGCTGTATTCGCTCTCTAATTACCATTGCCACCAGCACACTGGCCCAAGGGCACTTCCCAGTAACTGTGTCAGTTATCATACCTTCAGTAGAATAGTAGATGGAAGGCGAGGAAGGTAAACTTTACTACTAAATGCTTAAGTAGTATAAAAGGGAAATGACACTGAAAAAGTGACATGATAGTGGATATACTTACCGACGTTGTAGCCTGGTCTCCTGGGTTCTCAGGCCTCATCCCTTGAGCTCTCTTGAAAACCCTGCCCCCTACAAGATCATACTCTTTCTATCTGCAACCCTTAGAAATGCAGTCAATTATACTATAATGTGACATATACATTCCTAAAAATCACCACCTGTGCAAAACTCTGCAGCAAAAACAAAAGATATTATGGGAGAATGAGTTTAGGGCACAGCATTTAAAACCTTAGCGACACATTTTAAAAAGATAGAAAGTAGTAAAAGTAGCAGGACAGTTTTCCACATGTTAAATGATTAAGAAATATGTAAGTACCACAATAAATGCAGCAATTTACCTGGAAAAAACCCTAAGTGTGCCTGTGGCAGTGGGCGTTGGAGGGCTGTAGCTTGTGCGTTACTGTGATGGACAGAGGGTTATCTGAAGTCAGAAGGTAAGTGGTAACACTGGATGTGGGTGGGTGTGCTCATAACACACAGTGAACCAGACTTGCTGGTGGACATTCGAGGAATGTGTGTACCTGCTTTGCTGACATTTCCTAGCCCTTTGCATTCCCATCATTGGCCTGGGGAATGTCAGCTGACCAAGGAAAGACAATCCTCTAATCGCACGGGTATGGTCTCAGTTTGTCTGCATTGGAAACCTCAACAAGTCATTCATCCTCTCATTGTATGGCAAGTATTTTTTTTTTAATAATTTTTTTTCAATTACAGTTGACATACAATATTATATTAGTTTCAGGTGTACCACACAGTGATTAGATGTTTATATAACTTACAAAGTGATCACCACCCATCTGACAGTGTGGCAAGTATTTTGGACCCATCAGTTTCTCAGTCACCATTTATTGAGGATGATCCTTTTTTATTTCTCAGATTCTATATTGCCATGAATTAGATTTTACCACCAAATCATTTGCTTTATTATTGGATTCATAATCAAGTGTGAAATAATCTGAAATCTAATCCTTCCGGGAATGTTTACATTCTATTAAAGGGGGAATTTTAATTAGGAATCTTTAATTAAAGGAGTATATTGGAGTGATATTTTTGGACAGAAACTTCTTTCCTGGGAAAGCCAAAGGTAGGTAAACTAAAGCTAGCTATAGATAGGGTGTCAGCAGCCTGTATTCACATTTCTCAAGGGCGGAGATTCTACAGCAGAGTCCCTTAGTGAGTATTTTACTATGCTGTAGGCACTGGAGATCTAGACATAAAAAAGGCCACTTGAAGCCATAGAGTTGCTCAGAACTTCCATCCACAATGACATCCAATTCTTTTTTTCTTTGCTTAACTCTGCAGCACATGGTCCTGTGACTAAATCAGTTTCACCCAATTCCAAATCCCACAATCACCTCTGCCTTTTCCATGGATTCCTCTTTCTTGTGCGTGATCCTTGATTCCATTTGCTCCATCTCCTCCCTTTCTTTTGAGACCAATCCTTTTGTTCTTTCGTTCTAGTTTATCCAATAAAGGCAAGTTAATAGATCCAGACTCACGATGATTGCCAGCCAATATTCGAATGAGGAATGACTAACATAGGTTTTTATCACTGAGACATTTTATGTTCATTCATCATATGCACATACTAGCATCTTGATAGCCTAAAAAGTAATTTATTCCGCTCCTGTGTCTGTCAAATTATGAGTACAACATATACCACATACATCCGCACCCCACTTCACCCCCTCACTGCCTTTCCACTCTCGGGGTAGAGATGGTAGATAACACAGAATCATAGTGTCAAGGGTGAAACAAGGGGGATTGGAGAAAGGGGTGGGAGTTGGTACACTTCTTAAAAACAGAAATCACCTGTTCAGTGAACTGACTAGTCTTTTAAAACAGCATCAGTCTGGTTTCTCAGTCTCTAAAATTCGTTTTTATCTGACATTGTCTAATTTACAATAGTGATACTACCAATTTACCTTTAACTAATTATTGGACTTTGACACTTAAAAGAGAATTTTGGTTTTCTTTTCTTTTTTTTAATTTGGAAATCGAGAGAATAGGCATTTACATTTTGTCGGCCTCCAGATTCTGCTCACTTACTTGATTTGGTAACTTGTGGTGTTGAAACTGTTGGTGATTCAAACATTTTTTGATAATGCTGTTTCATGTCTATTTTTAAACAGTGTGGAGGGTGCTGGGCCTTCAGTGTGGTAGGTGCCGTGGAATCAGCGTATGCAATAAAAGGGAAGCCTTTGGAAGACCTTAGTGTACAGCAGGTCATTGATTGCTCATATAATAATTACGGCTGCAACGGAGGGTCTACTCTCAATGCCTTGAACTGGCTAAATAAGGTGACTGATTTCTTAGCCTTTTAAACTCTTTGATTCTTCTTTTGCCTATTTAATATGTGTTCAGAATCCAAACAGTTTTCTCTCATTTACTAAATATTACTTTTAAGTTTAGAAAGTTAGATGACCAAAGCTTGAATTAATTGGAAGATTTTGAAATGAATTGCTTCTCGGCAAGTCATCCCTCGGGATCAAAGGGTGAAAAATCTTACCTGAAATCTGTTTTCTGAAAAATATTTACTTCTTTTTAAAAATATTATATATATATTTATATTTATTTACTTATTCTTATTACTTATCTCTTAACATTAATAGGTAAATGCTATTTTTCAGTAAATGCTGTTCTCTTTTGCAGATACATGTCACATAGTGACTCAGAAAGATGAGAATACATTATTATCCATTTCCATTGAGTTTCTGTTTCTTAAGTTTAAAAGAGACAGTAGAGGTCAGCTAATTTAGTAACTCTTTATATACATGAAAAGGTGAGACCTGAGAGATGAGAGCATATCGCCACATCAGTAGCTAAGTCAGGTTTGCACCTTAAAGTACTCTGCCTCCCACTGAAGTGCTTTACCCAGTGCACCACAGTGTCCCTTGGTATTCTTAGGGTACTCTCTGACATTGTCCTAGACCTAGCATCAATTGTGTGAAACCAGCCATTGAGGGTGTGTTATAGTTTTTTAAAGGCTTGTCAAGCTAGAGTTCCCTAAACTAAAATATCCTCCCCATATTCACTTGTTGTCCTTGAATAATTGAGAGCCAGAAGTTGCTCCATGTTATGGGCAACAATGAATCATGTGTTCTCTCCCTTTCATACCCCCAATATTCAGAAAAGGAGTCGTCTGTATAGACAACTCTAAAATATGCGGCATATGCCAAATGAATAGCACAGAGGGAAGTAGATAGAAAGAAGACTTGATCTAACCATTGCCTGTGCATAAACCACTGGGCAGAGTGAGACACAAAGACTTGCATAGAAACGGAGCCCCGAAAGAAAGTGGCTCCCTATTGTATACTCTTAGGAGAAAGATGAGAAGACTTTATTATCAGATTAATAAAGGTTCTAGAGAAGGAACATAGAGGAAAAACAACAAGAGTATAAGAGAAATAAAAATATTGACTCTGCCTAGGATGTTCATAACAAAGGCCTAAAGATTGAATTTAAGATCTTAAAATTATCCAAAGAATGCCCACATGTTGAAGGTGTGGCCAAGTTGAATCTTATTTTGACACATTGCAGCAAGTTCGCTTTGATTTTTAAAACAACGGTGTGACTGAAAACACCCTGGGTGATTATCTTCTCTTAGACGCAAGTGAAACTGGTGAGGGATTCGGAATACCCGTTTAAAGCACAGAATGGTCTGTGCCTTTACTTTATTGATACACACTCTGGATTCTCAATCAAAGGTTATTCTGCACATGACTTCAGGTAAATGTCTTATTCTACTGTGTTTTACTTTCTATTTCTTAATTTATGATCTGTTGACTTCAGAATTAATAACTTCATTTGAAGGCATCACTGCATATGTGTTATTGTTTTAAAACCATTTTACTAGAGAGACTGTCAGTTACTATGGAGTGTTATGGATGTTGTTGCTTACATATGATCTGCTTTTTTTTCCCATGTGTCATTATAATAGAAATAACAACCTTAAATAACACATTTAAATTCAGTTAAAGATATAATTTATATTTACCACCTTCCTCTTCCCAAATTTAGGTGTCACAATTACCATTAGTATATTTCCGTTTTCCCATTGAATTAATCAGAAAATTGCAGTATAGCTGCTCCAGCTAATATCAAGCAGTCTGCTTACCAAGAAGCATTTCTGAACACACTCCATGTTCCTTGCATTTTCAAAATATCAGCTTTAAGATAAGCATAAACTGAAACTTTCACATTATAAACTGGAGATAGATTATGTAGCACATACTATACGCATGTTGTGAGTGCAAGGATAGATACAGATAGGCTCTGGAAGAGGACTCGTGTTAGAATTTAAGGCCAAGATGACTTTGGACAGATTCAAGGGAAAAATCATTAAAAAATGCTTTTACATCACATAAAAAACTCAAAGCCAGCTAGAAAACTATTGTGACCATTTGATATAGTGCAAAATAAGTGTTCAGGGATAAGGACAGAGGAAGACTCAACCAAAATACTTTATTTATTTTTTTAATATGAAGGAAGATTTGCATAGTCTTTTGAAACAGAGAACACAGAGAAATTAAATTTGGATGAGGTGACAGACTGCCCTATAACTTATTGGTACTAAATATAAAAGAATCTTTTCATCCAGATGGCATCTACCCATGGGACCTGAAGGGAATCAATGGTGAAATTGGACCCTTGAACAAAATGGAACCCCTTTAAATAAGCATGCGTGTGTCAGAAGATTGGCAGACTGTCAACAGAGCTCCTGTCCACGAGTACTCTTGGGTGACCGGGAAGTTTCAACTCCACAGACGACAGGCTACACAGGATCTATAACAAAATGTGCAGTCACTGAGTACAGTGGTCAGCATCTCTTTTGAGCATAAAGATGACACATTTTTTTAAAATGAGAAAGTGCCTCTTAAGCTGTTCGATACTTGAGGGTATAAGTGAAGCGTACACACAAGAAAGAACTAGATTATCGAAATGTCACTAAAAAAGGATTCAGGGAATCCCATTGTCATGCATAGCAAATTGAAAAAGTTAGATACAAAAGAATGATAGGCATTATTCTGAGTTGGAGAGTGAGAGAGAGAGAATGCAAAGGTCACTGGCATTGGGCCTATAACAAGATTTATCTAACCCTTTGATTTAACAGGAAGAGGTCACTATAAAAATCTTTACATTTACACTAACATTGAACTCTGGTAATACAATGCTAAGGATTAATAATATATCCATTATCAACAGTGTACATTTTGATAATGGTTCTAGGTTAGGCTAATAATGGAAATAAAGATGCTGTTTGGAGTATATTTTAACTTGTTAAAAGACCCCTTTTCTGAAAAACAAGTGAAAACTATGTTATTCTCATGCTAAATGAAATATTTGCCTGCTGGTTTCAACTGTGTTGTGTCTTCCCATTTCATAGTTTTCAGTATCTTTGATATCTTTTCTTTAGCCCTGCCCCAAAGCATGGATTATTACTAAATTGTTTCTTCGATCTTACATTATGAATTACCCTTTGCATTCTAAAAAGTATTTCTCCTTCTTGATCTTTCTCATTCCCTCATGCTGTCCCTGTAACTGGATCATTGATATCATGTATTTATGGTATATCTTTTGTTACCTTAAAAAGATGGAGACAGTTGTGTAGATTAATACAGAGATTATCATGTTTGTCACATTAGGATTAAAAAATATTTTTTTAATTGAATACAATGAAATATACACTAAAACCTATGTTGGACAAAATTAGTTTATTAGATAACTTAGAAATGAGGGAAGAAAACAATGTTTATTATAAATGTAGAGGATAATTTATGGGTTAGGCCTGCTACAAAATTTATACCTATAGATTTCATTCTTACATTGATTCTGCAAGGTGGGTGGAATGACTCCAGCATACAGCTGGAATTCAAACCCAGGTATGTGAAAGTTTAAAGCCTATACCTTACCATGATGCCTATTAAGAATTATATAATTTTGCCTGTCTCAGGGTCATTTTAAGGAATACCAATTATTATTACAGTAGCAAAAATTAGAAATGACTGCTCATATATCTCCCAAAAGCAAATCTTCAAGTTAAAAGGTAACATGAATAAATGTGTAAAATGAATGTGTAGTTTTTATTTTAATAAATTCCACCGTTAGTCACTCAGTTTTCTCCTCATCTCTGGAGAAGATATATCTATGATAAAAACTGAAATCCAATGGGGCGTAATGAGGGATTATGTACTCTCTCAAATGACTAATCCACCCATGTCTTGCTAAAGCAAACTACCAAATGTACCTTCATGGCCTGAAATATCAGTAACTTGGTTTCAGTGTCCTTCACCCACAAGGTTTACCTTTCAAGATGTAAGTAGTGTTTTACTCATATACTTTCAAGATCAGTGAAGGCCAAATGTTACGTAACATAAAACTTGATCAACAGATTCCACATGTGAAAGGAATAGCTGTGTCTATTGCAGTCTTCACAAACTATACTGGTTCTCCTGCCATCTTCACATCTCTTCTATCATATAATTATATTTGCCATTTTAGAGTATCCTTTCCCTATAATTTCTATATTTGACATTCAGTAACATAACTTGGTTAGTCTCTTCATTCTCACTTGGTGTGGCAGAAATATCTCCATACATCCAGTCTTCCCACTTATTCCATTAAAAGAATCCCTGTATTATAGGCTGGATACTTTGCTGACTGCAAAACTCCATTTCCTGTCTTTTTAAAAGGTAGTCTTAGCCATGTGACTGAGTTCTAGCCAGTGAGAGCCATGCAGATAAATGCAGAATGCATGTGTTACTTCTGGGAAGTCTTCTCAACAGGAATATATCACTTCTTTTACTTCCTGCTGTCTAAATAAAATATGCATTAAATGGCTGGAGTTCCAGCAGCCATCTTGGACCATTAGTTGACCTTGAGAATGGAAACCTCATATGGCAAAGCAATAACATGAAAAGAGCCTCAGTACCTGATATCCTGAAGCCTCACTTCAGTCTTGCACTGCCAATCTCCCAAACTTCTTTTAGTCTCCATCATTAAGGTCTTCTGTAATTGCCACCAAACCTACTTCTAACCATACAGAGATTAAAGAGGTTATTTTTTTTATATATAAAATATTCTTACCTTAAAAACTAAACTCCTTAACCAAATATTTCCTCTTTTGGTAGTGACCAAGAAGACGAAATGGCAAAAGCACTTCTTACCTTTGGCCCTTTGATAGGGATAGTAGATGCAGTGAGCTGGCAAGATTATCTGGGAGGCATAATACAGCATCATTGCTCTAGTGGAGAAGCAAATCATGCAGTTATCATAACTGGGTTTGATAAAACAGGTAAGTGCTGATAAAACTTGATTGATTGCTTTCTGGCTTAAATTCAGAATGACAAATGATCTCCATCCTTTAAAATGTTGAAATTTAATCCTGCTATATCTAAGACCTCTTAAGACCTTTATAACTTTTTAGTAAACTTCCAGGTATAAATAACCCATCATGTTTTCCCTATCAATTTTGGTGAAGATCTTGTTAAAATGATGGTAATTCTTGAGTTAAATAATGTACATTTTCCATGTGGAATGTTTAAGATAATTGTTGGGAAAATAGAAGTGTCTATTATTTTATCATCCATATCTAACAATTCTTTTTTTCCCTTTTCCTGGGAACATGTGTTTTCATCTTATGTGGGCCCTGTATTAAATGAAATGAATTCAAACATTTTAATGTTAATTGGAGTATGATACTAAGTACAGCCCAAGTTTACTTAGCTAGCATTCCACTAAGATAGCATTCCATTACAGTTTTAACTGTTTTCTCAGAGCTACTACACTGATCAAGAAATAAACTTTATATAAACACACATTCACAACAAATATGAGTTTGTTACCATTTTGTTTCGTAGGAAGTACTCCATATTGGATTGTGCGGAACTCATGGGGGAGTTCATGGGGAGTAGATGGCTATGCCCATGTTAAAATGGGAGATAATACTTGTGGTGAGTTATAAATTTTTGTTTAAAACTTCAGACTAAATGTCAAGGAAGATACTTTGAACATATTAAAATTATAAACCTGTCCAGTCCAAAGTATGCCACCAATGTACTCAAATCACTTTTACAGCAATAGTTTTCATCCTTAACCAGCTGATAAAAATAAAAATAGTGTTTTAAAAAGAGACACTACTGCACATGTTCACACTTTAAAAAGTAAGACTGTAGTAAAAACAAATACATAATAAGCAAAACATTTTAAGATTAAGTAATAATTTACCAAAGGTAACTAATTCAATAACCAGATAAACAATTTAGGAGGCTGAAATTCTCTAAAAACACCTCTTAGTTTCAAATTTACTTTTATAACCGTATGAATTTTCCTTAATTTGTGTATTATAATATCTGCTCAAGCATTATCAAGAATCACTTTTTCTTTGGATCAAAATGTATGAAAATGTATGAAAAAAACATTAGAATTGTTTCTGATTTAGTATGTCCTTTGGCACCTGCAAAATTCTGATATAACGCCCATGATTTGAGAGGCTTAATTAAGCAAATACCAAACTTGCTCTTTTATAGAATAACAATTTTTTTGTGTTAGTTAACCACAGATCAAAATAAAATAGCTAGTTAAGTACTTTAAACTGTATTGTAAAATTTTTATATTTAAATTCGTACTCTAAAATTTTTGATCTGGAAAAATCAATGTATTTTCTGAATCAAGTTAGAACCAAACTGTATTGCATATGAGAATAATCCTTTAATTTTTCATTACAGTTATTTCTGGCATATATTCAGCTTTTAAAAAATTATAGAACCTTCCACATTGTGAGACTGATGAGAATTATAGAAAAGTTTGAGAGTTTATGTTTTGATTCAGTCAGTGAGTATTGTCTAATCATTTCATACGATAGAATCCATGAGAACTAAAAAATGACCTGATCTATCACCCCAGTAAAATATTTTTTTATAAATCATTTATTAAAGAGAGCAAACATCACAGAAATCTTTTAAGTCAGAGCTCTCACAACTCAATCAGGCCTACACTTTTTAGCATCGTTAGAGGCTTTTTACATCGTTAGAACTTGCAGATAAATTACTTCTGCCATTCATTGAATCTTTGCTACTTAACATAAATTATCTCTGACGGTGATGCCTGGATCTGGGCTGAGGGTGGCAGAAGCTCTGGCAGAAGAGTTCCAAGAACATAGTTTGGACATTGGTTCATAATTGCCTCAGTTATGCCTATATATCATTCCTTCATGTCTTCCCTGGCCCCCAGCGACTGAGGGTGAGTTGGAATAAATTCTCCTCTCTACCTGTTTCCCAATTTGATTCTCTGAGGGCCTGCCTGGTTAGGAATTATATGAGGATCCAAATTTTTCCTGAAAGTTACATACTTGATGACAATCACATTACTCTTATGAACAATGATATAAGGCAATAGCATTCTGTGTCTCTGAGAGATTTCAAAAATATAGCTAATTACAGTGAAATTTAGTCTTCAAATGGGCTATTTATTGTTTTCACCATGACATGGACAGCTGTGCTCTTGTGTGCTAAGAAAGCATAGCAAATTCGTGATTTATTGAATTTTTGCTAATTGAAGTTCAAATCTTAGAGTTTGAATTTTCAAATTGTATTAAAAATAATTCTGTAAATTATATTATCACCTCTAAGCAATGTATATGAGTGCAATATAGATTTCAGACACATTCGCCTATTCAGTTAATAAGTCATTTGGGTTGTTTTGGGTTTTGTTTTTTTTTTTGTTTTTTTGGTTTTTTGGTTTTTTTGGTGGTTTCTTGAAACGAATTAGTCATCTCTTCTAATATCTGCTTTTGAGGTTACTATTTATAATGACAGCTATAACCGTTAAATTATTTGTAATAGACACTTTCTGAACCAACATGAAAATTCTTTTAATTTGCTATTTAAAAGGCATATAAAGAGGAAATAATTTCTTTTTTCCTAGGTATTGCAGATTTCGTTTCTGCCGTATTTGTATGATATTTTGATTGAATCAAGAGGCAACTACAAAATGAAGGTTCATAATGAAAAGTAGCATCGTACTTCATTCTCAGTATTACTCATGAAATGTTCTAGGGCCTAGTAGTTATTTAAACTAAGTTGTAGAAAGTTCCCTTCTTATAGGGAGACAGACAACCATAGTCAATCTGAAGCACAACGGCGAGCGCCACGGCCTGGGAGGAAGTCTGCGATGTCACAAGGCTAATATCTGGGTTTATTTGATTATAGTTTTTGTTTATTTTATGTTTATGTCTAATAGCATATTTCAAGTAGGGTTAAAGAGGTAGTAAGAATTTCTTTTCCTTTGTGGGATATAATCACCACCTTAGCTCACCCCTATGTACAAGAATAGCCAACCTAAAGCTATGTGTGCCTCTCACAGTTATACTCACAGCCCTCTGTGATAGAATTTCATAAAGATCTTGAAATGCCAATAGCTTTGCCGCAACAAATGGCGCTTACCCCTTGAACTGTAAAGAGATCATGTAATAAGAAATAAAAGACAAAATCACTTTTAAAGAGACTGAAATTAAGTGACCAATATGGCAACTAAGTAATAAGAAAACTCAAGCATTAATGCCTGAGAGACAAATTATTGTTTGGATAGTTTGATTTTCAATAGAATTCCAATAGAATGTATTTCTTACTTTGTTCTCCCCATATTGAAGGACAATGTATTTTCGTAAATTTTTTCCACTCTCTTTCTTACTATTTACTGTGATGCTGCTAAGTTTTTGTGGTGGTTTGGCTTCCCTGGGTAAGAAGTCTCATTATTTTCTATTCATTTCTATTTTATAACCATTGATCCTGCTTCACCTAAGCTATCAACATCAGGCTCTCATTTTTCTCTTCCTTCCATCATTTGTAGGCACCACCCCTTTCAAAGTCCAGTCTCTTTCATCTGGCCCGAATATGAGTTCCCCAGCCTCTCTGTTTCCCCAATTTTCTGCTCATGTTTCCTGGACTTCCATTCTAATTATTTTTTGTACATCCATTTGGCTTTTTCCTGATTCCTGGTTCTCGATGGCCGGATTTTCTCTTGCCTAAGTCATTATGTGTCACTGTGTAAGAACCTCAGAGAATAAGAGCTGATCTGATTAAATATAAAAATAACTATATTAAGTAAATTAATATAAGAAAATCCTATCAAATACTACATATATTTCTTCTCTAAAATGTCTGGTTGCTTTATAATGTAAAATAGTTTAACAAAAACAAAATTTTAAATGTAGCAGTAACCACTAAAAAAGTTGAGGACATCCATTTTTCCTCTCCCTTTTGGCCTTTGTTTATCCCCTTTATTAGAAAAAGAAAATCAAAAAAAAACACTGTATTTCTTTGTCTTACACCAACCAGAACCAATCTCAAAAAAATATGTATTGACTCAGGTTTAGAAATGTTCTAGGAAGACAAACATCGACATTTTAATTAATATTCTAATGATCTAAGTATACTAAAATGGAGCTACATTCGTGTTTACCGACTGAATTCTATGCAATATAAATGTTTTTTCTGATACTTTTTCAAATGCTAAAGAACTTTTAAAATTACAAAATGATTATTACCTCTCAGCTGCTCTGGATTTTGATAACATCTATAATAAAACAAACTATATTTGACTTTGAGTTAAAAAGACTCTATCCATAAATGTATGGCTTATATTTCATGAACGCAGTGTTACTGTGCTTTACATTCACACAAGAGTTTGCTCAATTCCAAATCTGTAATTTTGGTTTTCTCCATAGACACCTTAACTTCAGCATCTCCAAAACTCCATTCTCATCTTTCCTTCCCCTCAAAACAAAACAAAACAAAAAACTTATTTACTTCCTAGAGTCTCTATTTCAGTTAACTGCATCAACATTATGTAATTGCCCAATCAGTAAAATTGAAAGAAATTTAGATATTTAATTAGGTCAACCATACTTAGTAACCGATCACCTAATCACCTGCCCCTCTCCATTTCTACTGTTCCTTGCTAGATGCATGTTCTTTAGTATCTTATCTCCACTGCTTAGTAGTCTACCCAATAAACCCCATGTTCCTTAATCCAGGGGTTCTCAAAGTATAGTCCTCAGAACAGAAGCTACCTGAGGATCTGTAAACACTTTGTTTTAATAAGCCCTCTAGATGCTTCTGATGGATGTCATTATAATTCATCTGCTCTAGGTCCCCTGTTTCTAAAAGACAATGTTATGTTATTCCCCTGTTTTAAACTATTCAGGGACTCTGTAATGCCTAAAAGATAACATGCCAACTTTTTAAAATGAGCTTTCACAGAGAAGCCCCCCTTCTACCTTCTCAGCTCAATCTCTGCTGTTCTCTGCTGTTTGTAATGCTGTGCTCCAGCCATCACAAACTACTTGAAGTTCACCCAATGAGGCTAAGACAAAAGCAATGAAATCTTCACATAATAATTAGGAGTCATAATGAAAATCAGCAAGAGGTTCCTAGGTGTGATCTTACAAAAATCTCAAAATAAATACTAAATTAGGCAACCTTATAATCACATTGTGACCTATTTAAGAATTATTATTTAAAGTGTATCATCAGCATTAGAAGGAAGTTTGAATGAGAGCAAGGGTAGAAACTGGTATTACAAATTGTTTTGACATGTACATTAAGAATTACTGATATAACCCTTTGAAAAAATAGAACTGGATAGCTTTGGAATACCAAGAAATATAAATAAAAAGAATTAAATCATTTAGTTTGTTAAAGAAATAAACCTTGACAAATACTATTTATTTCAAGATTCTAAGGCATCTTGGTGACAGGAAAAAAATTTTGAGTGAATAAGTCTTTGTACAGAATGATACATTTTATTGCATGAAATGTCTGAAATAGCTGAAGTTTACAAGCTTATAAAGTATAAAATAATGAGATAATGATTAAGTTAAATGTTACAGTAGGTAAGTATCAGGGGACATTAAGTTTTTAATAGGAAAATACTTATGTACAATGTTACAATTTAACTGAATTAATTTTATCTTAATGTTTTATATCGTCACAAAAATTCTTAGTTTTATATCGTCACAATAAATGAAGTAACATTATTTCCAGGATTAAGTCAGAGCACCACAGTGCTTAACTATGAATATATGTATACTACATTAGGACTCTTCAAATATTCATCAAAATTTATAGAAAAAAAAAACAGAGAAATCAGTGTTCTTCATAGATTTTTGCAGATGATTTTAATCTGATTCTTCACTGCTGAAGTAAGAGCTATCACAATATTCAGCCGTGTAAAGGAATTTATGAATATTTGGGTTCATCTTTGGTATCCAGTGTCGGGGAACCAGGTATGTTGAAAGATTAAATAAATCTACAAATACCTTGTACCTGTCACTGGAAAAAGACATATATACAGATGTTTTATTGACATGAAACTGTAAAATTTCCCATAGAAAAATTTTATTTTTCAGATAATATTTTGCCATAAATAATTAGTATACAGCATTATATTATACATGTTATTATATCAATATTTATTAAGTAATATTAATATGAAAATTGCCTCATTTTTAATCTGCATCCAAAGTTCATGCCCACATAACAGTATTATGTGTTTCATTGATCCTGCCTAGGCTAGTTCATATTAAAAACTAGAATTTTATTATTGTCATAGTACCTTTAAAGACAGTGGAAGGTTTGTTCTTGTTTCTGATTTTAAAAGGAAGGTGTGAAAAATAATACATTTAAATCATCAGTGTTTTCAGTTGTTCATTAGAAAATATTTTTTACTTGCAAAGTAGCTTCCAAGTAACTGACATGATGGACTAATAAATCAAAATCCCATCTTAGATTCATAGCAAATATCTGTAAGAATGGTTTTAACACTTAAACTTGCTTTCGTGTTTGTTTGTTGACTATTTTAACTGTTGTAGTTTTATATCAGAAGAATATTTGCTTTTAAAGTCAAATTTAGGTTCAAATCATGTTCTGTCACTTACAAGTCATGTGACTTTGGACAAGTTGTCCAAACCTCAGTGTCTTGGTTTCTAACTCTATAAAATAAAAACTACAGTCCCTTCCTCTATCCAGGCACTTGTGAAGATTTAATGAATTAATGACACACTAGAAATGCTGTTTGTGTTAACTATTCCCACCACCCACTGATGTGTGTCTTCATTTTCTACAACCATTTACTCTTTCATACTTAGAGAATTTATTCCCAGAGAAAGAGAAAATATGTTGGTAAGAGTAGGGATGAAAAACTATACCAAACAAGACTTTTGGAGGCTAAATGTGAATAACATTCTTGAGCTGATTCTCTTATTTCAAGGGGCCTTGTAAATTTCCCAGTTTTCAAATGAACCTTTATATATAGATATAGATATGATATAGATATATAGATATATAGATATATAGATATAAATATCTGTAATGTGAATATTAAATAAAATAAGATAAACATACTAAAATCTTTCTAGCATGTTTTAAGTGCTCAATAAATGTTGAGCTTTTTCTCGTCAAAACATGAAAAAGGACCTTCTTGTAGAAGATGGAAGTAGATTTTATGCTATAACATAGAGTCATATCAGGAAACATGAGACTGTTTTTTATCTGTGTCACCAAGAAGACATTAGTAGACTTAATGATAACTGTTTTAGTCTAGCCTAAACTTTAGCCAGAATGAGTTGAAAATTTTCTACTTGGATCATTTCTTCCGTTTCCTCAGAGATCATGCAGCCATAAATACCATGTCTCTTGCATCACAGGATCAAATGATGAACTTCCAGAACTAAGGGTTTTTACAATAACTTCCAGAGTTTCTAATAAAAATACCTTAATCTAACTTTAAATGTTTTGTCAGCCAATAGAGCAAGTATAAATGACTTTTCCTAGACAACACACATACATATGGAGAAACAAAGACTTGCTGATTTACATCATGATAAAAAGGTGAATTTTCCCCATCCTACCTTACTGTTGAGCGCAGGTACTGGTAGCATGATGACCCACCTGTGCCATCTTTGCTACCCAGCATCCTGTGTACCAGGCACACATGGTTATCTAGGCAAACAGGCAAATTAAGTCCATGGATATTTTTCTACCATTAGTTCTAAAAACAAGGGGCTGGTAATGATTATTGCTTCTGGGAAAAGACTCACATCTTATCACTTAGCTATATGGAAGGTTCACGTGTGAGAGCCAGATGAGACCAGCAGGTTGCCTGGCAGCCCACTTGGTTCAGGCTACATGCATCTGACTCCATCCATATTTACAATTACCTTATGAACACAGTAGGGGAGAACAGGGCCACATTATGACTTTCATGAGCTCTGGTCATTTTGCTTTTATGGGTCTCTTCCTCCATTAAAAATTTTTTCTTAATTATATTTTAAAATTATATTGGTATACAGATGAACAGATTACTGTTATAAATTAAAACATTTGCTTGGATCTAAAGTTTTTTTTTTTTTCTGATAACCAAATAATCATTTTCTTAGGCCCCAAAAGTTGCTGCGGGCTCTAGCCACTGTGCCTATTGTGTATACTGGGTAAGTAGACCCTGGGAAAGAGTAATTGTTAAGCTAATTAAACACACACAACACACACAAACACAACATACACAACACATACAACATATACACAAAAGGGAAAATAAAAGAGAATAGGAAGGAGGATGGACAAGAAGGAGAAAGCAGGTAAAGGAACAGGATGGGGGGAGAAGAACAGTGGGATCAGGATGAGAGGGAGGACTTACATCTCCATCTAGTCATGAGTATGTCTATGTCCATAAGAGAAGTCAGCAACTGAAAAGGGACCTGGAATCTAGGTTCTTCCCTAAGAGAGAAATAAGAAGGAATCTAAGCAAATTTAGTGTGTTAGGAAGACCATATGTTTTACAATATCAACTTTGCCTCTTGGGCGCTGTGCATTTCTGCATTACTCTCCTAGTCTTAGTTTTTCATCTCAAAAATGGGGGTACTACCACTCAGATTACAGTGTTTGTTTGAAGAGTCTAAAATATCCATGTAATATACAGAAAGTAACTAGCAAGCGTCCCACCTAACATCGGTTCTCATTAAAAGGCAGAGATATACACAATCTCAAGTTTCACAGTTAATATTAGTCAAAAAGTTCTTCCAAGCAAAGATATTAAAACAGAAAAAAAAAGACTGCTTTTTTTTCTCTAAAAAATGTATTTTGTATGTATTATTTCCCTTTTCTTCATCTAATCCTTCAACTCAGTACATTTTCTGCTTAAGATATGTAAGCTTGAGTGGCATACTTTTAGTAAGAATTTAGGAAAAGAGTAAAAAATTTTGATAATGTTGCCATTCTAAGGAAACAGATTTGAGAAGATGAAAAATTAAATAAAAACAAATAAGACATCAGCAAATGGATATTTTCACGAGTGTGCTATCTTCGCTAGTGTTCTGATTCATTTAATTCATGATACATGAAGATGAGACCTTCAAATATATAAAATAGGAGTATGTGGACATTTAAGGGTCACCTCAAATGTATTAAATATTGAAGACAATTTTACTTGAAATTGTTGAATAAGAATGGTTTACAAGGTGTTTTCAATTTATCCATTCTTTTTTTTTTTAATATAAAACAGGAATAACTACAACATTGTTTAATGACAGAACACACTTCATGACTGAATTTCTGTAGCAGATTAAACTTTAGCCCTTTAGGATTCTTAATGTCACATGTAATAGAATATAAGGATATTTGATTAAGTTGTGTGTGTGTTTTTTTAACCAACTGCAGAGATAAAGTAATACTCTTACTATGTAAAAGAAAGAAAACCTCATAAAACCTCACAATTTGTTTTCTAAGCTTTCCTCCAAAACTAAATGACATTAAAACAATGATTGCAATGTATAAGCTTTATACTTGATATATTATCTATAGCCAATCCTCACTTTTAATTTTTACTTCTCTTCTAATTTACTTTTACCTATAAAAATAAATCATCAAGGCCCCTTGAAGTGCTCTGTATGACAGTCGCCTTTCACCTGCAAGATACACAGCAAGTTTCAATAGGTCATTTAGGGTAGTCATAAAATTTGCACCATTGCTTAAATAATTGTTATATGTTTTTAAAAAACAATGTAAGTTTAGTTTAACAATTTTAGCCCTTAGCTTGAAATTGGAAAACTATCATATCAAACATTGTTTTCATATTGGATTTTAAAAGGAAAACTGAAATATATATATATAAATATATATATATATATATATATATATATATATATATATATAATACCTTATTTAAATTTTGAGAATTTAAACTGTATAGATATATCTCAAAACATTTTTTGAATTCTCAAAACCTTTAAATTCATATTAGGAAAATCCTATATAAGAAATAATTAACTTTCATGATAGAATGTATGTTCCAAGTAAAATAGTATGATGACTTCCTTTTATAAAGTTAAACAGGACTTATTCTGAGTTTCATTTGAAAGTACTTTTTGCTGATTCACTTAAAATTACTAAAATTACTTAAAATCACTTGGCTTCAAGGAGCATAGACGTTATACAAAATGTTATGAGTGCGTTACAACAAAAGGCTTTGCTCTATCTGCAGGAAAATAAGACTTCCATTCTTTACTGAGGTTTTATAAAAAACAGGCTAACAACCTTTAAGATTATAGATTTTCATACTAATTTCATATACTGCTATGCTTTATACTTAAATTCATAAAAAATCTTCCAATTCGTATAGGTACTTTATAATAAAAGTTGTAAATAAAAATGAGCATGAGTTTCAAACAGATAAAAGTTAAATAGCAAAGGTATTGATTGTACTGGTCAATTAGTTAAAGAATATAATAGCTCAGTATTAATAATGCCAGAAGTCCCAATGTGTGCTTTTCCTGGTCTGCTTAGAAAACTAATTTCCTTGGCTAAGCTACCCTCACCTTTACAACGGAGTTATTCCTTCTTTATCCTACAGTTATCGTAGTATTTGTAATTACATGGTTGTCTTCATTTCTGTATCTATTAGGCTGAGAAACCATATTCCATGTATCTTGCTAGCCCTCACATCTCACATATTATGAAAGTTTCTACCAGTGTCTTTGAGATAAGCTGGGCGTTTAAGCCTGTTAACATAGGGTTATCATAGATACTATTAATCCAATCTTGTTTCTATGAATGGAATGTCAGTTTTCCTTTTATTTCTCACCAGTAAGGTTTGATCTTTTGGTCTCACAGTAGTACATTGCAGGGAAATGATGATAAAGAAAATTATTACCTCTACTAGTATAACATCACTCACCTTTACTAAGGAGATGCTCTTGATGTTTCTCATCAAATAAAGAGAGTAATATCTCTTTTTGTTGCTGAAATGCAGCCATTTTTTCCTCTTTTTCCTCTGACTCTTCCTTAGCCTTTGGGGAAAATTCTGCATTAATAGTCCCATTAGAGAGAATAGATTCTTATTTTAGAAAACATTGCTTGTAAGAAGTAGACTCACAAGGTGCAGAAAGGTTACACTTGGATATTTACTATTTACTATTACAACTTGGAAATTATGACTTATGAAAAGGTATCTTTCTCACACTATTGTTTCTATCCTATTTCAATTTAAGTGATCTGTTAATCTAAAATATTCTCAAAAATATTATGAAAAATGAATTCACTGAGTACAGTGGTCAATAATGATCTAATTTTTGACAGAAATTGTTTAACACAGGAAGTAAAGTGATTTCACTTTAGAAAAGTTAAGAATTTCTGGTCAGGAAAACTATTAACTCTATTGAAATTCTATATTCAGTATTGTGCTCTGTAAATATAATGTCTTAGAGATATTTTACCATTATATTTTTATTCATTTGCTATTTATTGATTCATTTAGAAAATTTTTACTTTTCTACCTACAACACATGCTCTACTTGCACCTCAACTAATTAGTCTGGAGAAAAAAATAATTAACTCGTTTATCTTCAATTCCCTAGAAGAATCACACTGTGTGGTAAGAACTTGTATGTAGATTATTGCCAATTAATTATTCGTTTTTGCAGCAAATGTCATGCTTAGATGATAGAGATAAAATTGTGAGCAAAAATTGAATCCCCTGATCTTATGCAATATAATGTCTGGCGGGAATAAGACATTGAACAAATAATCATTTGCAAATTAAATTGCAACCATGGACACACAGGAGTGTCCTATACCATAGAGTGATGTACAGGAGCAGTTTAGTGCCATGGTAACAGATTAATAAGGAGATCAGGAAAGACATTCCTGCAGAAATTTTCCTCGAGCCAAGACCTGAAGGTTGAAAAGGAGTTACCTGGGGAAGAACATCCAAAGCCCTGAGAATAACACATAAAAAGACTCTGTGGTAGTAAATTTGGAGAACTCAATTCAGTTTAAAGAAATTTATTATGTTTGGGTCACATGAGAATAGGAAATATCTTTATCGTTATCCTGAAAACAATGGGGAGATATCAAAGAGTTTTATGCAAAAGCAAAATCTGATCAGATTTGAATTTTTAAAAGATTGCTCAAACTGCAGTTTCAAGAATAAATTGGAGCTATATTGGGGAGCCCCGTTGAATAGCTGAAAACTACTACTTTAGTCTGGGTGAAAACAGTGGCTGTTTGCACTTGATTGGCGGTGGTAGGTTAGAGAGAATTAGTTGACTGACTTAGAAGATTAAGTTAGTAGCATTTGGTGATAACATTTTGTTGATTGCTGAAGAAAATGGAGTGCCAAAGGATGAGTTTTGTGCGTCCGACTTGACAAACTATATGGTTTATAGGAGAAAAACTTGGAGAAGACCAAGTTTATACAAGGCTCTATGGAAGGGGAAATTTTTTAGGTATTGTTTTTATCAGTGTGTTTTTTGAGAGGACCAGGAAGAAATATAAATTAGGGTGTTAAATATATGATCTGAAGTTTAAGAAGATATTTATGCTAGAGGTAAATGTTTAAGAATTATCAGTGTATAGGTATACATTGAAGCAGTAAGTATACATGAGTTCATTTAGTGAAAGAGCACAGAGAAAGGATATAAAGGCTATAAGCCAATGCTTTGGGGAACCTTACAATTTATTGGTCTGAGAGATAAAAAAGAGCCAGTAAAGAAATAAGGCCCAGAGAATTAGATAAAGATAGAATGTTGTATACTAAATCCAAGGGGGGGAAATGTTCAAGAAAGAGTAAGTAGTAAATAGTACTGAATGCCACTGTTAGCTCAAATAAAATGGAGATAAAAAGTGGCCATTGGATTTATGAAGATGGAGGTCATTTATGAATAACGGGAGAAAAAGATAGACTGGATTGGTTGAAAAGGGTAAGATAAATAATTGTGCTAACTACTGTTCTAAATACTTAACAAATATTAATCTCATTAATATGAGGTAGATACTCTTATTTTCTGTTTTACCAATGATGGAAGTGAAGCAGAGAATTAAGTAGCAGAAGTTCAATGTAACACAATTAAGAAATGGAGGTGGGATTTGAACTCATACACTGTGACTTCAAAGTCCCTGCTTTCCATACTACCTGCTACAGCTTCACAAGACAGAAATGAAATAACTCTTTCAAGAAATTTGTCATGAAAAGAGGATGAGTGGCCTAGAATTTGAAAAAAAAGGAGGAATTAACAGTATTTTTTTAGTGAGAAACTTGACATTGTCTGTAGGAAGAACCAGTAGGAACCAGTAGGAAGAACCCAAAGAATATATAAGAACCAAGGGGAAATTGTATAGCTAAATATATTTGGCTGACTGGTCCTTTATGAGTCTACTGCTATCTAAAATTGGTCATAATCTGCATTTTTAGAATAGAAATGACAAATATATTAATCTCATCTATTTATCAAAGATAAAATCTTGCCTATAATGAACTCCTTATTTTAATTTTTATTGTACATAAATAAAATTAAATTGGTCATGTAATATATTCTAAGCAGATGAATTTGTGAAATAAACATAAGAAAATGAAAGTTAAAAGGGAAGTGAGAATTGTTATAATTCCCGATACTTTTCTATAGTAAGCTTATATTTACTTATGGAATCATGAACACCTGAATTTTTGCGAATTCTTCTTGTAGGCCTTTGACAATATTTTTTTCGAACTTTTCCCAGAAGTTAAATCCATGTGGCTCTAGACCCGGAGTTCTTTCCAGCCATGCCTTAAATAAATATTATTTTAAAGTGAGTACATGGTAAAAATTTAAATATGTAAAATATATTTTAACTAACATTTATGAACTTGAAACAGAAAATTTTCATGTTTTGAGATACAAATGTAATGTAAACATGTTCTCTTTCCTTTCAATTTCTTCATTTAAAAATAGCAATATATTGTATTTTATCTCTTAATCTTTAAGGCAATCGTGTTACTAATATTTACTCCGTACTAAGAAATATATTATTACAGAAATCTCGATTTTGTTCTAAACCTATGAAAGTGTCTAAATATTGTTTTAATAAAGTTTATGGTTCATTTTCAAAATACTTTATGTCTTAATATCTGAAGGAATTATGACATGCATAATAACATATGATCTCTTCTAAATGCAAGAGCATGGTACACTTAACAACTTTTAAATAAATTGATCAATTATTTTAAGATTTCACAAAACTTTTTAATCTAGAAATAAAACATAATTCATGCATCTCTGTGCGTTCTCATGTAACCTATTTTGGCTTTGAAATTAGGTTTGCAATTCTTTTTCCCCCTATCTTTATAAGCTGTTATATAACATTACATATTAGTCTAAATTTACAGTACCCAGGATTTGTGAAAGAACTCAAGACCATACAATACTTATTTAATAATTTACTTATGAAAAAACAAATTAATTATTCCTCAGAACTATTTATAGACCTACAGGAAATTATAACATGAAGGAGAAAATTCTGAAGAATATATACTCTTAATAATTTCATTTGAGAAAAATACACAACTCATGGAACTCTCAATTAGGAAATATTTTGAAAATATAAAATTTATTCAATAATTTAACTACATTTAGTTTAAAAATCAGCTAATTAAATGTTTCTTAGTATGGATGTTTAAAGGATTATTTTAATAAGATAAGGAAGTTATTAAATAGTAAAGTATAATTGCTTATATCAATATTTCTAAAATTCTCAAGAGTTCTTAATATTTTAAATATTATTTTAAATATAAATATACAAATTTACAAATTTTTATAAATTATTTTTTATTTACAATGAATGATACCAAATTTTGATATGAGTTTTACAATTTTTACCTAACAGAAACTAAGTTAACAAGATGTATTGAAGTAGACTGTAGAAATAGTATTTGCGCATATACCTCCACTAGTTGCAGAAGTGTTTTTTCCTGCTGGGACTTAAGCAGCAGGTCTTTATCTTCTCCTTTGAAGTTATCACCATCATGTCTTTTGTTGTAAGGGACTCTCAAACTCTGAAGAACACCTAACTTGTTTTCTAGTAGTCGGAATTGCAAACTCTGGAAGCCTGATGCTGGAAATAAGTACTCTCTGAGAATAAATGGAGGAAAGGAAGAGAAGGAAAAGAAGAGATAAGTTGACATTATAAATTACTGTAATGATTTCTTGTATTGTGAGGTTGTCAGTTTTACTCACCTACATATTATCAAGGATGCAGACACACAACTGCCTAGAGTTGGACCTATAGTTCAGACCTTACTAAAATAAGAAAAATGAGCTACTTAAACATCATTGTTGATGTCTGTCAATCAATTTAAATTTAAAATGTTTGTAGAGTTTGTAAAATGTGTATGTGTATGTATGTATGCTAATTTTTTTCCTAAAATAAAGACTGATGGACATTGAGTGATATTTTTTCAAGATTGTTTATAAATTATAAGTAGTATTTGATCCCTCCTAAAACTTACATTTTTGGATATTATCATTGATCTCACCGCCTAGTATTATTGTGAGCAACAGTGAGATACCACAAGTAAAATGAAGGGGACATTGACTAGGACAAAATAGACAATCAAAATATGTTATTACTCCTACGCTACACAACCACCCAATCTCTTAATTTTTTAAATCTACCACAAAGGCGTTCTGTTACATTTCTTTTGATTGTCAAACATGTTGGATTGCCTCTTACATTGTTCAATGCACCTAATGTTCTAAGAAAATTTATCTTCGAATTTGGTATGGCTTTGGCTGCTTGGAAATGTAGAGTTAAAAATTATAAGTCAATCCATAACATACTAAATGACACTTTTGCTGATATCTTTCTTTATATACCACTCTTTTTTCCCCCCATTTCTCTACATTCTCTTCAAAAAGTTTTGTCTACCTTTTTGATTATAGACATCCTAGTGGATGTAAAGTGGCTTCTCATTGTGATTTTGACTTTCGTTTTCCTTGGCTATGTTTATATTGCTCAAATATGCTTGTTCTCCTTATAAGACTGATATTTTGAAGGAAGCAGACACTTTTAGCAAGTTTATGTAAGCATAAAAGAGTGACTAATGATAAGGAAAAAGAGCTATATGTTTCTATTTCAGGCTTGGGGAAATCCAATTAACTCTTCCACTAAAGATACCCTTTGCATTTTTTTAGCCAGGAAGACAGTATTCTTTTCATATTTTTTCTCATAATATAAGCTGAAGAATGCAGATTATAAAATGAATTACTTATAGATAATAAACTAAAAGTCTAAAATAATTTTTTAAATGATAAAATAATACTGGAGTTAATTCACAATGGCAGAGGTCCTCTTTGGTCTAATATAGTTCCACTCTTGTTCCTCTTTTATTTTTAGATTTTATTTTTTTTATTTAGTTATATTTATGATATCAGTCATTTTAGCCATTTTGATAAGATGTCTAAAATTCACTTTAGATAAAAACAAGGCACGATAATGAATTGAAATGACTTGATCATATTATGTTTATATGCAAAAGTGAGTGATGAAATGTTTTTCATAACTTTTCAAATGCTTTGTAATTAAGACTCCCAAGCACTGATAGTACAAAGTGTCAGTAGGACAGTCTCCTCATGTCACACAACACACTTGTTCGCCTTTTACCTCACTCAGATGAGAAGGTAAACCACAGTGCATGAACACAAAGCCACAAGTGCACACCTGAAGTCATTGAAGTCCAAGGCAGACATCGTTTCCAGAATGGAAAACTGCTGCACCAGTAGTTTAAAGATCACCACTATGCGATGCGCTCGAGTAACAACCTTCAGCATATTCCTTTCATCTCTGACCTGATGGTTAAGAAATGAGACAGTGGATAATCGATTCTGATTTCTAGAAGATACAGAATAGACTGCAACAGTAATGCATTCCTATTAGTTTCATCTCTGTTAAAAAAAAAAAAAAAGAACATTGGAACTAAAAATTGCTATAAGAATGTGTTAACTAATGGCAGCTATGCATTGTGTGCAAGAAATTAATGTAAAATCAGAATTATTTTTCTTTCTTTGAAAATAGAAAATTACATGCAAGCAAGTTAAAAATAAATTCTGGAACACAACACTCTGATTTTAAAGTAAATTTGTCCTTAAGTTTGCTCCAAGGAATAAAGATCAAGGTAACATGGAAACTTCTGGGTGAGGATTAAGCAGTACCTAGATAAACCTGCTCTTTACTGAGGGAGTAAATTGCCATTGACATAAAGGGAATTGTATTCACATATAAAAAAAAAGGGTGTTGTCTGTACGAATGCTCTCTTTTCCCCAGCCTATCCTGAAGCAGGGGCTCAGAGGTAGAGGACCTAAGGCTGGGTCCTGTGTTGGGAGGGCTGTGGGAGCAGGAAGCAGGGTGGGAGGTAGGAAAATGCAGTTCAAATTTCTGCCACCTCCGAAGCTCTGCTCTGTTCTCCTCCCACTCTGATCCTCTCTGTCCTTTGTCCTCCCCTCCCCGTTGATTCCTCTCTTTTTCTCCTTCCTGCTACTCTTTTCTCTTTCTCCTCTTCCTGTTCAACTTCCCTCGTTATTTGTTCCTGTCTTCACACAGCAAATACTCATTAGAAATACAAATCTCGTACCTATTTATTAAAGGCTCTATATTCGCTAGTCTGGCAACCTATCATCACATGAAACAACTATTCTTAAGAGCAAAAAAAAAAAACAAAAAAAAACGAACAGTTCTAAACAAGCGGCTTGAAACTGAAATTTGAAAAGAATCTTAAAGCAATGTGTAGCTCTAGGGTAGCAATGGTGCTGGGAAGATATGATTAAAGCCTTGTCCTCTTAAAATAATTTTTTTCATCAAGCAATAATTTCACCATTTGGTGTTAAATTATTCTCCTTAATACTATTTTCTACAATCTCCAAAAAGAGTATAAAATCAATATCGTGACACAAGAACTCACATGGCCATTCTGAAAGATCTCTCGAACAGAGTCTAATTCCCAGAGGATTTGCTTAAACCAGAGTTCATAAGCTGCAATGAGAAAACCATTGTCATTTGGAAAGTTTTGAAAGCCTCTTTGACTATACTTATATAAAAGACATGGTTAACACATCAAAAATAATAAAAATGTAATTTAAAAAATCAACAAATACCAATGTAGCCCTATTTTATGCTATAACCAGACATTAGTGATAAACTTATAATAGCTTCCATTTATTGAATGTTTTAATATGCCAGCCATATAGTCTATATGTCTTACATTTGTAATTATTACACTGATTTCTCTCAACAAATATATTAAGTCTTTTAGGATATAGCACATAATCTAATTCTAACTTTCCACTGGAAGCTGGAGGTATGCAAAAAAGCAGAAGTAATACTCAACTTTATTTATAAACTAAAACGTCAGTATTTGCTCACCTAATGTATATGATAAAGTTTTGGTTTGTAGGGGCTTAGAATATTATGGGAAGGACAAGCTTATGAAAAGTCTAAATCTGAAACTTTGTCATATTCATCTATTTCCTTTAGTACCTAGCATAGTGTTAGCATAAGATAAACATTGGATAATTATTTTATGAATAAATGAATTAAATAACCAATGTAGTCATTAGATAAGCATAGAAAATCAATAATCTTAGAGATCACTAGAGCATTCTATTTAGTACTATTATAAGGGTAAACACTATGTTTCTGTACAAATAAGGAGAAATTATTATATTTTAAATTACATTTAAGGAGACTTTATAGATTGAATTTTCATATTTGGACAAAGAGCAAATCAGATATATTTTTTACTTATTTATTTAAATTAGTTTCAAGTATACAGTACATTGATTAGACATCTATATAGTTCATACAACAATCCCACCAATTGTTCCCTTCCTCCCCAGGCCCTCCACCTAGCCATCATATTAATGCTAACTGCATTCCCTCTGTTATGCTCCCATCCCCGTAACCAACTATCAACTACTAATTTATACTTCTTTAATCCTTCACTCCATTCTCCTAGCCCCCAACTCCCCTCCCCTCTGTCCGTCACCAAATTGTTCACTGTATTTGTGCGTCTGTTTTTGATTAGTTTGTTCTCTTTGTTCCTTAGATTCTGCATGTAAGTGAAATCATATGGTATTTATCTTTCTCTCTTATTTCACTCATCATAATACTTCTCAGTCCATCTATGTCATTGCAAATGGTAGGACTTCATTTTTTTTAATGGCTGAGTAATATTCCATTGTATGTATGAACCATAATTTCTTTATCCAATCATCTGTTAACGGGCATTTAGGTTGCTTCCATATCTTGGTTATTGTAAATTGTGCTGCCATGAATTGGGGTGCGTAGATCTTTACGAATTATCATTTTGTTTTTCTTTGGATAAATACCCAGAAGTGCAATTGCTGGGTCAAAAGGTATACCCATTTTTAATTTTTTGAGGAACCTCCATACTGTTTTCCATAGCAACTTCACCAATTTACAATCCCACCAACAATATATGAGGGTTCCCTTTTCTCCACATCCTCGCCAACACTTGTTATTTTTTGATTTATTGATGATAGCCATTCTGACAGGTGTGAGGTGATATCTCATTGTGCTTTTAATTTGCATTTATCTTATGGTTAGTGACAAATCAGATATTTCTTAATCATTTTATGTAACCACTTTTCCAGTTTAACTTCATGTGGCTATTACTATGACCCACTGACTACATGTTGTAACTAAAGGATAGAAAGAAAGTCTCTCTATCAAATAATGATACCTATCATTTGTTGTCTGCTTATTATGTGCTATACCTTAGGCTAAGTGATTAAAGCACATTATTTCATTTCACCTTCATAAGAACTGTATGAATGAGAAGGTACAATAATTTTCTCCATTTTACACATGGGGAAATGGAGAGAATTACTGATCAAGAAACCATATCAAGGTCACACAATTTATAATCGTAAAGATGGGATTCTAAATATGTACTACTCTGCCTTAACCTTCCTCTATTGATTTTGTTTTGGTGTAAGCCACTGATAAAAATGTAAACATAAAAATGGGACAAGTAACACATTAAGCCAATTATTTTCCATCTTTAATTTGTTTACTCAGAGAAGTTGATCATTTTACCAGTGAGTGAAGCAAACAACTATCTGAGGAAAAGACATAAAAAATTGGTAGGGAAAGGAAACATGTCTAGAAATGGAGAATGACTGGCTCAAATCATTGGGCCCTTGCCAACCAGAGCATGGAATTATGACATCAATAATCTTAGAGTAAATCTTAATATTTTGGGGTCACAGACCTCTTTAAGACATATATTCATGAAATTTTGCACATGATTTCAAAGAGTTCAGGGACTTTCTAAATTTCCAAAGTCATGAACTGCTATGTTAAAAACCACTGCCCAGAAGTTATAAGTCTAAAGAAGGTAACCACACATTTTAGACAAAATTTATGTTTCTGTTTAACACGTTTAGATTTATATGGGATTACATAAAGTAACAATAAATTAGAGTAGTCTATTTCTTGAAAGTAGTTTTTTAAAGTTCCAAGTTGAAAAATAGTAACAGCTTGTAAATTCTTTATGAATTCCAAGAGATAAAACATCCCCTTGGATTTAGGACAAAGCTAAAGCTCAACCTGATCCAATTAGCAATGAAGTAACATAAAGAAGACATATCCCAGAAGTTGGTCCTATGAGAAATTATCTAACAGCAAAATAACCTCGAACATTTTTAACAAAGATGATTCTTTGATCTTTCACCATCTTTTAGTTAAAAGAATTGTAGCTTTCTTCATTATTGATGGGAAGTGCATGTGGAACAAGTATTATCTAACTTTTTGTGCAACATACCTTGATGAATTACGATGAAAAGATGTTCATCATGGACTTTATTTCCTTTTATTTCAGTTTGAAGCTCCTGTGCATTCAAAATTTTTTCCAACTTTAAACAAGAAAATAGAAAGACAGATTTTGTACAAAATTCCAGTTATAAGATAAATAAGTTATGGGTATCTGATGTAAAGCATAGCAATGATAGTTAATAACACTGTATTTTCTATTTAGAAGTTGCTAAAAGAGTAGATCTTAAATGTTCTCACCGCAACAAAGAAATGGTAACTATACAACATGATAAGACATGTTAGCTAATGCTATGGTGGTAATCATATTGCAATATATAAATGTATCAAATTAACATGTTTTACGCCTTAAACTTGCACAATATTATATGTCAATTATATCTCAATAAAACTAGAAAAAATTAAATAACTGATTTGAAATTGAAAAACTTGTTTTTTACTAACTTTAATAAGAGGTAGCATACAATACTGAAAAAAATCCTTGAATTCTCAAATTCTCAGGATTCATTCTATTTTCTTTTAAATAATTAGTGAGTCTCATTGTGCAGAATAAGCTAAATTTGTGGTTTTCATTTTTTCTGAAGAATTTTACATTTGGTGGGATTCTATCATAACGAACGTTATTACACTCATTGTGGTGATGTTTCTTTTTTCGCTTGAGATGAGAATGATAAAAAGATTGATATCTTGCTTAGCTGACTGTGTATCTTCTATTCTTCTACTTAAGAATCTAGTTTAAGATCTTAATGTTCTTTATCAGCTCATTCTTAGAAATCCACTGATGAAGACATCAAGAGCTTAAATCATTTCACCTCTTAAAAATATGAGACATATAGACTGAATCTTACCCCAGAATAATCTTCAAATATCTCATTTCTATCATCCAGCTTTTATTTATTAATGATTTAAATAAAACATGTACCTTTAACATTTCTACTATATAATAAGGGGTTTAAAAGAGGACATTTTCTGGAATCATTTGCAATTATGTAGGTTGGGATTTAGTGACCATGTCTTATTTATACAGGTTATACAATGCCTGCCAGTTATCTACACTAATCTTATTTATACTTTTCTGCCAAGATTCTCTTACAGATTTATTTTCTCCTTCTACTGTACCTCTGTTGGAGAGGTGAATTTTCATATGAGTCTCTTGAATATTTCTAGCAAAAAAAAAAATGAAAAACCGCAAATTTGTTGAAAAGGTATCATTAGGTCCAGAAAACGATTTGATGACTGAGAAAAAAAATAAAACAAACAAACAAACCAAAAAAAAAAAAAACCATGAAAATGTCATTTAGCAGAATTTAGTGCCCAAAAATGGAAGTTAAACACTGTAAGACATTCAGCCACTCACATGCAGATAATTGCCATAGATAAGTCTTCCTTTGCTGGCTCTATTAATACCGGTTTGTGATTCATCTTCTTCACTGCCTTCTAAAGAGCATTTTTTAAAATCATATCTGAAGATTAAATAAGTGAAGAGAAAAAAATGGAACTTGAGAAAGCACAGTAGTTAATAGTACGAGTGATTAAAATTCTCCTAGATTATTAATCAAGGAAACAATGGAGACAGTTTTCAAAAGCTCTCAAAATTCAGAAATTAAAGTATTCATACTTGGCATTTCTAAGAGTCTTACCATACTTAAAATACAGGTAAATACTTACCCAAAGTTATCTTGTAAAAATGGGCAGCCACTCATCGTGAAAATGCACTGTCTGAGAAAGACCGATGTTTGGCTCTGGCTGAATGATACTGACCCTCCTAGATGTTCTACTGCTGCTTTTTATTTATCCTACTCAACTTGAATCTGCCAATCAGCTTTCTCTGTGTACTCTTAGATAGGCTCTCATTTCAATTGGTACAGAAGTTAAACCTCTGTAAACTTCAGAATGGATTTACTGTGGAAACAGTTTGTTTGCTAGAATACTGAATATTCTGCCAAACCAAATCATTTGACTGCCCCAGTTATGTTTTTGTATCCAAAGTAGCAAACATTAAACAAATAAATAAATTAATGGTGGCTAAGTCTTTAAAAACGATATCTTACTATTCTATTTTAAAAACATATTTGGCATAATGTTAGAATATGTAAGATGAGGAGCTTGTAAAGTACTAAATATCTGTTCTCTCAGTCTCAGATGTGGATATTCTTACAACTCCTAAGCCAAAAAACCAAACTAAACTAAACTGTTAGGCTAAATTTAGAAAGTGAATAGGAATTTATTCCTTCAGCAATCACCATTTTGGTGATGCAATCTGCTGTGGAATGTTAACATTATCTCCTTTCACATCACCCTCATTGCTTAGGACCAGAGCAACCCCCACCTCCACCCTGCAATCCCATTATTTACATTTTTCTTACTCAATAGTTAAAGATTGTGGCAGACTCAGAAACCCTAAACCAAGAGGGGTGTTCTCATGAATAAATGATTCAGAATCTTATTTTTCAGAAGATAATTCAGAAGGTACTCTGCACTTTTGTCCACATACTGCTGAGGAATGCGCAGTCATTCACGGGGTTGACCTCAATATTGAATCCTTATTTTGGCTTTTCGTCCTTCCCTTCCTGTCTCACACTCCCTACTCTCTCACCACTTCCTGAGAACACCTCTCAGATACCTTCCCACCACACACATCCTTGTCTCAGGCTCAACTTCGGAGAAAGCCAAAATAATACGTAGGTCTCTTATTCATCATGAGACCTAATACATTTAGGGACTGAATAGTTACTTTTTGGTCTTTGAAAATATTCTTTCTTATATTCTTTCTTTCCAAGAAAAGAAAGTTCCATAAGCATAGCAGCCATTCAATAAGCCATTCATTGAGTTGATATGATTTGTGACTATTTGTTATATGAAGTGGGCCTTTGTTTTTATTTTGTTGTTAATGTTTTATTTTATTTCTATAGGCAGGAGTTTGAAGAGAAATTAAAACTCCTTAGTTTGGATTTAAACTTAGTCAAACAAGTAGGAACTTTTCAAAGTCTCTTTGATAAAACCGAAGAATATCCATCAACAAGTAATCTTTGTTCAGCTGTAATTATTATGGCAGATGCAAAAAAAAAAAAAAAAAAGCAGAAACCAATAGGACACCAATTTTAAGGGAAGGAGTACTAGTGTTGCTAATTATGGGACAATTTCTTACTTCTGTGTGAATTTTGGATGACTAGTTTCCAAGAGAAGGAGAAAAAAAAGTTATGGGGAGCTGTTTTTACATAAGG
Source organism: Eidolon dupreanum (assembly GCA_028627145.1). Classification (NCBI taxonomy): domain Eukaryota; kingdom Metazoa; phylum Chordata; class Mammalia; order Chiroptera; family Pteropodidae; genus Eidolon; species Eidolon dupreanum. Next base: position 28,608,370 of record CM053512.1, on the reverse strand, counting down.
TTGCTCTAGGTTATTTTGTAGGTAAGAAAACTGTCCTGTCTCACACAGCAAAAGTATCACAAAGGAGACAGGAACCAGGGGACCTTTTTTAACCCTGGGCTATGGAATGTGGTATATATGGAGACATGCTTACAGATAAACATATTTTTCTCTTATTTTCCTTACTTATTAAAAACCATGAACATTATAAAAACAATTCCATTGATATTTTCAACATAAGTTGTAATTTCAAGCACAAAGTTATAAATACTGCTTTTGTCCACAACTGATGGTGCGATGTATTGTAAAAACTCCAATCAACATTTCAACATTCACTTTTTCCCCAGGTTAAAGGTGATATGTTGTCATTTAAATTTTGTCAAAAATCATGCTTTTTATTATATAATAATAAAATTTTTTAGATTACTGTACTATTTGTAAATGATGATTTAAGTTATCTGTATAGAATGAATTGTATTAAAATAAATTTTATAACATAATCATGTATTATATAATTTTAAAAGTACTAAGAACACATAATTAAAATTATGTGCTCAATCACATTAAAATCAATAAAATTATGAAAAAGTTTAGAAATTGTAGTCATAATATATAGTTTGAATCTTATGAAATTTTTGCTTTTGTGAGTCAGAATGGATGAACACCAGCAATTTCACATGGTCCACCTTATAACTATTCAAGTAATAATGTGAAACAAAAAAATACTATTAAAGGGGCTTTTGAGTTAGAAAAATTTGCAAAATGCCCTGATAAACAAATCTATTCTTCAAAAGGGAAGAAAGAAGCAAAATCTAATACTTAACAGGATAAATGTATATCTTGAAATATTCAACAAAATCTGCATAATGCCTAAACTATTAGCAGAGAACAAAAGACTTCATATTCTTACAACAGATTGTGTAATTTTCAGATTTCATTTCCCATCCCTCCCCATCGAAATACCTCATAGTAAATTCAGAGCACAGAGAATAAGTTCTGAATCTCCTAAATACTCCATGCTTACAGTGATCTCCCTACCCCTCCACCTACTGATGCCTTAAGTATTCTTTGAAACACATTTTAAATAGCACTTCCTCTCTGACATGCTTTCTATATCTTCAGTGGAGTAATTTCTTCCTTCCTCCTCAGTGATTCCACATGTCTTTGTGTTTAAGTACTTTGCACTTGAATCTTTTGCACCTGTCAAAGAGCCAGGTAAATAAGGACACAACAAACATTCTCAGCAAAAGTGGACCTCATCTTTCCATCACCATTTGCTCAGTCAAGTCAAAGATAAATTTAAAAGCTCAGGTAGCATGTTGATAGTATTTAGAAATATGGGAAAGAATGAACATGGATAATTTAGGAAGAAAGTCAATAAGCTTTGTCTAAAATGATGAAGCGTTAGGTTCTATGGATTGTATATTTATACCTAATCTTTGCACACAGGTTAGTCAGTAAGTCAACAACTTGCTGAACACTTTCTCAGTAAAAGCTGTCTCGGTGCAGTTAACGATCTTCTGGCATTTTGAATTCTCATGTGTCCAGGATTAAATTGATCACTCCCAAATAATCAGCCAATACATATGAAATGATTGACACAAATGGATGGAGAGAGTTCAATAAAGAGAAAGAGACAAGAATTATACTTTTGTAATGCCTACTATATGCCATACATTATGCTAAGGTCGTTCTTTATGTTTATGCATTTAGTCCTCTGAGAACTGAGGTGACTGCATCTGCTGGAGTCTGGGGGAGAAGAATGCCCCTTGTCTACCTTCCTTCAGTTTCATGGCTGGAAAATAATAAAACAATAAAATTGAGGCAACACTAGATTGACAGGAGAGCAAAAGAACAACTTCACACACGTGAATGGTAGAATCACAATGTGATGCTCAGATCATAAAATGAGTCTCAAAGAAATGTTCGAACTAGGCACCTTGTTCTACTTTTTAGACAAAGAAACAATAAATTCATGGGAAATTAACAAGTCAATAAAACTTGGTATTTTGAGAAAGGAGTCTTAGCAAGGTTTGGGCTTAGGTAATAAATTAGTAAAGTCTTACAAGGTTTGTTTATAGTGACTTTTGTCACTCTGGATTTTATAACTCTTGTGATAAGATTGTCCCTCAGCCCTCAGGGAGAGTTATTTTCTGCATTTAGAGACAGAGGATTGTCCTCTGGTTTCTGCTGTTTCTCAAGTGATTTTAATTCAAAATTATCAATATGCCACTGTGTGAGATCTTGGGGTTACTCGTCCATGGGCCCCGACAGTGGTAATTGACAGAACCGAAATATAAACCAAAGACTCTCACTTTGAAGTCCCTGCTCTTTCTCCTACACAGATCCCCAGGTGTTGGACTTCGAATAGTATACTGTGAGATAATAGAAAATATATATTGGATCTGCCGCCAGTTCCTAGCACACAGCTCCTGAAACCCTTGTAATTTCCTGGGTGGTAGGAGTGTCTTTTGTTCGAATGAGGTGAATCTGGGAGGGCTCCTGGATTGCTTCTGGGTGAGGGATAGTCGCTGGAAAGAACAAGTGATTAGAAGCTTAGAGTTTTCAGCCCGCCCCTCTCCCTTCTCTTGAGAAAGAAGAAGGGAGAAAATGGAGTTGATGATCCATCATGTCTATGTGATGAAGCCACCATAAAAATCCCAGTACTGTAGATTATGGAATTGCTCTGGATTGATGAGCAGGTGGAGGTGAGGGAAGAGAGACACACTCAGAGAAGTCACAGAAGCTCCATACCTCGTCCCACATACTTTTCCTGATGGACCTCTGTCTACTTGTTCATCTGTGTCTTTATCATGTCCTTTAATAAACTGGTAAATATAAGTAAGTATCTTCCTGAGCTCTGCAAACCAGTCTAGCAAATTAATTGAACCTGAGGAGGGGGTTGTGGAAACCCCCGGTTTGTAGTTAAATTGGACAGAAGTTGTGGGTAAACCCTACTTGTGACTGGCACCTGATATGGGGTGGGAATAGTCTTGTGAGACTGAGTCCTTCACTTGAGAGGGGAGGGGGAATTCTGACACTATCTCCAGGTAGATAGTATCAGAATTGAATTCAGTTATAGGACACCCAACTGACATCCAGCTTTCTTTCTCCTTCCCCTTGGATGCTTTATGTTCTTGCTTCTCCCATGTGTTTGGCTGGGAGCTCTTGGTAGTTTCTATACCCTGTTGCTCTAGGGCAGAGCCTCTGCTTGTGAGGACCACTTCTTCCCTGTCCAGTAGCCATTGTCTGGGGGAAATATGAGTGGCCACAAGCTCACCAGCCACACCCTTTCTCCTGCTCTCACCAGATGTCCAGGTGGGATTTTAAAACCTGCATCGATCGTAATAACAGTTATTAGTAATTCTGGACAAAAAAAAAAAAGAAGAGAAAGAGACAGACAGAGAGAATTGCTTGCTGTGGGGAAAAACCTCCACATATTTGGTGGCTAGAAGTGTTCTGTGTAAAAGTAAAGGTGACACAACAGGCAGAAAACTGAGTTTTTCCCTTTTATATATCTTTACTGATTCTCTTCTCCATCAAGGATTAAGTTTCATGTTTTGCATTGCTGTAAATCTAGAAATACCTTTAATTACTTTAGGCAACAAAGGAATTAATAAATAATGATTTGTTAATTTGACTTTGAATTTAACATTTATTTTATTACATGACAAAACTGCAAAATCCAGAATCTGAACCATATGGCAAGTTTACTGGTGTCTCCAGGAATTAAGGCATTTGAAAGAATGGAAGGATTCCTGTTTGCTTCAAGGCTTGGGTATGTTTAAATAGACAAATTGGAAGAAATGTATCAAAAGTTAATAGGATAAAATATCGATAGGAACCAAAAACTCATATCTCTGGTATAAGAACAAATTCTTAATATTTTCTACATAATATTTCTTATTTTATTATATTCTATATATTTTATATTCAGCCTAGGTTTTAGAAGTTAAAAGTCAGTTAGATACAGCATCTATCCAGTAGTAAAGTACCCTTTAAAATATTGTACCAAAATATAACCTTAAGTGTTGATTTAAATTATATTTATTATAAGGTTATTTGAATTTTTACTAAAACATTCACTCACTCAAAATGAGTATGATGACTGTGTTACAAGCAGTATTCCAGGCCCCAGGATTAAAATGAGCTAAATGGAAAATATTCATTCTTTCATGAAGCTAATACCCAATAGAGAAAAATTACAATAAGAAATAAGACAAATTAAAAAATGAGGTAATGATTTCAGACCACAATAAGGACTATGAATAAAATAAAATAGGATAATGAGCCAAGGAATAACAGGCAGTAGGAAGTCTTGATGAGAAAGTCCCTCTGAGAAGATAACACTAAGCCCAAATGGTGAGAAAGAGCCAGATCTAGATTTGGGTGAACGTAATATCAGATATTAGGTGCTTTTCCCTTGCATAAAATTTTAACTCCAAAGCAAATTTGCAAAAGCATAGAAATAAAACTATATATATCCAATAAATAGAGCATCTAACTCAATGCTCTATTGAAACTGTGTGGCCATCCATTGAAACAAGTTATTTACACTTGTTTCAATGCAGGTCTCTCAGATTTTGCTTGCCTACAAGGACAGGGCCATGTGACATCTCAATTCTTCCAGCACTTTTGTCTATTTATACAATTATGAAACATCTTTTCCAACAAAACACAGTAATAATATCCCGGCTTTGCTTAGTGTGAACAGTCATATATCTATTAAGCTCACCCGTATTTTTGTCTCATTTGCCTAGGAGAGTTAGAGAAGTTTTGGGTTATGACATTAATATAAATTTAGCTCCTCTTATCACTGGTTAAATACAACCAGAATTTTCTTCTGCCTACACAGAAAACATTGTGAAGACTGGGAAGGTGGGACATAGTCTCCTCGTTAACCCTAAACTCCTGCGGGTGAACACTTTGTGCCAGGAGCATGTGCAATGCATTCAGCTAAAACTGAGAAGCTAAACAATGCAAAAATATTGCTGTTTAATAAGGGAGAAAAAACTTATTTTAATATATAATTTTCAACCCTTTGGCATCTTATTTTCAGAGGAATTTAAAATATAGAAGAGTAATGAAGATGCCATTTTTTGAATGTTTTTCAAACTACCCATTCCATTTCAGATATTGAAAGTGAATTATAGAGTTAATCTGTTTTTTTGAAAGTTTTGATTAAATGAAAATTTGTTCTTCCTTGTTCCTGCTGAACAAATAAACTGACAAAAACAAAAACAGATCTATGGGATATTCATTTAAAAGGTCACTGACATGTTAGCTAATTCTAGTTGCCCACAAGTTTTAGATCATCCCTGTATTTTCCCCACATCTGACAGAAGCTGGCCCTGTCATCTCTTTCTCCTTTTCTAGCTGGCAGTGTGAAATAAAAGATTCGTTATATCTCTCAGAAAAACTACTTGGCCTGCATTCTTTAACCTAAACTCTTTCCAGATGAGGAAACGGAAACCCAGGGAATTTTAAAATATTGCCTAAGAAATGTAATAGGAAGTTAGAGAAAGAGTTGGGACAAAGCCACATAAAAGTCTCCTAGGTCTTAGAATGCAGTCATGTTACACTTTGTAAAAGAAGACTGGATGGATTAATAAAATGCCTACAAGTACTTTAATAAAATACTGCTACTTATTATTGTTTATACTTTTCCTATTTCAAAAGGAAAAATAAACAACTTTAAGGCAACTTAGAATATACATTTAATGAGCATGAAAAAATGCAACTAAAACTAGTCAGATAAAGAGAACAGAGCAAAAGGAAAATAAACGTAGGAAAATACAATAAAGTAAAAAATGAGATTATTATAACGTAAGCTGTAAGAATCTGGAGTTTTTGGACATAGGTCAAAATTTAAGTCTAAGTTTTCTAGCAGCCAATACAAAGAAGGAAATTAGATAAGTACATGATTTAAAATAAAGATACAACAATTATTCAGGTAATCCACAAACAGTTCTGGTAAGGACATGAAGAGCAATTTTTTTTGTTCTAATATAAGGAGATTATCTAGAATACAGAGGGTGGATGGATGAATGGATGGATGGATGAGTCAGGCACTAATCTCAGTCAATAGAAATTTGATTGAGGATTCTGATATGCCTGAATTGCCTAAGAAGTTTTATTAATACACTGCAGTTTTAACTCATCACTTTAGGGAATGGCCTGGAGCAAAATTTCTCACATTGATTTCATAGGAATAAAAGAAATAAAGGTTTCTATAATCAAATGCTAGTTGCACACAAACAGGCTTAGATCCTGCAAGGCTTCTTAAAATCTTTAAAACTGTCAAAGTGCATTGGAAATCACCAGTTTGGGTGATTTGGGTTTTTAAAAACCTACTTAAATACAACCAGAGATTTATCAAAAAAAAAAAAAAAAATACTAGTAACATATAGAAAAAAACTTGGGAAATACTGTATCTAAAATGCCAAATGCTGCCTACTTCTCATCAGAATCTTAACATCTCATTAGGGAAATTTAATATGGTAAAATAAACGAAATACCAAAAGAAAAGCACTGCAAATATACAATTAATGACTGGTGATTGGGTATTATAATTTCCAGAAGGCAGGAGGAAAAAGTGGAGCTGGAGTTTTCATTGGAGAAGTAAAATCTCTTGTGTCAGTAAAAGAGGGAATTTGAGTTCATTGTATGGGATCTTTTTTGCTGGGGAAAGTAATAAACACACTCTCATAAGATGTCTTCATCCTGTGCAAAATAATGGATAATCCCCCAATATTTCCTTAATTCCTCAAGATTTGGTCGAAGTCCTTCTTTATCACAATGTCATCTCGTAGCACCATCAGCACACACTGAAATTAAATTCCTGTGATTTCAGAGGGTCTATTATTTATCCATTATGTAAAACCTGTATGTCTGTTACAAAAAAACTCATCTGACAAATGTTTTCTTTGTCTCTGAATGTAGAGGGCAGGCTTTATATACATCAGAAAATTCTATAGCTTGTCCTACTCCTGGTAGTGACATTTTGTGAATTTGATTTAATGATACTACACGATTGATTTGATTATATAAAAAATTTTATTGATGCTAAAAAAACAAATAAAAGACTCTTGACTGCATATAACTTTGAGAATTTAAATTGTGATATCAATCTAAAAATTAGGACACCTCCTTGTAAATATAATTATTGCTCAAATTTTAACAACAAGAAGGAAAACATGTACAAGTCATTCTTAATTGACAGTATGGGCTAATCTGTAACAATAATTGCTAACATATATTGAACCTACCGTGTAGGAGATACATGTTATCTCACTTAATTCTTCTAACAACTTTATATATGCCACTGCAGTCATTATACAGAAGGAGAAACGGTACCTTGGAGAATCCGAGTGACTTTTTATGGTCACATAGTCAGGAAATGATAGAATCAGGATTCGAATCTTAAGTCTGATTTCAAATACTGCCTTCATCCATTTGGGCTGCTATAACAAAAATATTATAAACTAGGTGGCTTATAAACAATAAACATTTATTTCTCATAATTCTGGTTGCTGAGAAGTTCAAGACCATGGTACTGACAGATTAGGTGTCTAGTGAGAACCTACTTCCTCACTGATGCTCACTTGACAAAGGGCCTAAGGAGCTCACTTCGGTCTCCTGAATAAAGTACTAATCCCATTCATGAGGGCTCTGCCCTCATGACACAATCATATCCCAAAGGGCCCATCTCCTAATATTATCACTTTGGGGGCTAGGATTTCAACATATGAATTTGGTGGGGAGACCCATCATTCTATTCAAATACAGGTTCTTTCTACTATCTTATCTGCTGCCCTCCAAGAATAAAGTAACTTTTTCTCTTAAAAAGTTTATTATCTTAACATTTGTTTAAACTGGTTGACAAAGTATAACCAACCTGATGAATTATAATAATGGCAAATAGGAAAACCACAAAATGTAATATGAAAAAATTCTACCAACAAACAAAAATAAATTAAAATTCTAAGTGAAAACTTTTAAATGCCAGAAAAGCAATGGCAACTATCTTTTTTTTTTTTTTTTTTTTTAAAGTCAAATTATCATTCTGACTTTAGGGAGGAGTTGTGGCTTATTTTAAGCAAATGTTTTCCATCATCTCAGGCTAAAAAGGCTGTTGTAAAAGAGCTGCTACCACCAACCAAGAAACAGATTTCATTTCACAAAAGAGAAAGAACCATTGCTCTCTCATCGATTGTTAAATCCACTTCATCCATCAATAGCAATTTCTCAGCAACTCTTGTATCAATAGTTTCCAGCTATCTTTTGGCCACCTGAGTTGATGCCTACTTTGAAAAACCTGTTTTTCCTGGTGAAGTTTGGTGTTTGCTTTGTATACAGTGAATGCTCAGAATTGTTAGAGTAGAAAAGAAATTTTTTCCCTTGACCTTTTAGGGTCCCTAGTTGTGTCCAAAATTATAACTGACAATGACAGATTAACAAGAGAAAGTATAAAATTTTTTATTAAATTTGTACGTGTACATAGAAGACTTCATAAGAGAATGAAGACCCAAAGTGATCAGAGCAGGAAGCTTCTACACATTTTAGATGAAGAAAAAATAAATTTGTGAAGAATTGACATGACAAAGGGGTGTGGCCTGGCGGTAGTAAATGGTGATGAAATAACTATGAAAATAAGGGATAGTTTGATGAGATTTATTTGCAGATTCTTCTGGTGTCTTCTCTGAACTGATGTGAGACTATCCTCAGTAAAAAAGAGAATTTATTTCTTGCTTCTAGCAGAAAAGGGAGAGCTTTTTCTGCATTTATTGCTTCTTAATTGACTTTACCTCCAAATAATGTTTATGTCAAAGAAGCAGATTTTGGAATGACATATTCTGGTTTCCTTTATTACTGACTTCTTGGTCACTTTGGTTGTCCTTTATATTTATTAATGTCACTAGATATTTAAAATGCACACACACACACTCACACACATAGAACATTCTCACTCAGCAATTTAATTTGAAAACTTCATGTTTTCTTCACTAGAGAGGTTATATCAAATTAAAAGACCTCAAGGAAAGACTAGGTATTAATTTTTCCTTATTCTAATAAAAATATACATATTGTAACAAAATATCAATACAAAAATCCATCACATGCGCTTGGAAAAAGTAACAGTTTGTCTTCGTTCTCAATTTAGGTGTCTTTTATTTAGTTCTCTTGCCTGATTGCTTTAGCTAAGACTTCCAATACTATATTGAATAAGAGTGGTGTGAGTAGGTACCCTTGTCTTGTTCCTGATGTTAGAGGAAAAGCTTTCATTTTTTTCACCATTAAATATGATATTAGCTGAAGATTTGTCATACATAGCCCTCTTTATGTTGAGGTACTTTCCTTCTATACCTATTTTATTAAGTGTTTTATTCATATATGGATGTTATATCTTATTGAATGCTTTTTCTGCATCTATTGATATATTAATATAATTTTTATCTTTTATTTATGTTGTGTGTCATATTGATCAATTTGCATATGTGACATAGATGTTGATGAATTTTTTCTTGCCATTGTAATAGTTTATTCTACATTTATCCTCACATTTGTCTGGATTGTCATATTTGTTTTTCCATAGAGCTGCAAAAGAGTTTCATCTCATATATAACCTCAGTGATCACGTTTGGAAGACACAACAAAACTAGGCTTTGTCACCAGGTTTAAAATTCCTATAGTTGCCAAGGAAGCTTATAACTTTTTTGGAATCCTCAGTTAAAATCTATCTGATTTTCCTTCAATGTGTGTACTACTTTCCAACGACTACAACAAATCACAAATGTGGTGGCTTAAAACAACAGAAATTTATCCTCTCACAGTTCTCCAGAGGTCCTAAATTAAAGTGTTGCCAAGGCCACGCTCCCACTGAAGGCTCTAGAAGAGAATCCTTCCTTTCCTCTTCCAGCTTCTGGTGGCTCCTGGGGGTTCTTGGTTTGTAGCAGCTTAACTTTAATTTCTGCTTTCCTCTCTGTACAACTCTGTGTCCACATCTTTTCTTTTCTCAATAAAGAAAACAATCATTGGATTTAGGGCCCACCTTAAATTCAGGTTGATTTCAAATTGATGATTTCTTAACTAATCACCTCTACAAAGACTCTCTTTTAAAAAGAGTCACACTGAAGTTCTGGGAGGACTTGAATTTCGACAGACACTATTTATTTATCCCACTGTAGTGTGTAAAATCCATATGGGAAAAAATTTAAACCATTTACATTATACTGACCCTCATGATTCGTGCCTCTTACATGTTCCGTTTTGAAATTTTGCTACCTTTGAGTTGTTTGCTTGTTTGTTTGTTTTGCTTTCCTTTTTGTGAGATGCATTAAGCACACAACTTATAACCCTCCTTTGGAATAATCCCCAAAGGTATGAAAATAATGGCAAATCTATATTTTTGTTCTAGGTAGTTGGAAGGCAGATACATTTCTCCCAAATGATCTATTGCACAAAGGGATAGGTGATCTGAGTTGAGAAAACAGACAGGCTGGTAGAATGTTTTGATAATTTGACCCTCTCCAAGAAACCTTGACACATGATGTCATGAACACATAATTTTGTAACCTTCCCAGTCTACAAGTTAAGTATTAGCAGAGTTCATCCCCCTACCTTGACCAATGCCAAAAACATTTTCAGTACCGTCTTTTGCTGATGATGTGGCTGCCACATTTCTCCCAAATGATCTATTGCACAAAGGGATAGGAGATCTGAGTTGAGAAAACAGACAGGCTTGTAGAATATTTGGATAATTTGACCCTCTCCAAGAAACCTTGACACATGATGTCATGAACACATAATTTTGTAACCTTCCCAGTCTACAAGTTAAGCATTAGCAGAGTTCATCCCCCGACCTTGACCAATGCCAAAAACATTTTCAGTACTGTGTTTTGCTGATGATGTGGCTGCCACTGAGTGACAAACAGAAACCTCTCATAGACTGACTCAGTTTCAGACTATTGCAGAGAATAATCAAATAATTAGGACATATCCATGGCATGTTTAATACAGGTTTGTTGATGATGTCACAGATATGTAACATTTTCTTGCATAGGGGTTCAGAACAAGCCTCCCCAAAATCTGCCATTTGGACATGTGAATTATTTTGAGCTGAAAGCAATCCAGATCCTGAGAACTCACAAGAAACTTTTACTTCTCCCTTAAAGAATTTAAATCAGGGGCCTTGGCCAAAGTAAGAGTTATCACCAGAAATAATTCCTTATGCTTTATCTATAGGACAAGGCAAACTTCTAACTACAAAACATCTTCTCTTCTTAGCACCCTTCAAAAACCTTTCTCCTCTTTGAAGCTCCAAAGCATCTTACCTCATCTTTAGTTCAGAATGTCATAAATACCTCATCCTCCCTTTCTGTCTCTGAACCTCTCATGCATATGGGGGTCTCTGACTCTCACATATGTGTGGGGTTCCTATACAGAGTCATGTCATTAAATTTGGTCATTTTCTCTTGCTAATGTGTTTCATGTCTATTTGACTATTGGACCAGCTGAGAGAACCTAGAGGTAGAAGAAAGTTTCTTCCTTTCCTACAGTTGGTGCTCTGAGCAGGATACCTTACCAGCTGGACACTGCTCACTCAAAAGCTGCTACAGTAGAAAGACCCTGGGAACTCTAGCATAAGCCAGCCAAGGTAAGAATTCTTGCCAAGTTAGACTCTTGGATCTCTGTCTGCAGAGTGGTAGATGCAGAGTGGTGAGAGTCTTTTTTTCTTTTTCTTTTTCTTTTTTTTTTTTTTTTTTCCTTTTCTAAATTTAGATTAGCAAGAGAAAATATTTATAAAACTAGTTTCTTGGGTGCAGCAACTTTTGGGTATTTGGTATGCGTACTCACAGGGTTTTGTTCTTTTTTCTCTTTTCTGTCTGGTTTCTCTTCTTTCATCTTGTTATATGTCTTGGGAGTCTGGCCTTATGACCAGTGAGAATATTTTCTCTCTGGCCTTCACTATCTCCAGGGTGAATGTACCATGGTGTACCTTGCTCTCTATCCAGTTGTGCTAAGTTTTCAAGGGCGTTTTCTGTGTCTATTCATTTCCTCCCAGAGATGGTAAAAACAGGGGTTTTCATTCTTGTTTTTCACCAGTTAGAGGATGCACGTGCATCTGGCAGGCATTCAAGTAGGCTGTGGTTCTGAACTGAAGGAATCTAAACAGCCCATTCAGAAGGGGTTGGGTGGGGTGATGTGATTTCCCTGTTTGGGAGTAAATTTTATCTGTGAAGGTTACATTTTTTAGCACCACTCTTTGAGAATGCTTCTTCTGTCCATAGTTAGGCTGTAAAAAAGCTTATTGCTTTGAGTGGCTACTAAAATCCTACTTGTCAAGGCCAGTAGGAGCCAATGGATCCTTTGAATTGGAAAAACTTCTAAGTCAAAAGAAAGAAAAAAGATTTTTAGAGAGCTCTCATATTTTTATCATGGTTAGTCATTAAGATTCTCTTAATAAGATGGAAGGACAGAAATTAGAATAAAAATAAAAGTACAATCAAACCCCTTTCCATTTGCCTTCAGACATTTATAGTTAAAAAAAAATAAAAGATAAAAGATAAAAAAGAAAACCAGGACATTAGAAGCAATATTGTCTTGTAAGAAGAAAAAGGAAAGAGAAAGAATGGAAAAATCTTATTTAAAAGCAACCTACAATTTTTATGTCCTAAGAGATTGGCTTAGTAACAGTCAGGTTGGTAGCTCTAAAATATAGCCACATAGAAAAACTTCTACCAGTAAAAGACAGCTTTATCCTCAAAATTTTATTCCAACTGCATTTTGATTCAAATTTGCATACACAGAGTGGTAGAAATAAGAGCTAAAGAGATTGTCATGTAGGTCCCTGAGTGTCCCTGGTCAGGGGTACACTGAAACCACAGATATTTGTTGGGATTATCTCTTTAATTCTGAGAAAACAGTTTCCTAATTCTATTGTTTGGTTTGACTCTTTGATAGCTTCTCATTACTCTGTAAATGTCCATAAACTCGCTCTGCCATTTTTTTTTTGGTTTGCAAATTATGTGCTTTCTGAGACAAAACATAGCAACACAAATATTTAAATTGCCCCTATGTTTTCCAACCTCAACTGCTGTATTTAATATAAAGCCACAAAAGGAATATGATTATTGATGAAAACTGGGTCTACCCCAAGGACTCCTGCATACTCAACTTGTAAATGGAGCAGACTGAGAAATCAAAAGTATAAGCTGAAAAAGGTGGGTAAGAAATAAAATCCTCAGAACAGCTACAACTTTCGTTTCTAAAGTCTAGAAATTAGCAAAGGGAAAGGGAAATTTTCTTTTCTGTTTGAGAAATTTGATTTCCAATATTTACTTGGATATAATAGAAGTAATGCAGTTTTTATTACTTAGGAATAATTTGTATGAGGGAGTCAAATAGTTTAAAATACTACTATATACTAGAATTATTTGATGTTCTTCAAAATGCCTCAATAAAGATCGATGTTCAATACAAGGTCCATCTGCCATAATCACATAGTATATATTTCAGTTAAGAAAGTAAGAAGTTTCCTGTTTTGCAGGATGATGGGCTGTTTACTAAACCAGTTCTAATCTTTCTCACAGTGACACATCATCTTGTTTCTTCACCATTTGTCTCAAATTACACTTTTTAAAAGCCTAGCAAATGACCGAGGATACTCTAGAATAGCCAAAGCAATTGTCAAAAAGTAGATCTATATTAAACAAGCTAATTTTTGACAGATAAAATTAAAACATATTTTTCAGGATAATGGTTGCAACCAGCAATATTTCACTTAGCCAGTTACTGGTTCTGAGATCACTTTTCCCCTTCTATCAGCGTGGGTCTCTGTATTAGGAAAACTGACATGTGCCCAGAGACTGAAGTGTCCTTATGTCAGAGTCAATTCTTCATGTGTGTTGTGACTAATGGCTAAGTAATATACGAAAGAGTATTAGTAAACTTATTTTGCTAAAGAATAATAATAACAGTATTTTTTTTATATTTCTGATTTTTCACTGTGTCTATACCAATTACTTTATATATAGTACTTAATTTGATATCAAAAACAATAGTAAGTGGGGCTACTATAAAATTTTAGTCAAAATTCAAGCTAATCAGATTAATACAAACTTTCTACTTAGTGTATAATTTCTGCAAAATAATCATATATAATTTGTAATTGTGTCCTAACATTTTACAAATGAAATTGAATCCCTTAGAAAATGTTCATAAGTGCATTTTATGTATTATCATATATCCATGACTTAATCTTAGCTATTTGATTGAGACTTATGAAGTATTTAATAATGATTTGATGATAAGTAATACTTGAAATGTTTCAGAAGTAAATTAATGCTGATTAGTTGATGAAAATAATACTTCTTGAATTGAAATAAAGGATACAAAAGTTAATTCACCTAATTATAAACATTTATGAGACTATTAAGAATTCATTTCCTAAATGAAAATTTTAGACAGTGTTTAAAACTCTCTCAATATTTTATCATTTACCACATCACTACTAAATCACAGAATAATAAAAATAGCTAGTATGAATCGAGTACTCATCATGGTGCAAGCCATTCTCAGGTATTATCTTATTTAATATTCACAATAAACTCAGGAAGCAGGGACTTCTGCTCCTATTTGACAGCACAGGAACAAAGGGTTAGAAAGATTAAGAAACTTGGCAAAAATCACACAGGTTACAAGAAGTAAGATCTGGACCAGAAGTCAGATCTTTACATTCCAAAGGCCAGTTTCATCCTCTGAACTGTACTGCAGCCATCTCTTGGCAAAAGAATTCTCTATATCTTCTACAGAAAAACAAAAATAAATTAAGCCAAAAGAAAATTCATAATATATATTGCTCTGAAATTTTTAGGGCCACCTTTACTGGTGTTAACAATCAATGTCAATAAACATGATTGGATTGATTATCAATAGTCTTAAAAGGATAAATTCACTTCCTAAGGAGGTGGAAGATAGATTACTTAACTACTAATGCAACTTTAAGCATTATGACTAAATAACCAACTGAAGTTAATTAGTTATGTATCAAACCATATGAAGCTGTGGAAGATACTCTCAGCTGTACAATATACCACCTCAGGACTAAGATTAGCTGAAGAACAGATTGTTCTCAGAAGAATCAGCCTAATTTTGTTCATGATATCTAAGGGACTTCGTGATTGTTCAGAGAGAAAGAATATTTTAAAAATTACAGGTTTTTTTTAAAGATTATCAGTTGTCGTAAGCAACCCATTCAATGCAGGTTGATTTTGAAGTTGGAAGTAACAGCATATAAATATGATGGCACTAATACATTTGCACTAACAAGAAGCATTCTATGAATAGAATTAGCATATTCCCATTAGACCCATGCAGTCAAAACTTCTACTTCTTGATCCCTAAATAAGTCATATAAGTCAAGAAGAAATTTTATGTATTATATAAAAAGGGTAAACTGTTTAAATGTATGCAAGATGTGTTTTTTACAGATAGCATTAAGCTTTCTTAACACATTATTTTTTTTATTTAATTATCTTATGGGCAAAACTTTGAGGACTCTTGGAAAAGATAAAGCTCTGCCTTTCAAAGACACCACTGCCATCTTCCAATGACCGAAAGAAGTTTGACCGCGACTTTGTCATCTCTACTTCCTTTCATGGGGTACATAATATTGTTCGAAACAGAAGCAAAATTCACAAGGTGATATGGCTGGTGGTGGTCTTGGGCTCGGTCTTACTGGTGATATGGCAGATCTATAGTCGCCTGGTCAATTACTTCACGTGGCCTACCACGACATCTGTAGAAGTCCAGTATGTGGAAAAGATAGAGCTTCTGGCTGTGACATTTTGTAATTTGAACAGGTAAAAATTACTCTTTTAATAATAATGTCTCTATAACTTTGGTAGTATAACCTTTCTTGGATGACTGAAATAGAGTTTTATTATGCAATATTTAACATATGCAAAATCATTTCAGTACTTAAGTTATACTTAAACACGCAAATTGAGGGCTCAGAAAGCTTACTAATTTCTTCTTTCACTTACTGTTCTTTTCTTCCTTCCTTTAATCCTTCCAGAATTATATAGTAGGCAATGCACCAAATCCTGTGGTTTAAATAGATGTAAAAGTCTTGATACTTGCACTTTACAAGTTTGTTAATCAGTGAAAAAAAGAGAGACACAAACAAACAATCACAATGCGATATGTATGGTAACTGTACGATACAATAAAGATATGGGCAAGGACTCTGAAAGCACAGAGAACAGGTGACAGTTTTTGTCTGGGGCATCATGAAGTCTGAGGATTAAAGAATGATAAGACACTTTCTAGATGGAGATGAGGAAGAACCTGAAGAGAGAACTACTGTGCTAAAGTACGCACATTCGAGATGCTCTGGTGTGTATATGATAAGATATTTAATGAAATAGAGGCAAGGCCATTTTCATAATGTTTGACGTGTGCAGCCTCACAGGGTCCTGAGCCCAGAAGAGTCTCACACTTAGTTTAATGTTCTGTTGTCACTGTTTTGAGCCCTTGAATTCAACTTCCTCCAGAAAACTGCAGTTCACTGAGTTTTTCCACACCATGTGTACTTGGAAAGCGCGGCTTTTCCCAGGAAGCCTTTCAGGAAGTCCTGTAGTTGGTAATGGTCAAGCCTGAAAGATCATATACAGCATTTTCACCTTGCGGGGGCGGCAGTGGGAAAGATCAAAGGTTCCTTAAGAACCACCACTTATCAGCTTTTTGACCGTGGACAAGTAACTAACCTTCTTAGCTTTAATTTTTGTATGTATAAAATGATATACTATTATCTACTTCACATGTTTGCTATTGCATTAGATGAGGTAACACATACACTATTTTGTCTCACTGCTGAGACGTTCTTTGGACAAGAGCTCAATATATAGTCACTATTACGGCATGTTTCACAAGAATTTAAGAAATATATCAAGGTCCCCAAAGTAAAAACAAACCAGTACCCCCAAAAGATGTTTAATACTATTGCCTCATACTATTTTAAATTGTATGTATTCTAACAAAAGCAAAGATTAGTTGCTGGTATATCGTATTAAAAGAAAATATATGTACCATTTCCAAAATGGGAGTGTAAGGAGCTCCACAAACCCTCTCCTCACAGAAACAACTATAACTGCTAATAATTTATTTTAGCTAAAGCATTCATTTAAGAGTTAATCCTACAAAATATATACAAAACTCAATAGCCATAAACTAATAACCCAATTTGAAAATGTTATAAGTACTTGAATAGACATTTCTCTAAAGAAGACATACAACTGGTCAATGGATACATGAAAAGGTGTTCAACATCACTAGTCATCAGGGAAATGCAAATCAAACCACAATTAGATATCACCTTGTTTTTATTAGGATGGCTATTATCTAAAACCATGAAAAACGATAAATACTGAAGAGAATGTGAAGAAAATGAATGGAACGCTTATACAGTGTTGGTGAGAGTGCAAAATTGTTCCTTCTCTATGGAGATTTCTTAAAAAGTTAAAAATAGAACTACCATATGATCTAGCAATCCCACTTCTAAGTATTTATTCAAAGGGACAGAGGATTATTAGAATCAAGATCTCAAAGATATATTAGCACTCTCAATGTTCATTGCAGTACCATTCATAATAGCCAAGATATATAATTTAAATGTTCGTTGACAAACAAATGCATAAAAAAATGTGACATATGCATGCAATGGAATATTTTTGGCTTTTAAAAAGAAGGCAATCCTATTCAATGAAATAAGCCAATCAAAGAAGCACAAATACTGCATGATTCCATTTATGTGAGGTATCTAAAATAGTCAAATTTATAAAATCAAGAGATCAATGTTGGTTGCCAGGGATAGAGGGGAGGGGTAAATGAAAATGAGAAGTTACTAATCAACAGGCATAAAGTTTCATGTATGTGATACAAATAAGTTCTAGAAATCTGCTCTAAACATCATATCTATAGTCAACAATACTGTATTGTACACTTACATTTAAGAGGATATATCTCATGTTAATGTTTTTACCACATAAAATAAATTTTTTTAAGTTAACAGGAAATAAGAGAATCATTGTTTCTACTAAATTATTAGAATATAATGAAATGTACCTAAATATATTACAAAACAACCATTAAAAGTACACGAAAATTATCCTAAGGAAAAACAGCAAATGAAGAAATATTTATTCAAGAAAATCTACTAAATCTCAATAACAACATCAAGAGTCTGTAGAACTTAAGCCACAAACCACTCTCTTCCTCCACTTTTCCATCTCGGCTTGAAAGAAGCTAATTCTAAGTGAGTTTGGCCAAGACAGGAGGCTGTCTCCTCCCAGTTTTTTTTCAAAGGCTACAGCATGCCCCAGAAGATGCAGGCTAGGAAAGGCAGGTTACCAGAGTTTTGCATCGAATCTAGCTCTATGTTGCAGAGGCTAAATTTCAGATGAGTGTAGTTAAGAGGTTGGGGGTTCCTTCATGTGACTCCTATTTACATTGTGGAAACTCTACCTCAGGCGTATTAGACTGAGATGCTCAATCACCTGCACCCCAATCTGCTCACAGGGTGGAGGTTCCACAGTGAGAGAGGCAAGTTCAGGAGAGCAGAAACTACTACCTTCCCAGAACCTGGCTTGTAAAGATTTTTGTTCAGTGGGAGAGCAGCCCCTAAGGACAAAAAACTCTGAAGCTCTCCCTAATGGAACTCTGCCTATAATAGTATGGTGAAGTTCAAGTGTAAGAGAACTTTCAAAAATCATAAATATTTTGGTGGTAAACAATTAAGAGGAGCCTAGTAGCTCCATGACAGCAATAAGCTAAACGACAGGCTGGCTACTTTTCTAGTTAGAATCCAGGAAAGAGACACACAAGAGACCTCCTGGGGTCAAAAGAACTCTGTAAGACTGACATCAAAATAAATTTAAGGGGCCAAATTTAATTGAATCAGACTATAGAGCAATTTATGCCCCAGGGTATGAAGTGAATGGAGTTGAAAAAAATATTTTTAAAATACTGAGCATTAACTCCCCAAATTTGCAAAAAAAAAAAAAAAAAAAAAAAAGCGTTTATCTACACATCCAAAAAGTTTAATGAACTTTAAGCAGGATAAATACAAAGAGATTAAAAGCTAGGCACGTCACAATGAAAACATTGAAAGCCAAAGAAAAAAGAGATTCAGTATTCTAGAAATTATCATTGTGGAATAAAAAATTCTTAATTTAAGAGAATTATTCTTTCTTAGGTGACAACTAAAGCATCACCAGTACTGTAGGAATGACACCCTCAACTCCCAAAGTCTAATTTTACAGATAAATTCTTTGGACATCAGTTCATGAGTATCTCATACGACATTGTTGATAAAATTATCGACAGATCAGAGAAAGAACTCAAGCTGTCTACTGTCTGGTTCTCAAAGCCAAAGTTCTTCAAACTTTTTAGGAGTTTTGAAAAACTATATATGCTACTTGCATACTTTAAAATGATATCTAAGTTTTTAACCGTAACTTTAAATAAGTTTATGTCTTATTTTTAGATCAATAATATTGTAAATTTTATGACAAAATAGGATAAAGATGGACTGCAACAGGAATAAATATTTTGCATGATTCCATAAAAATTTAAGTACTTTATTGAATAAAGTATATTGAAATAAAGTATGTAAATTATTATCTGTAGACTTTATATAAATATTTCTATTATCTGGAAGACTCACAGAATAACTCAGTTACATTTAAAATAACAAATTTTGTTGTATTACTTCAGGTCTTCTTAATTTAGAAGACCCCATGTAAGGGCCAAAATACCTTGATTTTAGTGCTGAGCTTCACCCCAACCAGAAATATGGGCATAACAGGGTAAGAGAAAGCGAAAAGAGACTTGATTAGCTTTAAGAATTAATCAAGGCTCCACTGAAGCAAGCTACAATTTAATTATACCCCCTTAGGAGCTCTGAGCTTGTTACATACAAGTATGCTTTATATGCTAAGATTTTGTGTTACGTGACAGGTAAATACTCTTTTATAAACAGGAGAAGGAATATTGGGAATGCAGACTCAAATTTTTAAGATGAGAGGATCTGGAAATTTATTCTCTTAACATTTTCTGTTCATGAGTACCCTCAGGCACATGCCCATCCCAGTTTGAAGACCATTGTTCAAACTGTATTGCCTTCAATTCACAAGAGCAAAAGTAAGGCTTAATTAGCATTGCAATTTACTTTAAGTTACTAACTAGTGACTGGAAAAGAGATCTGCTGACAGATCCTTATTCTTAAACTCCTTGTGCTAATCTACCTTGACAGCAGAAATGGATCCCTGAGATGAGGAAATTTTGCCAAGGGACTGGATTATTAGGAGGGATTTACTTTCACCATGGTACCAGGGGCCTATCCAGGGTATATGGCATCTCAGAGCAGATCGTTTTTTAGCAGTCCCCTACTCCATATGACAAAATTATTTTCAGTAACAATCATAAAATTAAATAAATGATAACAATGACCTACATGTACTATTTCAGTAAAACATGTTTAAAAATTAAATAAGTATAATACAAAAATAGGGAAAAAGTAATGCATTAGTATTTTTAAGATTAATGTATATTTGAAATAAAAAAGAAAGACTTTAATACATTTTTTGGCAGTGATGAATAATAGCTTTGTGGTTGCCATTTTTCAGCCTTTTTTCCTGTACATTTGTCAATAGTTTCATCAAAATTAACCTTAAGTATTCACGTTTAGGAGACAGCATAGCAGATTGTTAGTCTAGCTTCACTCACAGTTGATTGAAGAATACTTATTAATTTTAATTTGTAAAGCTTCTTTCATATGAAACAATGGCTATATAAGACATTTAGAAGAACACATTTGGCAGAAATTCATAAAAATCACATTTCACAATAAATTATTATTCCCAGAACCTATGGCAAATTCACAATAAATTGCAATACTGTTCATGACTTTATTTCGGGGAGATCAATTTTAGTGGGTTTCAAATGTCTCAGTGTCAAAAATTTACTAAAATATCTTCACCACATAATTCATCTTAAATTTCCATTATATTTGGTAAAAACAACTCCTGAGATTTGTTTTCGTCTACTGATATCAGAAAAAGATGACTGGAAGTAGTACTAATGTCATTTGATCATGGTTTTAAGGTGAGTAATTCAAGTTGTTTCTTCATCTTTACAATAATTATTGTGTTTCTTTGTTTATTCCAAATCCACTGTTTAAATGCAAAAATATATGTTAAAGGATTTTAAATAAAAGATGGAATCGTGAACATGGTTCCATAGTGTAGCAGTTAGCAAGTCTGCTTTACATGCAGAAGGTTCTGGGTTTGCTCCTCAATGGAGCCATGGTCCATGGTCTACAACCATGCCACCCTGAACAAGCTCGATGTCTGATCTCGGAAGCTAAACAGGGTCAGACCTGGTTAGTACTTGAATAGGAGACCACCTAGGAAGACCATGTGCTGTAGGCATAAATAATAATAAATAATAATAGTAATAAAAAGATAGAATCATAACTCTCATGCAAATATAAAATGAACACATGTCGAAGATTTTATTAGTTACTGAGAGCATTGTAAGATGTTAAAATTAGCTGGCAGGAGAATGCAAAAGCAGACATTTTCCCATATTTTCCCTCTACAAACAGTGATTTATAAAATGTAAATTTCTTATTAATACATGGTAGAGTTAGATTTGTTTTAGTGGGCCTCAATAAAGAGTCGAGTTAGGCATCAACTTGGACATCAGATAAAATATTCATCTGGGTGATATAATTTGGGGAAATGTACTTTAGAGGCATTAACATACATATGGACAGATTTAGTCATTGGTTATTAAACTGTATAAACAGATGAATGTATTTTTACTATTATTCTCTTTTACTAACATCATACCAGTATGTTAAATAAAAGAATAAGGCAAACTATAACTAAGATATCAAAAAATATATACTTGGAAGGGTTCCGAAGTTTGAAGTTGAAAATAAATTCAGAGCAAAACATTTTGGTTTTATGCTGAACAATACATCTCACAAAATTTTTCACTTCCTTCATTCCAAATACTGTTAGATTTTCTTCATTAATTTTAATTCATCTACTTAAATTACCCTCGTGTTCTCAACTATTATTAGTATAATAAAAAAAAACATTCAAAAATATTTTTAAATGCACCCCTCCCCTTTAACCTTTTTAGTCTATTGTATTTATACCTCTTATACATGTAGTAATTCCTTCATTTTTCTGAATAATTATTTTAAAAATAATCCAGTGAGCATTGCAAGAGGCGTTATTAACTCCACCCGTGTGGGGTTCCAAAGTCGCAGGATCTGCTGTGGAGCACATCCTTTCAGTCATTCAGAGTTAGAAAGCCAAAGTGGGTTAAAGGTCTGTCACTCAATTTAGGACTAATACCGGTCTTCTCTCCCAAATCCATTACTAATGTAGACTATTAACTCCTCAAAAGATCAACAGAATCACTTTGACAAAGAAAAATTCTGTTGTTAGATATATTATAGTTGTAGAATACCACGAAGATGGAAGGTTAGGTATATCTCTAAAGAAAGGCAAAGTCAGATGAGGATATTTGTAAGGTTCTAGAGCCTGGGTTTGTGGCTTTATGACAGGCCTTGCAAGGCTCGAAACTGGTTAAGTGAAGTGTTAGAGGCTGATCATGAAAGCAGTTTCTTATCTCTAAATTAATATATGATGTTAGTTTTTTTTTTCTTCCATTTTCGGTTTTGTGTTTGCCCTATCTTGACTGAAAAGAATTTAATACGGCATGTCTGAGAAAGAAAAAATACATAAAAGATAATATAAAAGAAAGTGAAAATAAAATACAAAGTTTGGGACCTAAAGAAAGCCCAGGAGTGAGGTTACACACAAATCACATACCACGTGGCCCTCCCTGCACACCTACCAAGAGTGGATCATACATTTCATTTCATGTTTCTAGCAGTCAATTTGAAGAGAGAAAATCTGTTTAGTTTCAAAATTTATAATACCAAATACTAATCACATTTTAAAAGGAATGTAAGGTATGTAAATAAAGAACCATGCATAATTCAAGGCAGAAATTGCTCAGCGAAATAAGAGAATAACAAATTACTTATAGTAGTTAGTTCAAATAGATTAATTCTGCTTTGATTGTCAGGAAAACACTTTGCAGTAATAAAGCATATATTTAATGAATATTTACTTAACACTTACTATACTCTAGGTACTCTTCTCGGTGTTTTAGAAAAGATAAATTGACCACCAAATAACATTCTGAGGGAGGTTATATTAACATACACCAACTTTAGAAGTAAGAAAACCAAGTCACAGTAAGATAGAATTTGCTAAGTTGTACTATTAAGTGGCTGTAACAATCGTGGCTCAGTCATAGAAACAGAACCACTATGAGTGACATAAAACAAGGAGTGTATTATAGGGATTAAGCCTCACTGAATCACGGAGCCTGGTAAGCAGTCTTTGTAAGACCATTGCCACTGTTTCTGTTCAGGTCCTGAAGTCAGCAAGGTCGGCAGCCAGAAAGGAAGATAAATTTTAAGTGGAGGAAAAGAATACAAGCTGGAAATGTGTGTCTCTCTTTTTACTATCACTCATCTTAATGGTGACCTGCAGGATAAATTGACATGTTCTCCAAGTTGCATGCTCTCTTGACCCTGAATTTGAAGAAGCTAAAAGAGGAGATTGGACAGGAGCTGGAGGAAATACAGTCCTGACTATTGGCCCATACCACGAGTTGAGTCAAGAGAGCAACCACAATGTGTGGGAGTGACCATAGCTTCTGCCCTACAATGACCTTCAGATTGAAAGCACATACATACAAGGAAGGAGATATCGGGAATTATAGTTCCAGCATAGCCATGCAGACACAATAACATGGTGGAGATGTGATCTGAACCCAGAAAGTCTGGCTCCTAAGTCTATATTCTTGACAACTATACATTTCTACCTGTCCCTTTATGCTGAGTCCTTTTGAGGATCCATCAGGATGTATTCAGATCAAGGTCTGAGATGTATTTCAGGTAAACGAAATTATATGTATAAATACAAGGTAAATTGCAGGATGCAACAAAGACCTCTTAGAAATCCAGTTTTGCTTGAATGTATTATGAATAAGGGAGAGTGTAGGAGAGAAGCTGGAAAAGTAAATAGGGTTTAGATATTTGGTCTCTGTCCTCTAGATAATGACAAGTTTTCATTATTCTAAAGAATATCTTTATTCTTACTAATAGGTTCCAAGCAGATGCCATAGCCAAATTTAGTGTTATTTTTTTCTTATGGAATATTGTATCTAAAGTTCTCCATCTCCAGGAAATCAATGTGAATTCCACTAGCGCTAAAGAGGCTATTGATTTTCTTGAAAGTCAACAAAACTTCAGCATTATAGAGTTTGTCAAGAAAAATGGTTTTTATCTCAATAATAGCACTTTGTTGGAATGTGACTTTTTTGGAAAGCCATGTGGCTCACAGGTAATGATTTGATATTTCTTCAAATATCAGCAATATAATAAGCTACTTTATTGAACTGTTTCACTTTAAGATAAAGTTTACTCCATGGGCAATTAATTTATATTTCTCAGAGATTATGTTTCATTAGCTCAGGCTGATGATATTAGGGAGTGTGGAATA
This sequence comes from Eidolon dupreanum, assembly GCA_028627145.1. Lineage (NCBI taxonomy): Eukaryota > Metazoa > Chordata > Mammalia > Chiroptera > Pteropodidae > Eidolon > Eidolon dupreanum. The sequence goes on along the minus strand of CM053512.1, from coordinate 28,583,735 downwards.
CATATGGGCCATATTTCCTTTTTCAAATACTTAGATAAGAAAAGGTAGAAAACAGCAATATTTGGTTACTGTTCTTGAAGGTAGTTCTTCCAAAAGAAACACAAATTTAACACAAGAGGATATTTTAATTTTTTCCATTCAGCATATTCCAAGATAGCATTTTCATTATCATTAAACAGCTAACACTCTGCTTTAATGCTGGTGGAATTATATTAGAGACTATAGAAAATGAGAAGACCTCAGCATTTGACTATAAAAATCATATATGTATTTCTCTAACAAGTCATAAAATCTTGGATCTATTTATATAATTAATCTACACTTAAGATAAAATGTTTGAAATATCTGGAAGCTCTTAGCAAAGGATATGCAGGCAATTTATCTCCTTAGTTTCTGTATCAGCAAATCTGTAGCACATGTCTTTAGGTTATTCTAAGCAAACTCTACAAATTCATGTTTCTGGGACACCCTTCCTTATCCTGTTGATAGCCATTTTTCTCATACAGTAAACAGAGAAGACATCTGAAAGAGATGAAACTGCTCTAAACTCTTAATTTGGAAAAGAAGCTCTTCTCTGTTGCTTCTTGTTTACTAAAGTGTTTAAACTCTTCATCAAGGAATTTTGCATTAAACATGACTTTTTCAGTTGCAAATTATAAAAACTTAACTCCGATAAGCTAAAGAGTAAAAGGAATGAATCAGTTTAAGTAACTGGAAACACTAAGTGGGACTAGCTTCAGAAAAAGCTCTGCCAAGGGTCTCTGAGACTAGTATTAACTTTCTGTTTCTCTTTCCATCTCATTACTCCAACTGGCTTATTTCTGTATGAGTTCTCACACAGAACCAAGATGGCTGCTGACTCTAGTCTCCCATTATCATTTACTAATTCACTTACTAATTCCATGCAAGACTCTGATTAGCTCTACTTGGGACACATATCCATTCCTGAGCCTAATCTCTGAGAGGAGCCAGTAAGGTATTAATACTGGCCCAGCTTGTGTCACATGTGCACCTCTGTAGTGCAGGTGGTTGAAGGAGGAGGGTCAAATAAGCAGAGTAATGTGAAAGTTGCCCCACCATAACTATGTAGGGTGGGGGGAGGGGTGGCCCTTAAAGAAAGAATGCTGAAGGAGTTCTCCATAGGTAAAAATATGTTTCCATGGATCCTTAGTAAATATAAAACAAATAACTTTTAAAATAATTTGTGCTTCTTTCCTCCGCTGTGTCTTCCCATGGCACAGCATCCTCGCTCTTTATCCAGATGCCCCATTCCATTGTACTTCTACTCTCAGCTTTCAAGTCCACTCCCTGGACCCTTCCACCTTCTTTGGCCTCCAGGCAGCCCATTCTCGTCCTCCTCCACGTTGCTATACTTTCTTGCTGCCAATTTTACCAACCTCCCTTTTCCTATTTGAATAGTGTCCTCACACCCTCTCACAGCCATGATCCTCACCTACTTGATCCACCACAAGCAGCCCATTCTCCTCCTCCCCCACTCTCACCCTGGACAGTCTGTTTGTCCACAGCAGGGCTTTGGGTCACCAGCAAGCTCACTGCTCCTGGGACCTTGGCTGCTGTCAAGCTCACTGCCCAGCCAGGCTGAGGTAACCAGGAACTGGGTCTTTGGGGTAGAGGGTTGGGTAATATTTTATTAGGTCTGGCTGGCCAGCACCTCAGAAGGCAAGGCTCCATGTCCCCTCCACCAACCATGCTGCCAGGCACAGTCCCTTTCCTCCTGAGGCCAGAAAGTCAGAGGGCTGAGGAGACCGAGCTAAGTCCAGGTGTGCGGGACACAAAAGAGAAAGAAAAAAAAAAGTTTTGAATACGTGCTAAACTATATATGAAAACTGTCTTAATTAGATAAGCACATATAATAATGTGACTAGTGCATATTATTAAAAAATGAAAACTCGTTGAATACAAACATAAATCACTAGACTGTATTCTTTCTGATATTTCTGCATTCTCATGTAGACATCTGTGATTTAAGGGGAAACAAGTATAGCAATTTAAATTTAGAAGTGATCAAAATACCAAACTGATTGTATTTTATTTGGTTCATTTCCATGTTGCAGGATTTTGCACATGTCTTCACTGAATGCGGAAATTGTTTTACTTTTAATCATGGTAAAAATATCTAAGCAATGAAAAAAGTGAACATCTCTGGAAGAGGCTTAAGCTTGCTCTTCATTGTCAATCAGGTATTGCATTATCTTAAACCCAGCCAAATTTTACTTCAAACGTTTAAGTGGATGAGGCTTTCAAAAGATCTGATGAGAATATTTTGTCCTGTCAAGTTGATCCTACAATTTGGATATTATTTTAGTTTTTGTTTATTTAGTCTAGAGTCCTATAGATGCAAATATGACTTAGAGATTAAAAAGACAAAATTTAGAGGCATAACCTGGGCATTTCTAGCTATACTACTGACAATCATTATTGTGACTCTAGGAAATGGTCATGCCACAAAATAAGAAAATCAAACATTTCTAAGTCACATTGTACGTAATTAATTTTAAATGACACTTTGCATTTTAAAAATAGTTTTTTATATTTACATATAAATAAGGCAATACATTTTAGAAAGCAGCCATGCATACATATTTGACAAACCATAGAATCTATAGTCTAAAGGTGATGAAAAAAATAACTGCTATGTAAAGGATGTTTTATAAATGGACTTAGTCTAAATCTAGTTTCTGAAAATATGTAATTGATCTAAAAAGTTCTAAGTATTTAAGTTTTAGATGTCCAGAAACCAGTGGTGCTACCTTCAAGAGTACCTGATAGAGCTCTCATTCAAGGTTAATTCTCATTCAAGGTTAATTCTCACCTTCTGTTTTTCACAATCAACTTAGTATTACACATTTAGTGGTATTAGACTCCGCTGTTGTGGTTTTATAAATGAATATTCTGAAATGCTGATGAATTAAGTATCCAAAATTTCACAATTAATGACAAAGATGAGAAATAAATTTAGTCTCCCTGAATCCCATCAAACTATCCTACCTCCCAATACAAGTGAACGAAGTCACCGCTTGCTCTCAAAGGATTTCTCTTAAAGTACATTGCATAGCTTCTTCTTATATTACATTCAAAATACTTTTCTTTACATTTAAACACAACACTATACAGTGTAATGAGTGTACCCATGTTCATATACCTATTTAATTAGTATTTTCAAGTTATTCAAATATTAGTCATATGGTCATTTCAAATATAATATTATAAATCTTACAAGCCAGAATTTCCCAAATATTTTTAGAATGCAATTAAAATCTGTAAATTTAACACAATATACCATAAGTAAATAATGTAAATGTCACTGAACTATTTCTTCACATTAGCCAGTTAAGAATTTCTTAGAGTCATAACAGGCCAGAGAAAAATAGGGTCCCGAGTTACAAATGGAATATTAATCATGTTTATTAAATGTGATTACAAAAGCATTTGTTCTATTCCAAGAAAAATCTTCATATTCAATCTTTATAGACTGAATTTACAACTAATAGCAAAGTCGCCAGAAGTTTAGTCTTAAATTTCTTCATCTAACATAAGATTTATAAACCAGGGCACTGGTATTAAATAATATAAGCCTTCACTCTTCTGGGAAAATTTGAATTTTAAATAAGGCTAGAGATTTTAATTACAAAGAGAAGAGAGCCAAACCATTTTCTAAAACAAATGAAGCAAAAAGAACAACCAAGGAGGAAGCAGCAAAAATGCAGCTAACTAAGGAGAGAGCCAGGGAAAATCAGATAATTGTAATGTATGCTAATGCATTCATCTAAGGTGAAAAGTGATCCATGGAAAACTGGCAAAACCATAAAATGTTATTCAGCCATAAAAAGTATATCTTAGGTGTTTAATTTTTATAGATTGTCTATAAAAAGAGATTAAAGACTGACATGGAATATTTTAACTTAAGTCAAATGCTTTCATCTGATGTTAAAACTAAATCTCAAACTTGTATAAAATTGATATCAACTTGTAATTGGGAGGTAGGTGTATTTTTATTTCAGGAGGAATTCACTGATGACCCCACCCTTGGTTTTGTTGATGCTGGGATCATCTTTGTTATTCATTCACCGAAGAAGATGCCACAGTTTGAAGGTACAGGTTTGTCGTCACCTGTGGGAATGCATGCATGTGTAACAATCCACCAAGTGAAGGTAAATACTCGGAAAACATATGGTTTGAGGGAATTAAGTGGGGTAGTGAATGTCTATATGCATAAATAGTATTTTTTGTTAGAAACCTCTTTCTTTCATGCCTTTAGAGCACTGCTGGAAATTCCACAGTTTTATTTCAGATACTTTTCCTTTACTAGCAGGTACCTATTTTGTAAAAACAGTGAATTCACATATACAATGTAAGTAAAAGCTGGGAAACCTAGCAAATCCAAGGTAACTTTAAATTTCATTAGAGATGGGAAGGCTCAATGAATATGAAGAAATACCTGTGTTGCTAAACTCTGCATTTTCTCTATGGTAACATTGTGAAAAGAAGAAAAATAAAAAATAAGTGGAAAGAGCAAAAATCTTGGAGTCAGACATGTCTGCCGGTTTTCCATTTGCCAGTTGCTTGGATGACATTTCCTTTTCAGAGTTATTATGAAGTTCAAAGTTATTATGAAAATCACATGAAGAAAGCACTGACCATATTGCCGGGTGCTCAATAAAGGATATTTTTGGTAATGTTGTTTTGTAAGTGAGCTGATTAAAATGCTAACATATCATTTCTATAAAGGATAATATCCTTTTTATATGAGTCAATTTTTAGAGCAATCAGTCTGTCTGATTTTATTGATTTGCTATAGGTACAGAGCATTTGGGACATATGTAAAAGGACCACGATTATTCTTACTTTCAGAAATTTTTCAGGTTAGTAGAGTAGGCAAAACAGGCAAATGTAGTCAAATAAAAAATCAAAGACCTCTGAGAGAAAAGTAAAAATGCATATCAGCTTCTCTTCTTTGGGATGTAAAGGGGTGGATTGACTCAGATAAATCTCCTGAACCAGGTATTTATTTTATCTTAAGACAGTTCATCAGGAATATCCTTGGGGAGAATGCAACCCCAGCATCAAGCTGCAGAATTTTAGTACCTACAGCACTTCCGGTTGCTTGAAGGAATGCAAAGAAAAACACATAGAAAAGCAGTGTGGATGTTTACCTTTTCTGCTTCCTGGTAAATAAAGAATAACAGCTTTCCCTTATTTAACTATATTTACTTAATTTGAAACATGGGAGGTCAACATATTATAAAATTGCTTTCCATTCTTATGAAATTTTATGCTGGAAAATCATCTAATTGGTAAATACAACCTCAACTTAAAGGTTAAGTTAAAAGTTAGGTTTTAACTTAAAGATTTATAATAGATTTCTGGAAAAGAAAAGAAAATTGTGTTATTAGGGCCAGTAGCCAATTCTTATTTTCAAAATATAAAATTCAGTGCTCTCAAATATCTAAAACTGCTCATCACAGCTTTCTCAATAAATCTTACCTACCCTGAATATTTCATTATGGGAAAACTCTTTTCTTTGTGTTTGAAAAAGAAACTCCAGAGCCATGGATATTTGAGACAAGCATTGAACGAGACAGTAGAGCAGGGTGGGTAAGAGTGAGATTCTTACCCAGGCTGCTCATCTCAGTTCCACAATTTCTCATCTATGTGACTTTGGACTTAACCTGTCTGTGCACATCCTGTAGAATGGAGAGAATAATATTGTCCTAACTTACAGGGTTGTTATAAGGATGAAACAAGTATGTAAGTGTTTTTAAAAGTGCCTGGCTCAGAATACATTCTTTTTACGCTTTGTGTATGTTTATTCAGATTTCTTTCATCCCTCTCCTCTAGCATATTTATAAAAAACAAAAATGGATGGACCTAGGAGTTATTATGCTGAGTGAAATAAGTCAGACAGGGAAAGATAAATACCATATGATTTTACTTATATGTGAAATCTAAGGAACAAAAAGAACAAACTAATCAAAAACAGACCTACAAGTATGGAGGACAATCTGACTATGGCCAGAGGGGAGGGGAGTAGGGGGCTGGGAGAAAGGGGTGAAGGGGTAAGGAAGCACAAATTAGTAGTTGAGAGATGGTCACGGGGAGCACGGCATAGGGAATGCAGTTAGCAATAAGGTAATAGCTATGTGTAGAGCCAGAGGGAAGATAGAGTAATCAGGGGGATTGTTTCATAAACTATATAAATGTCTAACCAATGTACTATATACTTGAAACTACTAATAAAAAAATGTAGAGTGTATTAAGGGTAAAACCAGTTTGGCTCTATAAGTTTGCCACTATGGCCCATCACACACACGCACGCACGCACGCACGCACACGCACACTATACTACCCTACACTGCACTACCCTACTCTAACACACAGATGTACTAATGCTACCTCTGCTTTTATAAGGACGCTCTCTACTTGACAAACTACATCTTAGGTATTTCAAGAATCATCACTTCAATCTTTCTAGAATTCTGATTACTGGTCTCTGACCCCTTCAAAAACTGTCTTTCTATAACTGCTATCTCTGACTCTGACTTATCTTTCCTAATTATCTTTCCAAAGTTACTAATAAAAAGTCTAAATTGATAGATGGAAAATAATTTTTATAATTTTAAAACATATTACTTGTTACAAAACACAAATGGAATACTAATATGGACCAGAAACTAGGCTAGATGAAATATAAAGCACAAAGCATGACACTTGCACCAACTTCAGGATATGCCAAATTCTTTCAGTATAATATTTTATTTGGTTTGATTATCACATATCCCTCTAAGTTTACTTATAAATAAGGAATAATTGAGATATATAGACATTAAATGAAATAGCTGAAGTATCTCCACTAATAATTTGTGGAGACAAGTCCAAAAATCATCTCTTCAGGTATGAATTTTTTCCAAAATTTCATTGTTCTTTGTAATGGGAATAATATAAGACATATTTTGGAGAGAGGCTTTTTACTTAATGTTGGAGGGAGGCTTTTGTTTTATTTTGTATTTTACTTCTTTTGGTTCCTTCACAAAGAGAACTCCCTATAGTTAGCCAAACTGTAAGTGTACATTCTCTTTTGGTTGTTTCACACGTCACTGAGTAAACATTGAGGCTAACCCCAGAGACCACATGTGTTATAGAAATAGACGAATAGTGTATTGAGGTGCAAAGTCTAGGGCCTTAGAGTCAGCATGGGGTTACATCTAGCTCTGATACATACTGATTTTACAATTGGTCTCAACGTCCACAGCAGATGCTTAATAAATACTGGTACTTAACTTGTCCTATCCTGTTACTTGAAAGGCAGCCCATCAGGTGTGTGAGGTAAGTATGAGTGTGCATGTGTATGTATGTATGTGTGTGTGTGTATATATATGTGTGTGTGTGTGTGTGTGTGTGTGTGTGTGAGATCAAACCATATATATATATATATATATACACACATACACACACACACACACACACACACACACACACTAATTAATTAATTAATTAATGATAGAGAGAATAGGATAGAAGGTGAATGTAATGAGCCAAGATCTCCCCCTAACTGCTTAGGCAAGTCGCATTCTGAACCTTAGTTTCTTCATTAGTAAATAATGATTCCGCATCACAAGAATTGCATAGGTAAAAATGAGATGATAAACGTGAAAACAATTTTAAATTTTAAAGCTACGAACATTTTAAAATTATTATTCTCACTTAAAGATTTTACAATGATATAGACAGATGAAAAGAAACCTTGAAATAAACAAAAAAACCTCTTCTTCTTCCCAATGTATATTTTCACTGGGTATTAGCATTTTTTCATATATATATATATATATATATATATATATATGTATGTATTTTTTTTTTTTTTTTGCAAAAGGAGAGATAGATGGAAGAATGGGTGGATGGAAGAAGACATGTTTGTAATTATGTCATTTAATAAAGTGTAAAGTTTCTATAGTCATGTATTCTTTTTAAGGAAATGGGATAGAGTGTGACCTACAAAAGTTTTACAACTGTGTTTCTCCTGCACTTGGTAAGTGGCTTAATTTATTTCTTTATTTTCAGTATTTATATGCAAGTTGTTCAGAATAACACAAGACACTAAATTATACTATGAATAATCCATAAATGAAACAAAATAGAGACTATAAGAGGGAGTATTTCAATGTTCTTAATTGAACAGTAGATTACATAGACATAGTAAAACAAAACACAAAACCCTCTGATTTCAGCATACATTTGAATTAAAGATATGCAATGGCAAAGTAACAGCAAGAGAGTTCTGGTTTTTATTCCTAAATTTATGTTTTTTTTAATTTTTATACTTTTTATAATCAAATAACTTTATTGTTTTTTCTTATTACATAAATAAAGTATGCTTTTTGTGACTGGTTAGAACATTACAGAATAGCAGAGAATCATGAAAATTTATATAGAAGTTGCATCATTCTGGGATTTAGGTGAACATCCTTTCTTTATTCATTTCCTTATACATACATTATATATAAATTCATATATAAAATTTTACATAAATCTAATTAGAACTATACATGCCATATTTATTGGAAATAACTTCTTAATAAAGAGAAAATTATTTTATTTATATGCATATCTCTTACCTTAAGCCCCAACCAATGTTAACACCTAGTATATTTCACCATAATTTTTTCTACATATATAACATTATATTTACAACTTTGAGTCATTGACTGTTTTATTAAAATGGAATTGCATTATGTACCCTTCTATGAAGCTTACTTTGCGGAAATATATCCAGGACAAAGGAAATAGATTTAACATGTTCTTTTTAATGATTGTAAACTATTTCATAGAATGGATGTGGGTAGAAGGGGTCTTATATTTTTTACTAGCTTAAAAGCTAAATATGCAGAAATCATATTACTGAAAAACGAAGTTAAAGTTATGTTGCCAGATTTCTTGTGATTTCCTATCCCTGATGAGGGCTGGAGGGAAAGTTTGGGGTAATAAATCATTCATGCAGTCCTTCAGGGAGTGTTGTGGGTAATGGAATCAGAAGAATGTGGGGATGCGTGTGTGTGTGTGTGTATGTGTGTGTGTGATTGCATGTATTTGTGTGCATATAGAGTAAGAGTAGTGGTTATTTTTAGTAGTCTTAAAAAACAAGAGGATGCACATAAAATCATGCCCTGAAGGGATATCAAAGTTAGAGGAAAACAAGCCCAAAGTTGGTTATTAATCAAGGGACCTTGGTGAACAAAGCATTCCTAAGAACAACAAGTTTCAATAACAAAACCACAGGAAAACAATAATAGGAATGTCTACCAAGCATGAGGAAGAGTGAGATTGGACACTGGGAAGTGATCCAAAAGAAAACTCAAGACAAATACCACATCCTTCCAGGGCTTTTACCAGTACTCACTTGCACGGAGAGCTATAGGGGCCAAGAGAGGACAGAGAGGACAGAGAACCTCTGTGGCTGATCTGGAAGTCACAATCCATAAAAATTAGGCACTCTAAATACCTGGCAGCATATTTCATACCACTGCAAGTTGAGAGAAGCTCAAGGTTAATTTTGAGCTTAATCATTGGCTTTCAGTATTACATTTGAATGTTCCTCTCAAAGTGACACAAGTTCACAGCAACAACTTTCCATTTTTCTCCTGTCCAAATGTCTGATATTATATGGAAATGTGCCCAGAGACTTTCTGGAAAGAATTTCTTATTTCTAATGAAGATCTGATTCCAGTGAATCAATTAATTCAAGGAGAACAAATCCTATGTTTTATGTTTGTCTCTTTGCTATATTTATACTAAAAACCTAATAAAATATAAGCACCTTTTGTTAAGAAAGTACATGAAAGCTACTTTTTTTTTTTAGCATTGACAGGGAAAGGATACAATTTTTAAAAGCTCTGTCCTCCCCACTGTGAATATCCTCTTCTCTGAATATCCTGTTCTGATTTTCTTTTCAGAGTACATTCAAGTTAAGGGATTGTGTACAATGGGAATACATAATTCTAGTTGCCACGCTCCTTGTGAAGAAACAAAATACCCTGCTACTATTTCTTATTCTACTTTTCTAAGTCAAAGAGCTTTGAAACATCTTTCCAAGAAGTTGAATCAAAGCCAAAAATACATCAGGTAATCTTTTCAGTCTCATAAATTATTTGTAATTAACGTGAATTCTTTCTCTACTCAAAACTTTCAAAGACTCAGGAAATGAAATTCTGATCAATCAAAGGAGGCAATGGATTCCATCACCGAATTAACAATGAAAGCCTAGAATTTTAAAAGTAGGTAAGATCATATCTTTCAATTCTTTAGTTTAATTGTATGAAAAGTAAAATAAGGTCTGCTTGAATGATTTGTTCATGATCTTACCATTATTGGCCCAAGTGGGAAAAATAACAAAGTTTTAATGTCAGTTAATAATAATATCAATTAATGTTTTAAAATATGAAAATCTTTACCTGTATATTATATAGTTAGAGTCTCCTAATCACTGTGTAAAGTAGATGGAGCACAAATTATTATTCTCATTTTATAGATGGGGAAACTGCAGCACTGTGTTTCAGGTAACTGTCTTTTGAATGTAGTCAACGGCACAAAAAGAAATTATGCCCCAAACCTATGACTCTCATCTCCATGTATTTTTCCACAGAAATATAGAATTCCAATTTTGATTAGCCGAAGATTAGATTAGCTTTTTCTGCTGCCCCATGCTGACTCTTAGAAATTATAAGTCAAACTTCATAAAAACTCTCGTTTAAAATCAGGAAGTAACCTTTACACTTTTCTTTGTTTTTTTAATTTATATTTTTAAACAGAGGACGTGAAATAGCAATATAGTACTTTGCTGTTTATACTTATATTTATTATAATAAAATATTTTAACTATTCAAAAGCTGATTTACTTCTGCAGAGCCAAGTACCTAACTTTGAAAGCATGTTTTAATTCTAGCGTTAGCCTGATATTTATTTTAATGTAATTTTTAAAAATGTTATCCCTGTGTAAATGAATAAACAATAAAGTGATTTTTACAAATCAGGAAGAAAAAATATTTTCATTGAGACAGGGCTGATAAGGTATGATTTCAAATAGCAGAGAAAAGATGTAAAGCTAGAGAACTTGCAGTTATATCTTTTTAACACTGCTTTCTCCTACAGATGTCTCTTTGTATTCCATTTTAATATGGAAAACTAATTTACTTACAGTACTATTCCTGAGAAGAGCACTTTATGTGACTGAGAAGAGCACTTCATGTGACTTCAAGCTGATAGAGATTTCCTGAGTTTTATAATTATTCAATAGGCAGAGAATGCAGACATGATTTTAGAGACATACTTGTGAATCAGAAAAGAAATCCATGTACAATCAAGTTGATTCTAGAGTACATTGTTTTTTTTCCTAAAACTTACGTTATTATTGTATGGAGAAAGACCTTTCTCTCCTTCCCTTCTACTTCCCTTAGTTAGTCTAATCATTAAATTGATATTAGATAGATCAATAGGAGAAAAACAAATTTAATTCATAAGTATGGCAACCCATAAAAATATGAGACTCGAAGACAGGTGCAGGTGGCTTTTATACCTTTTAGACAAAGAAACAATAAATTTGTGAAAAGTTGACAAGACAAAGGGGTTTGAGGTTGGAATAGTAAATTAGTGAAGAAGTAACAAGGTTTATTTATACAGCCTCTGGCCCCTGAACTCCCAGTCTCCAGGGATGATAATGTTTTTTACCCGCATGGAACATGGAGGGTACTTTTTACATGAGAGATTTATTTTTGCTTTCAGGGGGACAAACAAGGGGCAGAATGCCCTTTTGCACTGGCAGTTTCTCAAGTAACTTTAATTCAAAATAATCAATATGCTGAAATGGCATATTTTGGGGTGGCATAGTCTACTCTTCTTCATTGTAAGTGTACAATAATCTTATCACATCATTGACGTATGCGGACCTTACATTGTTGTGAATATTGGAGACCATTACTAGGAAGACTAAAGCAAGTAGCTGAACAAATGCAGCTTGGCTCAGGGGTATGCAAATACAGTCAATGGTTAGAAGTCATTCATATAATTAAGAAACTGGTTTATGCAAAGTTATCATAAATTGAAGAGTAATAAATCAGAAAACACAAATGCAATTTGTCTGGAGAGCAGATATTAAACCTTAACAGCAATACGATTTAAAACAAAGCAACCTCTAACTTAATCATGAAGCCTATATGTATTTTTTCTTGTGGCAAAAACCAACCTAAGACTTTGACCAATCCAAGGACTCATGTGGCAGTTGAGAAACTCCATTGAGAAAATAATAAAGAGCTTAGCGTGACTGAAGCAGGTGTGTGAAAGTGAATTGAAGAGTAAATTGTGGCTGAATTTTGGCCAATTTCATTAGTAAAACAAGTGAACTTTGTAAATTGTTCTGTTTTATTTTAAGAAATTTTCAAGTAAAAATTGTATAAAATTGTTTGTTTTGTGCAAATCTTATTCCTCTTAATACAGCACACATACTCAAATACCCGGAAGCATTTCTTTAGTATTCGTAAATGCAAAAGAAAACCACTCATTATTTCTTTGACATCCTCACTTTTATTAAAATTCAGATTTTACTATGTAATTGTGCCTTTCCTGACACAAATAAATATTCTTGAACCTAAACTCTGAACAATTTCACTAACGTCATGAGGCATAGATTCAATGAGACCCAAATTACTGGGCAAGTCACCTGCCTGAGAGAAGTCGAGTAAATATAACAATATTTTTGTAGGTAATAAATTTATCTCCTCTCGAAAACACAGATGGATAAGTTTGGAAATGATTTTGAGTTTTGTGGTTGGAAATTAAACAGTCTTATCAGTGTACATGCAAATTAGGAGCACAATGGAAGACAAAATTTCTAGACTTCCAAGACAACTTTATTATTTCCTTCACTTTGACAACTGTTTTATTATTTGTAAATACTACAATACCTCTTGATTGTCTACTTTAACATAGTACATTATTCTGTTACTCAGGGCCAATCAATGGAAATTAAACATTATTGATATATTTTGAATTAAGTATATTTGGAAATATTGATTTTGAGAACTGTAAACAGTAAGGAGAGTGATTTACAGCTATCTTCCTTAATTATATTAAAGAACACCCCACAATTCCAGGAAACACTGCTAATAGAATCCATTTTTTTTTTAACACCTACAGTACCTGGTCTTCCTAAGTGGTCTCTCATCCAACTACTAACCAGGTCCGATCCTGCTTAGCTTCCAAGATCAGATGGGACTGGGCATGTTCAGAGTAACATGGCCATAGACTAGAATCTATTCTTAATGACAATTATTATTGCTAACTGAAAATTCACCAGGTGATTGGTTTTCACCTTAGGTTATAAAACAGGTTACTATTTATCCATTTATTAATTGATTTTATCTTTAATTTGTCCCCTTATTTGTCCATATAATGAACACCTATTATGTGTCAGGATAGAGGGGTGTTCTAGGCGTTAGGGATATGCTTTGTAAAAAAGACAAAAGCTCTGTCTTGTTGCACTTATATCTATTGGGGTAAAGTTCAAGATGGAAATCTGGTTTGGAGATGTGGTAGTGTAAGAATATCTGAAACTACATAGAGTTTTACCATTTAAAAATCCTGCTTAACCACTCTGGTCATATACAGAGATTTTTAGAAGACACTAAAAAACAAGAGTCTCTTCCCTTATATATTAATGACATAAATGACTACATTTATTGTATACCCAGTGTAGTCCAATTCTTTAATAAATTATTTAGTTTCTCCTCGTCATAACTCTAAAATCCTGACTTTAAAATCTTGACTACAGATGAAGAAGCCAAGACTCAGAAAAACCACGTGGTTTTTCTAGGATCACATAAGTTAAAAAGGATGGTACCAAAATTTGAATTCAAACTAGACATGTGCTTGAATATTTGTAAATAATCTACTCCATAGATATTTACATTTAATGTTTTTCCCAATTTCTCAGGAATGAGGCATAAAAAATTATTGGGTCTGGAGAAAAATTATTTTCCCTAAATACCAACATGACAAAGAGTGCCTTCCAAATGAAGGTATTATGATTAGTATTAAATGCAATGATGGTGTGTCTAATTCCACATTAAATAACATCTGAACCAAAAATGAACATTACATTTATCAAACTGAAATTAACAGTAGTGCTGACAATCTCGAGCAGATTAACTGTTTTTAATCCCTAGAGAGAATCTTGTAAACATTGAAATAAACTATAGTGACCTAAACTATAAGATAACCAGCAGCAAAAAGCAGTGAGTGTGTCTGAATTACTTGGTGTTATTTAGTTGCTTCTCAATGTTTAAACAATTTTCTATCAGTTTTTTTCCTTTCATATTTAAAGTTTAGTTTATCAATGGAGGAAAAGAATCAATAGTGCTTGTCACTCACCTGACATTTAAATCTGACACTTTTCTGCTCCCTGGATACATCTTCAGCAGACCTCACAAGCTTCCACAAAGAAACGGCTGATATTCATCACATCATATTCACGTGCAGCACCTTACTTTCCCTTCAGATATCCCTCTCAGCAAGTAACTATTGTAGAATGTTCAGCAGTCCTACCTGTGAGTAGAATGTCAGCCATCTCATACCTTCACCCAGAACTCTGGCCAGAGTGAACTGAAAGAAGATCCTGAGCAAGCAAAATTCACCATTTAAGTTGCCACAACTCTGTGCTCACACTCCTTCGTCACACAGTCCTTAACGAACTTAATTGCTGATTTCCTACATCTCAGGGCATGTTTGATGAAGTCATATGGGAGACAGAAGAGGATATCAGAGTCAGGGAAAATAGCAGCTGAGCCCCTAAATAGGGAAGAAATATGCAAATTCCTCAATGTGGAGAAGCCAATACTTCACCATGATTTGTAATCCTAAGAATGGCCCAGGGTGAGGAGGAGAAGATGAATAGTGTAATCTCGTTTGAAAGGCAATGTAAGAGTCAAATTCATACAGACAAAAAGTAGTATAGTAGTTGCAAGGGGTCAGGGAGAGGGAAATGAGGAGCTATTTTTTAATAGATACAGAGTTTCAGCTGGGCAGATGAAAAAATTCTGGGGATGGATAGTGATGATGATTCCACAACAATATGAATATACTTCATGCCACAGGACTGTACAATTAAAAACAGTTAAAGTGATGTTTTGTTGTGTACATTTTATCACAATAAAAAAGCACAAACAATAAAGATAAATATAGATTTAGAAAATTTCTTAAGAAGATGGCGGTGTTGTGTTAATATATTTTAGTTTAATGAAATATTACAAATATTTAAAAAGGAATCATTTGAACACTTAAAGTCACAAATTGCTTAGAAATTTTTGTTAATGGCAACATCATCACACAATAATGCCATCTGAATGTCCCATTTCTACTCTTCAT
The DNA here is from genome assembly GCA_028627145.1 of Eidolon dupreanum. NCBI lineage: Eukaryota > Metazoa > Chordata > Mammalia > Chiroptera > Pteropodidae > Eidolon > Eidolon dupreanum. The sequence goes on along the minus strand of CM053512.1, from coordinate 28,568,306 downwards.
TAGACACATGGAAATAAATTTGTAATTGTTTAGGATGTTTTATAAATTCGTCTATATTTAATATCCTCCAAAGTCTTTGAGTTAAATTTTGGATATAGATTTTGCATTTGCTTTTTCTCTCTCTTTTTTGAGATGATTTATATTAATATTATTTTAAGATGTTATTAATTGTTATTACTTTATCTCAAACTTAAACTAATATAATCAACTCATCTTCATATATCAGTTATGATTAACTTATAAGCTTCAAATAATTTAAATTCTAGTGAAGTTTGATTTGCTTTTTATCAAAAATATGATTTACTCAATTTCTCTATTGGTTTTATTACAGCAGATGTTGGTGGTCAACTGTGCCTATTTTGTGGGGCAAGTATGATTACAATTATAGAAATTCTTGAATATATATTCACTAATTTCTACTGGATATGCATTTTGTTTTTGCTGAAGATACCTGAAATGACTTCGAGGGCTCCTTCACCTCAGAATAATTTGGGGAATAAAAATAGCATAGAGGAATGCTGATGGTCACTTAGGACAAGAATTTTGCTCTAACTCTTCACAATACCTTCAGATTTATTCATGTCTAACTCATTGTTACATAATTTTTTGTTATAGTTTTGGGGAGTCAATAAAATCCATTGTAAATATCTATCTCTTTACACATATTTTTATATGTCTGTCTGCATTCATGTACATCTATTTAAAAAGAAACAGTCATTTTTTTGTTTTCACCATTGAATTCCCAACACCTAGAATGGTAGAGATTATATAGTAGGCATTTCATAAATTTTTTTGATGAATGGTTGTTTTTGTGATGGAAAAAGACATTCCTTATGACTAAATATGTAAATCAGACCTGATAAATAAACTGTATATGAGGAGACAAGAAACTTTCTCACTTAGGAAATAATATAAGTAATTTGTGCATTAAAAAATTTCTGAGATTTTAATTTTCACTAAAATTCAACATAATTTTATTTATTTTTTTGGTCTGGAGAGTTCTATACCTGACTTTTGGAGGAGAGGACCTATATTCATTTCCTATTCAGGTGGATACTTAAATCAATTTGAAAATAAAGCTAAATCTGTAGAATATTGGTAGTACACAGTGCTTATCATTTTCTTCGAATATCTCTATATACTTATTTACCATAGAGAAGAAATTCAAAAGTTGCAGTGTTTTTATTACCCTTCAGGCAATCAACCTATTTTCAGCCTTTTAGAATATTCGTTCAATCAGTGTCCAGAAGCCTTGTCAAATGCATCTAAGAAATAATCATGAAGTTGTAAAATTCTAACCATAAATTTATTCTGTCGTTTATTGCTGGGTCTAGTTTCCTTTCTGGCCACATGAGACTAACTCCTGAAAATCTTAAGATGTTATTTTCAAGTTTAATTATAAGAGAGTGCTAGTGACATAGGAATGAGTGAGTGCAATCTGACAGTACTCAGTCTAATTAGAAATATTTGTATTATGGCCCTGAAATCCCAATCGTGGGTACATACCTTAATTCATGCTTTCATGCTTGGAATTTAACAACTGTCTCCTGGAATTTTATGATTTCCTCTCAACCATTAACTACATGAAAATATTGCCAGAATAATTTCTTAAATGTTTCTTTTATCATGAAATTCTCTTATCCCAAATTATTCAATAGTTTCCAATTTCTTATCACCCTTTATAAGCTAACCATCTTATATATTAAGCACTACTTTTTAACTTCAAGCTTATCCAAAGCAGTTCTTTCTCCGGCCCAAAAATATCATGTAAATTATCAGTAATTTACAGTAACTCTCATTTTCTCTTTTATAGTAATATCCTTCTCTTTGTGGAAATTCCAAAATTTCCATTCTTTAAGATTGTGCATTCTCCATTTAGTTTTCCCCAGGTTCTTCAATTACTATTTTTTTGGTCTAAATATAAGAAGGCATTTAATCAGTACAGCATTTTTTCTTAAAATTACTTAAACATTATGATAATTCAATAGTTAAATAAGATAATTGAAAATTTTACATAACAATTAACATAGAAAATTAGATATATGTAATCGATACTTTTCTTTTTCTTTCTGATTATTAAATATAATCAAAATTGGAAAATTTGAGAAAATAATAAAAAATAGCCATGTACTTATATTTAACTAATATTATATTTGCCATATTTCCCTCAGATTTTACATGCTGTATCATGCTGTACCTTGTATCACATTAATCTGAAACTGTTTTTCATTTCACATGTTTACTATGCATTCATACTAGCACATGAAAATCTAGTTTATTTGAATGTTGCACAAAATAATGAATATACCATGAGTTCTTTATTTTTTCCCCTAATAATTCATATTTGCATAGTTTCAATACTTTATCTATAACGAAGTTAAACTCTGTGCATATTTCCTTTTGGTTATATTCCTAGAAGCGAAACTATTGGGATTTTTTGGTACGCATCTGTGCCTTGACCACACATTGCTAAATTACTCTGACATAACTGTACTGATTTATACAATCAACAGTAGCATATGAGATTTCATATTTCCCCATTATATTATATTTCCCATTGATTATAATGTGAAACTTTTAAGTTTTGTCCCCCGCCCCCAATCTGATGTGCATGAATAGGTATCTCGTTTTTCCTGTTAGGATTTAGTGGACATTAATGGGAAGGATTGAAGGTGAAATGCTCTAGAGAACACGAAATTATAGAAATGTAGGGAGAAGTTACAGCAGAAGTCTGACCAGGTATCTGTGTGGCAGTGATTGGACTCAGAAAATAGTAAAGCTGCTAGAGAGAATGTGATATCAAGAGTTAATGGGGGGGGAGGGGAGCGGGGCGGGGGAGAGGGACAAGGAGTTTTTAAACTCTATCCCTTTTAACATAACAAAGTTTCTGCTTATGTGGCTCTTAGGTAGACGAGAGTAAATATAGGTATTGGCGAATTTCTCAGGTTGTTTTGCAGTGATTAGGTAGACGAGAGTAAATATAGGTATTGGCGAATTTCTCAGGTTGTTTTGCAGTGATGTGAGAGGAGTTATTAAAGTGAGTGTGATACTTACTGGGAGGAAAAGTGTTCTAAGAGAATTTACTTCAGAAAATTTGTCCATCAATGTACTATGTTCTGAGCATTCTTCTTTGAGTAGTCATCCTCCAAGACTTATTACAATTTTTCTTGTCATGATGAAAGAAGAATGAGAAACTGTGTTCAGAAAATGAAACACAGTTATTTAAAATCATCCAGAAAACTATAAATTTACTTAGTCAGCAAGAAATGAAGGGTTGGCTTTGGAAAAGATATCTAATGTGGGAATTGTTCCACCTTCTTTATTACTTGTTCTACTAAATCATGTCATTACTAAGATTTTGAAAGCTCGCTGGATTTTCACTCTTTATCTGAAGTCATGGTGAATGTTGGCATCTGAGTAATTATTTTTAGATTTAAGGTGATAGAAATTTTTCTTCTAAAACTTAACAAGAATAGAAATGATCTCATTGGAATGCCTACATGCAAAATCAAAGGATAAGGAATGGCAGAAACACAAGTCAGACGAAAAGGGATTTAAATCTCCAAGTGTAATTAGAATCAGTTGAGACAGATCTTCCCAGAATTAGGGGTCATGAGCAAATAAAAAGATTGAGCACTGAAAAAGTTGTTCAACAATTTCCACAATACCATCAGTTATTATCCTCACAATAGTATCTGGCAACTTTTGTGTAAGTCCATTATTCCATCAGGTCTTACACATCTGCATTAAGTAAATACCTGCAGAAAGAAGACGGTCATTAAACAAAGCATTAGCTCAGATGATTCAAAAATCAGCTTTAAATGACATTCAAAATGTCTATATGCTAATAAAACACAGTATACTATTCAACTAAATATTACTTCTATCAGTGGCCATTCGAATGTCCTAAATATATTTATATATCTTTTTACTGCAGTGGTAAATTTCTGTACTATTAAGAGAAAATAAAAAATCACCTTTAGGCTGTTATCATTATCTTCTGGAGCCGAAATGGAAAATGCTCTATATTATATCTGTGTGTGTGTGTGTGTGTGTGTGTGTGTGTGTGTGTGTGAAAGAGAGAGAGAGAGAGAGAGAGATTAGAAAGCCAATATATTACTAAGTTTCAGAATGCTTATTGAAAAAAAAAAACAAGTTCAGAGAAGGTGAAGAGAAATAACTCCTCGTTCTTTTAGGGATATCAAGACAAAGTTGAATTTTGCAGACCAGATTGAGAGAATTTGAATAAACAGAGAGGAGAAGGCTGGTCCTTCAGCACAGAAGAAGCTTGGAACAGTCTTACAGGTGCAGATTTGTATAGCATGTTTGCAAAACAACAAAAAGATTATTGGAGTGGAAGGGAGATCAGGTTGAGTTGGAAATCCTTTTGGATTAAAAGAGGCTGCTCAAATTACAGAAATCTTTGAATTCCTATCAAAATTAATTTATCTTCACTCTACAGAAAATTGAGAAAGAGTTAACTAATATAGTGCCCTGAATGGGCTGGTCAGATCATGGTTGGAGACAGAAAGAAAAAATAAGCTGTATAGTGCCAACTGTTGGCACAGAATATGGGAATGATCATGAGCTGGCAATAATAATGTTGACAGGTTCAACTATTCTGGAGATCACTATGCAAGTAGTTAAGCAAATTAAATAATTAGGACCTCGCAATTTCACCCCTGAAGACATAAATATATATGATGTATATAATTTATATGTAATATTATGCAGTACTTTATATATTTATATTATATAGTATATATAATGTAATATACATAAAATCTCCAGAAGATGTATGTTTGTATGTATGTATGTATGTATGTGTATATATATGTATGTATATATGTATATATAATTTTTTAATTTAAAAGCAGCTGTTCGGGTTTTATAAGTTCCATTCTTATTTCTTATCTCTTATCATAACCAACATAAACTCAATATTAATCAAGATGAATGCAAGAGCAGGAACCATAAAATATAAAAGACAATTTAAATAACTATGTAAATAGCCTTCAAATGGTTAAAAGCTTTCTACATATAAAGGCAAAGAAAAATTGCAGAGGTAAAAATGGTATAACAAAATGTATGTCAAAAATATAAAAAGCATTTAGGAACAACAAAGAAGCTGAGAAAATATTTGCCAAAAACATGACAGGCCAATAATTCGTAAGCAAAAATGCAATTGTAGCATTATTTATAATTATGGAAAATTAAAGTTAATCCAACTGTTCAATAAGAGAATTATGACTAAATTGTAAATCAGCTATACAATGAAATAATAATTAGTCACTAAAAACCACGACCAGGAGATAAGGAACAGGCAGCTGCAAAAAGCAAACAAAGTTTCCATGTTTGAAGGTAGCAATGCATGCTGGGTATTTCAAATATCTGTCTATTACATTAGGTTAAGGGATAATTATGAACTGCCTCAGTTTTCCCAGGGCATACTTTTTTTTCCTCATAGCTAAAGAAACTAGACAGTGCTGGAAGTACTGGTTATTCCTAGTATACCACACTTTAGGTTTCTGAAACGCATGTCACTTGAACCTGCAATATGTCCAAGCACTGTCAGTGTTCTCTCTGGGCTGCTCTTCCTTCAAATATTTGCACAATCTCCTCACATCATTCAAGTACCATTTTCTCACTCATCTCTCTTTGAAGTCAACCTCAACTCTTCATTTTCAAATTGCAAGCAGCCCCATCCCCACTCTTGCACTCCTGAACCCCCTAATTCTGTTCTTTATCTTTTTCCCATAGAATGCATTACCCTCTATCATTTAATTTACTTCTATATTAAATTTATGGTTTATTGTCTCTCCCTCTGCTACTAAAATGTAGGCTCCCAGGGGGCAAGAAACTTTGCCTACTTTTTATTGATTGAAACTATGCTCTCAGACCAGAGTCTGGCACATCATGGGAGCTCAATTAATATGTACTGAATGAACAGGTAGGTCTCACTTCATTGTAGTAGAGGCTGTATTTTGTAGGTAACTGACATATACCAGAAAAATGGGCTGGACCTTACTATTTAATGCATCCAGCTTCTAATCGAGCGCTGATGCTAATCTGGTTGAGAAAATCATGGTCCATCCACAAGATGAAATTTTATGCAAACAGTATATAGCCATTCTATGAAAAAAAATTAAAGAAATGGAAAAATGCTTACATATGATATTGAGCAAAAGGAGAGAATACAGAAGTATATCATTTTTAAATACAAAATATAAACAGAAAATACTATAAACATATGTATATTGTTCCCTGAATATATTTGGAAAATGAGAAAAATTTTTATTACACTAAGTAAAGAGTAACAGTGAGTTATTTTTAAGCATTCAAACTGTATTTTATACTGAAGATAATCTATTAGCTAAAAATACAGGGTAGTTTAACTCCAAATATGTGTTAGTAATTTGACTTAACTTTAGATCCATTGCTCAGACTCTTCAGATTGTTTCCTTCTCTCCCCAAGTAGCCAATCCATTCATAATTATTTCTATTGAAATTATTCTGAAAAGAAAAAGTGTTCCTATGATTTCATTTATTTAATTTTTCAGTCATTTATATCAATAGAGTCAGGAATTTTTTTATACTTCTGGTTACAATTCAATATTATCATTATTTATTTTGCTGCTTAAATCAGATTCATAATATGAATCACTGAAGAAATCAGGTCCCTTCTCTTGGAACCTGATAAAATACTGGAAGAGTGAATAAAGATTTTATATTTCAGTGACATGGAGATACTGTTTTCAGTCAAGTTTGGCAACATAAATAACTTAAAATCCTTGGGAAAATAATACTTTTTTGTTATAAAAATAATATTCAACATAATGTTAAATGTTGATCATTTTGTTTTTGTTGTTATCTATCTTAACCTGTGCTTTAATTTAAAAAGAAGCAAAACTTTTTAAATGATTTTTAATGATAATACACTATAGTAATTTCAAATCAATTTAAATTCAGTTGTTAAAATGCAGATAAAGATACACAATCCCAGGAAAATTATGTGTAATTTCTAAATTACTGAGTGAGAACCAGAGGGCAATGTGCTTTATCTTTTTACTTCCAATGGTGGTTGCTTATGGTAAATGTCTGGAAAGATCATTAAGAAAAAAAAAAGAGTAAATGGATAAACTCAGTTCATCATATTATCATTCAATTACCATTGAAGAAGACAATGGTAATTAAAATTTTGAGATAGTTGAATATATATTTCAGTTTTAGAATGAAGGTCAGAATAATATTTCTTTCTTTTGGACAACAAGAAAAGGATGAATAAAATAAAATATTTTTATATACAAAATACTAATTAAAGTGCTAATCAGTTAGCAAACTATTGGGATTTTATATTTTTTAAGGTAGTGAAGTGTTCGAAAGTAGTCAAACCTTTGCCTTTTTGTCCCTTACTTTCTACGTTAAATATAGATTTATGATATAATACAAAATTTATCTAATTTAAAATATCTTTAAAACAAAGGGAGAAGATATAACAACAAAAATCGAGGAAGCCTTTGAATCAGCATAATATCAGATGCTGAGCAGCTAGGGTTTTGTGTTTATTTCCCTGGGTCGTTTTATAGAATACCGCTGATTAATTCTATTACTGAAAGCCAGCACCTGAACAGCTGGGAGTGCTAGAGCTGCCTGAGCTTTTTCTCTTATTTAAATGTCAGAGAACACGAAATTTTGGCATCTCTTTTCCACCTGTCCTCTTATAATCACATGAAAAAGCAAAGTAAGTCTATATTATTTTTGAGTTCAGAAACAAGTAAACAAATAGGATGTTAATTTTAGCTCTATTTAAGGAAAAATAAAAAGTAAAAAAAAATCCGGCTTTTGAATCTCCTTAAATTTTCAAGACTTTAAAATTCAGATCTAAATCTAAGTATGATTCAAGTTTCTTTAGGTACATACAATTACCATTTAAATCTTGTTAATTACATCTCACAAATTCTCTAAAATGCATACACTCATGCATACACACATGTGTGTGTCATTGGTGAAAGCAGAAGCTATTTATGGGGAAATCTATGTAGATTTAAATGAATAACAGTTCGTAAAAGCATTATGCTCAAAAATAGCACTTTACCTCAGAAGTCAAATTAAGTACATATATTGAAACTATATTTTAAAAACCCACAATGTATATATGGTTGCTAATTATGTCCTCTTTGGATGGTACCACTTAGAAAGTATATACATACATACATACATACATACATACATACGTACGTGTATGTGTGTGTATACACCATTAAATGCTGAGATCTATTCATATATAAACAATATTTTATCTGATAGTAAGAATAATTGCTAACAATTTGAAAACTCTTCCCTTTAATTAATAATACATTTTCATTTTTTCCAGAGATCATTAATAAAAAGAAATAGACCATTCCTTCAGGTGAGCCAAGAGAGATTTGGGGACACTGGGTCTTGGTGAAGAGAAAAGATAGAAGAGACCGAGCTGAGGAGTACTTTGGCTGGTACTGGACTTGTTGTGATTCAGTATAGCCGGTGAAATGCAGAAATTTGAAAGAAATATCTTAATTTTTTCATATTTTGTATAGCTATTCCCCTCTAATATCGTCCTTCAAAGCTTCAATGAAGCTTTATTAAAACTACAATTTGATATTAGCCGTGGAGGTTCATGTGTACGTGAAGGGAAGGCTCTTACAGTAAATAAATCTACAGTCAGAACAAAGAAGAAGTTGCTACGTGGAAAGCACAGATGCTTTACAAGCTGGGCGACTATCATACTCCCTCCCTACCAGATTCTCCAGTATTTGGAAGGAAGACACCTGACATTTTGAAAAACCTGTGTGACAAAGCTCTGGCCTGACTATGGGACTAATGAGTGAACACATGGTCTCTGGCATGAGTTCTTCCACAGTCAATTTGACAAAAAGACAAGTCATCAAAATGATAGCAGAAGAGTGGTAACTAGTACAGTGGAAGCACGGACCTAACTTAGGTTGAGAAATCAGGGACATTTCTTCCATATTTCTGGAAGACCTTGTTAAAAACCTTAGAAAAAACTTAAGTTCCCTTGGTCAGCAACCCTTATAAATAAAATGAAAATGCTAGTCAATGGAGGCGGGGTGCAGGATAGTGAGGCTGAGCACCTTTATAGAGGATTCTCTCCATATCCAGGGAGCCAGTCCTTTTAGCTGATGCCTTAACATAAGGTACAATCAGTGATGTTCTTCCCACATCTACGATCCATCGAAGCTCACTACTGGAATTAATCAATTTTACAACCTGCAAACTCTAGGGCCAATCTGTTTGTCAGGCAGCATACAAGCTTTTTATACTTAGAGGGGCCAATTATGACATTTCTCCTACTGCAAACCGTATAGGTTCTCTTGATCTCGCCTCAAGATTGCAGCTGTGACCCACATGGAGTTTTATCATGTTCCTCTAGACACACTTTGGCCCCTTCCTGTGCTCTAGGCCTTCAAATCCTGTTTTTCGGTATTTGTCATAAGACTCATATCTGTCATATCCCCTTTACACTTCTTGACCATCTGTTTAACTTGAATTTTATTACCTAACACACAATCATCTAACAAAACACTCACCGAAAGCTCACCACTCACGAGCTGCTTTGCTTACCTACAATTTGAGAGATCAGAATATGCTGGTTGGAAACACAGGCTCTGGAACTAGTTATATTGTTACTGACTCTTCCACTCACTCTCTGATTTTTGGCCAGTCACCAAACTTTGTGTGTCGCAGTTTACCTTTTATGTAAAATGGAGGTGATAGTAAGAATATTTACCCAATAGACTGCTACAAGGATTAAATACATGTAAAATGTTTAAAATAACATTGGCTGTGAAGGCCCTAGATGACTTTAGTATTGTTCCCCAACCACCTGCTGGCGGCGCAGGTTTTGCTGTGGGTCTGAGGGGCAGCAGGGGTTCCAATCACCCTTTATCTAAAATTTTTCAGGCTTATTAAGTTCAATTAGCAGTTACAATACAGTACAACATTTAAAGAAATGTACATTTTAAAAAACTTTGTAACTTATAGTGTTAATAAATTTTTTTAAAGTCGTTTAAAAGTATTTTTAGCATTTTATTTTATTATTAGTTTCAAGTATACAGTACATTGGTTAGACATTTATATAGTTTATGAAATGATCAGCCCAATTACTCTATCACCCCTCTGGCTTTTTTAAAAGGCCGTCACATATTAACAAGTGCAAAGAGCTGTATTGAAGAGTTTCAAATATCAAACGTTCATAAGTTAGAATCAACGTTTGGTAAACTCAAAGAAAAGATAGGAACATTTTCTCCACTAAAGTCTGAAGAATTTGTACAATTCTGGGACATTCTGTTAAGCACGAATCAAGTAAAATTGTTCATATACACACAAGTGTGCAAAACTTCTATTAGTCATCTTTTGCATAATTCTTTTTTAGTTAATACTTTGATAATATTTCTGTCAAGTGCAAAAATAGGTTGGGTCGACAGAAAAAGAATAGCCTTTAACAAGAATACAAATGAAAAGGAGAAACGGAATGTGGGTGGTAACTGAATGACAAATTAGATCTTTATAAAGAGACTTAGCTTTGTCAAAGATAATAGGTGTTGCTTAAAGCATTATAATTGCTTCTTAGGCAAAAATTGCAAAAGAATTGTCAGATGAAAATTTGAGGTCCTTTATCCTCTCGAAACATTAAGTTGCTAATGCTAGTAACTTATAAAAAGAGGTCCGATATTTTTCTAAAAATCCCTGAGTAACTCATTTTTCTTTATTATTCCTCTTATCATCATCAACATTGTTTTATTATATGGTATTTAAGTTCAAAAGAAATGCTCTATTTAAAATTATACATTATAAATTAAATATATAAGCACACATACTTTGCATTTCTTTATCTAATGCCTACTTTTACTTTCAAATATTTAGATACTATCTTCATTTTGTTTTTAGACATAACAAGGTGTGGCTCCATGTGCTAACAAGAAGGAAACAAAATAATCAAAAATCTGAGAGGATAATTCATGTTTTATGCAAGATCTAGTCAGTTTCTTGTATATCTAGACCTGGATGTCTAATGATAGCCACCAGCTTCATGTGATCATTGAACACTAGAAGAATGGTTGTTTAAGTCAATTAAACAAGGAAGCCATTAGATTAATGTGGCTGTAATGCCATGGTGATCTACATAAACAACCTAAAATCTAAGACTATAAATACCTCAAGGTTATGATAGTGAAACTTAAGGATAAACAATCTCAAACAGCCAACTGAGCTTTAAATTATAGCCAATCAATAATTTGTTTACTCTCTAAAGGTCTGTGCCCCAGCTCCTGTTAGTGGAACCACTTCTAGCATGGTGCTGCCCAATTGGGATCGATTTGTGCCCAGATAAACTCAAAAAATTGTAATATGCCTCGATTTATCTTTTAACAGTAGTCTGAATTGAGATGTGCTGCAAGTGTAAAATACACAGTGGATTTCAAAGTCTTAGAATGAAATAGAGAATATAAAATGATCCATTAATAACTTTTTGTGGATTACATGTTGAAATGATACTATTTGAGATATATTGGGTTAAATGAAATTGCTGTGGCATGACTGGATCTAAGACCCACGGAGCCAATTGAGGTTAATTATGAGCCTTTATTAGCCGGCCGGCGACTGACTCTCTACCAGGCAGGGTCAGAGAAGATCAGTCCTGGGGTTTTAGAGAGAGGCAGTTATAAAGCCTCTCACTATATCCTAGAACAAAGCAAGTAAAGAAGTTACAAAAAGCAGAAGTTAGCCGTTAAAGTCCTTTACAAAGATAAATGGATCCGGGAATTGCTAGATCAAACATAGCCTGGTAGACAGTCTTGTTATCTGTATCCTGGAATGTTGTGCCTCCTCCTTGGGGCTATGGTGCCTAGAGGTATTACCTCCTCCTTACTGATTTACTAGGAAATCTTCACCCTTATATTCCCAAAAGAGGCAGCTTATAAAGCCTAAAACTACATCAAACAAGCAAGCAGAATACAGAAGCAGAAGTTGGTCATTAGCACAATACATCACCTAGTATGACGCTCTGGTTAATAAGTGAGCAGATTACAGAAGCAGACATTGGCCATCTTCATATCTTATACAATACATCTCCTAAAACCACACCCAAGCAAGTAGGACAACTTCTGGTATCTAAAGATATTTCTTCCCTGTAGCTGACTTAGCTAGTTGGCTCACTTGAAAATTTTCCACCCTTAACAAAATATATTATTCAAATTAATTTCACCTGTTTCTTTATACTTTTTGTAGTGTGGCTACTAGATATTTTTAAATTTGAAATTTCCTGTCTTATATGACTCACATTTCTGTCTGACATATTTATATTCAACCATGCTCATAGTCTACCCTTACAATTTTCCAGACTTAAAAATATTGTGCTTTAGAGGATAAAATAGTTACCCTAACACATCAAGGAATTATAACCACCCCATTATTTAATATCTTGTTCTAAGCTTAAAATTGAGGATGTAAAATCACTGAGCAGATATATTCCAAACATATCAGGGCACACACAAACTGGCACCCTGCAAAAGGCTTTAGGCTCTGACGTGCTTACCCCATAAATCTTTTCTGTGTCCAACTTTCTAAGTCACTCGCTTCTCTTAACAGAGCACTAGGCTTTCTTGTCAGACCCTAAATTTTAGTTCTACCTACTTCCTGAGGTTGATACTCTCTTCAGACCCTGACTTTACCTTGTGTGATCCCGGGATATAAACTCCTCACTCCCATGGACCACTCTGCCCACTAGCTCAGCCTGTGCCTTACAATGTAATGATTTTTTTCTCTCTCTTTTTACTCATTTATTCAATAACATGAAGAACCCTATTTATCCAGGTATAGTCTTAATTTCTGGTTTATTGGGATCATTATCGTGTCTGTAAGTAGAAGCATTCTTCCCTTTAGAACTAAGACATCTAGACCAGCAGAGCCTAAAGTCATAAAGACAAGAAGCAAATACTTTGCTACTGTATCTTCAGTGTATGAGGGAGAGAAGCAGTTTCTATTCCCAGAGCCATAATGTCAGGCTATGAGAAAAATAACACTGTGCATTGGATGCTAATTTAGAGCATATATCGCACTTGGCAGAAATGTCCCAGCCCAGCAAGATTTCGCCACCTGGCTGGTACTATAACTGGACCGTCAAAAGACTATTCCACCATTCCATTAAGCTAACTACTTCAAGATGATGGGGTGCAGGGCAATCACTTCCAAGAGAGTGGGCCCATTGCCACACTTCATTTGCTGTCAAATGAGTTCTAAACTGTAATGATTTTTACACAAAAACATCTGAAATCCCGTTGGAGATATTATTTGTACTAATACATTAAAAATTGCGCACAATGTCAAGTTTTGGTGCTGCAGTTGCCTGGAACTTTATGATTGCATTATACTCGTGGGTATGTATAAATTATTTTGAAATTTTTTAAATTTTTTTATTAAAATTATTTTCCTCAGCCTTATTGAGGTATAACGACAAATAAAAATTGCATATATTTAAGGTGTGTAATGTGATGTTTGACATAGATATACATTGTGAAATGATTACTACAATCAAGCTAATCAGCATATGTATCACTTCACATATTTATTTTTGCTTTGTGTGTGATAAGAACACTTTAGATCTACCCTCTTAACAAATCTCAAGTATATACTACATCACTATTATCAGCTACAGTCATTTTGCTGTACATTAGGTCCCAGAACTCACTTATCTTACAATTGAAAGTTTGAACCTTTTGACCAACCTCTCCCCATTTCCTCCAACCCCTGTCCCCCAGTAACCACCTTTCTACTCTATTTCTACACGTTCGACTGTCTTAGATTCTACACATAAATGAGATCATGCAGTGTTTGTCTTTCTGTATCCGAGTTATTTCACTTAATGCAATGCCCACAAAGTCTATTCAGGTTGTTGTAACTAGCACAATGTCTTTTTAAAGGCAGACCAATATTCCATTTTTGTGTGTGTGTATGTACCACATTTTCTTTATCCATTTATCCATTGATTGACACTTAGATTGTTCCCATGTCTTGGCTATGGATTTCTCTTTTTAAAGGGCAATGCTTTGTAAGTTATTACAAAATGGGCAATAAATTTCATTAGTAATAATTTAAATATTCCCTATGTAAGTCACTGACACTTCTTGTCTTTAATTTTTAAGAGGTTATTTTCTATGGAAAAGGACAACCACTTGAAATAGCGGTACATTTTATCCTGTTACTTTTAAAGAATCATAAACACAACCCTTTATTAAGGAATTTGAACTTACAAAACATAATTAGATAAATACGATAGGGCCGATTTTTAATAGGAACACATATTTTAATACTTTTACACACTAATTTGGATTAGTCATTCTGATTTTAGCATGAAGTTAGGTTTAAAATTCCTCAGTTGATCTACTCAATGTTTCTGGACTATTAAAGAGATTATAGTTAAGAGTTTAGATTGTCTTTCTAATTATTCCCAAAAAGACCAGGCCAAAATCACAGCATCACTGCACTGGAATGTTTACCAAAAAAAAAAAAAAAAAAAGATGAAATTTTGGAGCAAAGATGAACTTTAGCTATCATCTTGTCTAGCTCCTTTTTAATAGATAAAGAAACTGAATCCTAAGAAGGTCAAGACTGCAGAGCTGGCCCTGCCAGAACTGGACTCAGGTCCTTGTCTCTCTGCCCAGCATCTCCTGTTTCGTGTTGGGTTTTTTTAATCTGCCCTATACTATTTCCTCTCTCCAATATGGTACAAGAAGCAAGAAAGAATCATTTAAATGCCTTTTTCATTAATGCAAAATAAGGATTCTCATTTTTCTCCTTGTACATAAACAGCACTTTTTATTTGTACTTGATAGCTTTTAACCTGAACCAGATGCAACTTAGTTTGCCTGTAATTCCATACAAATGGCCTCTATTACAAGTTTCCTGATTTAAAAAATTTACACAGCTTCCTATAGAATTTGCAGGAAATATTTGGGTGAAATTCTGAACATGGTATGTGTGAATAAATGTAATGTTACACAAATGGTCATAACACGGTACAAATAATTATTTTTATGAGATTAAGGGCTGGTGGAAGAGATGAATTCGAGGTTGCACATAGGGAAGTGACAGTCAGTTGGGAACCAAGTTAGTGAAATGCACTTCTGTGAGAGATGCTGTGTCCTTCCCTGTTCTTTTTCAGACTTGGATCCTAAAGAGCATTCTCTGGCACCCATCAGAGGTTCCAAGAGCCATTAGTGAGGGCAGCAAAAAAGAAACATACTTAGGGGTAAGCAGATAATTATTTTTTACCCTTTAAAAATTCTGCAGCTATTTATAATATATATATATATATATATATATATATATATATATATATATATATATATATTGTTGTTGTTGTTGTTGTTCCCCCCATACCACCACACAATTCTCAGGACACAAGTCGAGTGTCCTACAATTCAACTCAATTCTGACACTATCCACCAGGAGATAGCATCAGATCCCACAAGTTTAGGGCTCAGTCCTACAAAACTGTGCCCACATCAGAGGCCAATCACAAGCCCAAGTTGTCAGCTGTGCTTCTGACCAACCAGCTATAGATTTGAGGTTCCCACAACTCCCTCTTTAGATTCCCTTAGTTTGCTAGAGCAGCACACAAACTCAGAGAAACATTTTACTTACTAGATTACTGGTTTATTATGAAAGGATATAACTCAGGAACAGCCATGTGGAAGAGCCGTATGGGACAGGGTTTGGGGAAAGAGTGCAAAGCGTCTGAGCCCCCTCTACGAGTCCCTCTCTCCCTGCATCCACGTGCTCACCAATCTGGATGCTCTCCAGCCGGTGCTTTTGGGTTCTGATAGAGGCTCCATTACCCTGTCCTCTCATCTCTCATTCTTTAAGTATTCTTTCTGTATCTTGAATATATTTTATCACTATGAATATCACTTATTTTTTATTATTTATATATTTGTCTTTCACATCTAAAAAATTGTGAGCACTTCAAGAGCTGATGTCATTGTATTTATCTGTGTATTCCCCTCCAGGTCTAGTCTTGTTTTTGTCATTTTGTTTGACTAACGAAAAATAGCATTTGAGAATATGCCTGTGGAAGAGGAGCCATTAAACTTTGTAAAAAGTGAATTGAAATGAACTCAAAGTTTAAAACAGGTAAAATCATAAAATATATTTACAAAAATAGCATTAGTAAAATGGTGAATAATAACATGAGTATCATTTTGTTAAAGTAAAAACTATCTAGAGACAAGTGGAAAAAATAATTTATTGCAGATTTTTTTGCACATTACATGGAACATTTATACATATATTGATGTGTTGATATGAAATACTAGATTTAAAGACAAACATTTTCACATAAAAGTAGTTGCACTATATTTTATAAAGAGAGATATCAATAAATTATCAGAGACATTTAAGAACAACAAGCCAATTATTCCAATAAGAATACATTTTATGTCAAAATTAAACTAAATTTTCTATACATGATGTCTTGGATGCAATTACATTCTTCTAAGCTAAAAAAAAGAAGCTCATTTCTGGGAATAAAAGGCCAGGGAGGGCTCTGATGCACAGAGTGTCTCCACGGTGATTCCAGCTTTATTCGTGGATGTGGTTAGAGTCTAAAACCTGGATCCCAAGTTAGTGTAACAGCTCAGTGGTAAATTGCAGCTCTCTACAACAGCTACGTGTAGTTAATGAGTTTTAATACAAGAGATAAACTACAAATGAGAGCATTTTAGAGGCATCATAATTACCACATGATTGGAATGAGCAACCAGATATTTTAATAACAACAATGCACATTTTCTATTTCTGAAGGAAAATTAGCATAATTCAAAATAGTCATTATTTTCTTAGCATGTTATAGTATTTCTTACTTTGGAAGTCTGAAAATAAACTGTATTTTTACCCTAAAACTTACGATTCACTTCTTTAGAAAATGATTTCATAATGATGTACACCAATGTGATATAAAGTTTGTTCTGTTATAGTCATTAAAATATACATATACATATATATGGAGCACAAAACTGATTTGGTAAACCACAGTCTGCACATACATGGCCAAATACTGCTCAGTTTCATTTAATTAAATTCAACAAATATTTATTGGGTGCCTACTACTTGCAAATTACCAAGTTAGGCAAAGCTCATGGTAGATTTTAAGACACATGAAGCACACATCACCCACATCTAAAGCCAAACTTTAGATAACATATTAAACCTTGATAAGACTCAAAAGCAGAGCTAAAGTTGAATAGTGAAAGATATACCTCAGAGAAAGGCTTGGGATAATTGAAAAGGACAAAGCAAAAATCTGTATCCACAGTTGATAATCGCTCCTAGGCTTCCCATATGTTAGGGGATAAGTGGAATCTAATCACGGTCTTCTTTGCACAGCCCGAGATTCAGTTATCATCCTGCTTTGATTCCTTAAAAAAGTAGAAGAAACAAGAGATTAATTTTCAATGATAATAAAGCTTGTAATATCCCTCACATTTTTATTTTCTATAAGATTGTGATCTGCATTCATATTTACAGTTTTTCTGCCACTTCCATCATAGCTCTGGGTGGAACAGGGCCACTCCACTGAAATACCCAACACTTGAGGTATAGTTTAATTTATCAGAACAACACCAGTAAGCATGCCAACCTCGTAAGTAAATTATTGAAAGTAAAAACAGCTGAAAGAAGATAAGGGTAAATATTTTAAAACTTGGCATTCCATTCCTTTTAGGATTTGTTATACTCTAAAAGCATTTTTAAGGAATGGTATGCACACAGGAAAAGAAACATAATCAAGTAGTCACACTCCGGCTAAAGAACCAATACATCAACAGGGGAACGAAGTGTCAAATCATGTCGGATGCAACACCTTGTCAGCAGGGAAAGGCTGGGCATGACCTCCCTGTGTATAAGTCCACCGGCAGTGACAGGATTCCGGTCTGGTTGCCAATGTTCTGAGATCCACTCCAGCACATGGCTCTGGCTGGAGTACAACCATGGTACCAGCACGAACCTAATGCTTCCGACAGAATCACTTAGATTCTGAAAAATTACCACTCTCCTCTCTAGGAAGAACACACAGGGACTAGGATTTCCAAAGATCCCCAAATACTCCACAGGAAGACAGCTTGGTCCTTACAAGCACCAAGGGCTAAGAAATGCTGATGGGCCTCTCGGAACAGCTCATGGAGTTGAAGGAAGAAGGGCAGGAGGATCCTGTCGCAGCCACTGACCTCGGTCGTGTTTGAGCCGTATTAGGAAGGAAGAACAACAACAACAACAAAAACAGATTTTCTCTATCCAGTACGTTTGGTTTTAATTTCATTAGAGGACAAAAGCCGGCAACCATAAAGTATCCCCTAAGAAGTATTTATTGTTCTAACTGGACCGTTAACTGTGCAGCATTTCTCCTGCTTTACTGAAGAATTCATTTCTGTGAGTAAGAATTCTTTTCAAAGGAAACATATTTTCAGTGGTTATGATTTAGCTCCCCATATTTATAGATTATCTTGAAAAAAAAAAAATTAAGCTCTGATTAGTCATACCTCTGTTCCTGTATTTTTTCTGGATAGAAACCAAACTTGCATTGGTTCTTTTTTGCCCTTCATGGACACTGGGCCTCTGTGCTCCAAATGGAACTGTGGATCTGAATTTTCTGGTGTCATAAGACATCTGAAAGTCAGGCAACAGGGAGTAAGGAGAGAGGTATGGAAAACGGTTGCATGGAGAATGTGACATGTACCAAAGTTACATATCGAGACACTAAGGAGAGACGCTAAAGTTTTATTTAAAGGTAACTCAAGGTATTAGGGACAATGGTCATATCAGGAACTCCTAAGATAGTATGAAATCTTTTAAACTGGAAATAATGACAAGATTCTTTCCATTAAAAAAATAAACAACCCCGGGGATGGGGAGCACAGCATAGATGATGCAGTTAGCATTAATGTAATGGCTGGGTGGAGAGTCAAAGGAGAGAAAGAGCAATCAGGGGAACATTTTATAAACTGTATAAATGTCTAACCAATGTACTGTATACTTGTAATTAATAAAATAAAATTTAAAAAATAAATAAATAAACAATCTTAAGAGCGAAGATGATTACGGCTTCAAGGTAACATAAATCACTAGGAGAGTTAAACCACATGCAAAGACATTTTCATTGCAAATCAGTAAATACCAAGACACATTCTCTTACCTGTATGTATATTCAGACACATTTATTTTTCCTTTTTCTCCAGTGGTTTCTGTTCTACTTGTGAGGTTGACCGTATTTCCAAAAAGACAATACCGAGGCATCCTCTGTCCTATGACACCTGTGACCACCTCTCCAGTGTGTATCCCTATCGTTATCTGCAAAAATCAAAGCTTTGCTTCAATAACTTCAATCACTAATACACTAATATTTGCTTATTTTATATTACATAATAATGTTAATTCATCATATAAAAATCATAAGAATTCTCTTTAAGAACTTTTAAGTATATTACAGACAAAATGAAAACTCTCAAAAAATCTTTCAAGAGAATTATTCTTTTTCTAAAGTCTGAGGGATTCAAATGTGAATCAGGCAACTTATATGAGACACAAAAAAAGAAACCCAAA
Organism: Eidolon dupreanum; assembly: GCA_028627145.1. Taxonomy (NCBI): domain Eukaryota; kingdom Metazoa; phylum Chordata; class Mammalia; order Chiroptera; family Pteropodidae; genus Eidolon; species Eidolon dupreanum. The sequence continues at coordinate 28,548,656 of CM053512.1, read as the reverse complement.
AATAAGGGATAGGAGATTTTATCTCATCCTCATGACATTCAGCACATGGGACAGACAGGGTAATTCCAGACAGGTGGAGAGATTTGCCGTCTCCATGAAAGAATGTGATACAATGGGCTCGATAAAGTGTTTCAGTCTTTGTTGCGAAGATGCTTTTCCTTATACATAATTAATGATTGCCTGGTCGAGAATATGATCAGTTGCCCACAGAGGTCTACTACCACTATTATAATATCTATTTTATTTACTAACCTGAACAGATTCACCATCTACTTGAACCTGGCCAGCAATCTCCATCATGTCCAGGGCCAGGTGGCAAATGGATCGTGCATGGTGAATACATGGCTCTGGTAAACCACTCACTGTCATATACTTGTCACCGACAGTCTCCACCTAACATAGCACATATATTTAGATGTTTATTGGTAGCATAAACAAGACTATTTCATTTGCTAACCCTATTCAAAAGACATTTGTCCAAGACTATCAGTAACTTTAAACTCTTCTCCCACTTAGTTTTACAAAAATTCTAATGCACTCAATTCCAAGATGAAACCTTGTAATTATTTGAAATTTACACACATGGCACTTTGATTACAGGCAAGTACAGACACAGCATTATTTTTCCTCTTGTAAATTCTGGGTTCTTACCTCAGATGCCCTTATAATTCAACAGAACAATGTTATTGCCTTATTTCACCATAAAACAGTGATATTTTGATGGAACAAGAGCCACCGCCTGAAGTTCAATGATTTTTCATGGCCATTAACCATTCATTTTTATGACGTGCTCACCAATTGTTACTTTGTACCCCAGAAAACAACTGTAAAATAAATAGTTCTTGCGGCACTTATATTACTCCAGATGCCTGGGAATGGTTTAGTTAACATTCTTTCCCTTAACAAGCAAATAACTTCATTTTTCCAATATTAAATTGAAACACAGGTAGAAATGCCTTATAAATGTTTATCTTCAAGTTACGTTATCTAAAATTTCAGCACCTTTCCCATGCTCCATGACTTCTTTACCATGCAAAACATTTATGTATTTCAGTAAATATTCTCATGCAGAGCACAAAAATGAATGTTACGTTTATATTATGTATGATAAAACAACCTGCTCAGATTTATTAATGTAAGTACAAAAAAAAGCCATTTTATTTTATTACATTTCATTTTAACTAAGGAATCATCTGTTCCATTCATTCTAGTTACAAGGAAGAGAACTTCTTAAAGCAAGAGGTGATTATTTAGGATAATGACAAATATTGACTGTGTAGAGGATTAGTTAATATATCACAGCTACCGTCAGAGAACTCTGCGGTGCCTTTGGAGGGCAGGGTCTGAACAGTACTACTTTACGAAATGGTCAGGACTTGCCTTATAAACAAATGGATTTTTCCGGGAATCGGTCAGTGTGTCAAATCTGGTGTAAAGGTCGTTGAGAAGGTTTACAATCTTCATAGCCCCTTCTCCAGATGCATGCTTGCTGCAGAAAGCATTGAAGCCCACAATGCCACTAAAGAGGATGGTCACATTGTCATATCTTTTAGCAGGCACTGGACGCTTGTGTCTCAGCTCATTGGCAACAGATGGAGGAAGGACAGAGTATAGCAACCTATTCAGTGGGATTAGAAAAAGGCCATGGTAAGAAATGCTAGGAATAGGTTTAGTGCTTCTACTGGCCATTTCATAGAACATCAATGTCATTTGTACCATAAAGGCCTTATAGGACACCTCTAATATTTGTATCAAATATTAGCCATATTAATAAGTAAAAATAAGACATATACCAATTCAAACCAAATCAAAACTAGCCAAACCCATAGACAAAGAACTGGCAATAAGAAGTCAAAGTATTCATTTCTGGTCCTGTATTCTGACCTCAATGTTATGATATTCACAGTATAAAAGTTGTCACCAGCAGCACTTAAAACACTGTATAAGTATCACAGTACCAGGAACATGTTTATCTCCCAGGAATAAATATTCATCTCAATTGTTGTAAAGTAATATTGAAAGAAGCAGATTTCTCTTCAGACTCGTTCACGCCTCACTCTTTCTACAGAAGAAGCTGGTATGACAGGTGGAAATTGGTTTGGACAAGAAAAGATTTGTTTCTATCGGCAACACTGACACTACTACAATGACATCAGGGATTATGCTGAGGGGACAAGTGTGGTAATCAACAGGAGAAGGATGACCATGATGGATTTATAGCGAGACCTAAGGGCTCTTGGCATGAGGGCTCCAGAGAACAAGTGATGCCTCCTCTCTTTCTCTTCTCTATCGCCAGAGAAGTTTAATGTGCAAATGGAGCTGAGCTCGTATTATTCTTCCTAGCTTTAGTGAAATTTCCCCATACTTTAATATTTAACTTTTAAACATTTATAAAATATTTAAAAACTATATTTGAATATTAAATGTGAACAGAATTCCTGAGCTTGAAAGAAAAATGAAACTAAATAGTTAATAATTAAATCACCTTGATAAACGAATATTTATAAACAAAACATAACCTAGGTGGTTTCCTAAGATAACAGCCCAGAGCAAGATACTGAGTAACTCAAATTTACAAACCCATATGACTTTGAATCTTAGTCTCTAGCACTGTTTTACAAGGTCCACAAAATGTGATATTTTTCATGGATCCAGTTGTACCAGATAACAATAAAACATACGGTTTGAGTTGTTTTTCAAGCACTGGGAAAAATTTGAGCTGCCTGGCCCGTGTATTTTCTGAAATTTGCAAAATACCTGGATAGATTAGGGAGTCAGTTTCAGACCATGAGGAAAGTGAAGTTGTCTCAGATAAACTAAACACAGCTTCCAGTTTCATTATACAAAGGCCCAGACAAGTGAATTAAGATGGTATGGATTCTTTCGGCAGCTGTGAAGCTAGAGCTAGCTCGGCAACCCAGCAGAGGATATCGGATCTCATCTTCCCAGCACTTCCACCCTCTCCCGAAGGCCCTCAGTAAAATGGTTTAATTCAAAAAAAAATTAAAAAGCTATGGATAAAGACAGGTATTTAAGTGGCATTCTCTATTTCATGCATGCTTTTAACAAATAGTTAACCGATATGTTTCTGTGTGGGCGCAGCATCCATCCATGGGCAACTAAGCATGTATCAATGCAAGAACAGTATAGAAAGTGATGCTATTACCAATATTCTGACCGTTTAGTAGAGTGAAGTAGTTCTTATGGAAGTAAGGCAGATCAGTTCAATTCTCTAACAAGACAGTTTTCTATTATATAAATGTTAAGAATTAACATAGAGACCCTGGGGAAAATATCTTATGAATCTCGGTGAATTAGTGTTTTTAATTATACATGAAAGAGTTCAAGTAGCATGCACAAAATGTACTTGTTTAAATGAATTACTTGAAAAATGAAGTATTACTTTAAAGGTCCTTGCCCAATATTTCATAATTTAATCTTCCATTCACAGAAAAAATAGTTCTGTATTTTTACTTTTTTGCTAACCTTTGTATTTACAGATATAATTGTTGTCATTACAGATGACATTATAATCTGTCAGATTCATATCAGCCAAACCTTAAAATAATGCAGAGTCTAAGAACAAAAAAACTTTGAAAATATAATGGCCAACTCTAAGTTCAATGTCATCCTCAGCACTTGGCCAGCCGCTGGCATAGAGAGGATGCTCAGTATATATTTCTTCCATAAAAGAATGAATGAACTGGATAATCAGACCTTACAAATTTGAATTATTCTAGTGATTTTCAGAGAGATGTTTTAGTCCATATTTTTTCAGCTTGGTTCGTAAAAACAGAAAGCATCTCCACTACTATTAGGACTGATTTATTTCTGTACTCATAACTTCTGTTTTAAGTGATTGGAAGAGTTTATTTGCTACTCTGAGCTTTAATGGCTCCCATGCCTTTTTAGTTTGATTACTAATCTTTGCTATAGTAGAGTCAAAATGTACGATGTCAAACCACCGTGTCCTTCAAGCACAAGGTTACGTACTTACGTGTCTGTCTTTTTCTTTTCATCTTCCAAGGCTCTTAAAGTGAGCTGCAGCCTGTCTGTCAGGATTTCCAGTTCTTGAGTCAGTTTGTATTCCTCTCTGAATTGTTCTCCCAAAAGAACGAGATCGCGTGTGGCATCGTGCAAAGGGATGTCACTTAGATACAGACCTCTCCTTGTCAAATCATCCAGATTCATCACACTGTCATACAGAGAAATGAGATGAAATCAGTCCAACCTATCCACATGACAATCTCAATCTTGATTACTGTCAGGAAGTATAATCCTGCCATCTCCTGCAATTCTAAAGCTTCTCAGATTGAAGAAAAAAAAATTGGACAATCGCTCAAAGAATGTTACTCCATCCTTCTAGAGACTTAAAAATCTATCAAAGAGCAGTGAATCTAAAATGTATTTTTGTCAAACTGCACTTTTTGATGCCGTCAGCCTAAATTGAAAAATAATGTAAAAAGCTGCCCTATGGAAACTGCTCAGGCATTTAACACAGGCTGTGATTTATTATCACATTTTTTCATCATTATCAAGAGATGAATTAAAATTTACCTTTACTCGCTTTAACAAGGACAATTGTGTGCCTTTTGAGAAACTAGTTCATTTCTTCTTTATGGATTCTGTGACTCCTGTAACTGGCTGTTTTTCCTTCTAAACATGATGATTGAAAGGTTACAACTGGACTTATGACCCATCTTCAATAAGTATTTTACATGTTTATGACTTTCTGACATGTATTTTTATATACTACTCTTACTTCTTGTTCTAATTTCTTCTATTATTCTTTTCTTTGAGTAACTTTTCTCATTTATTGGAAACAATATTTAAACGTGCTAAATTTTATGTATCTTTGCAACTTAAGCATTTTTAGAACAACATAATAATGTTTATTGATTCAGTGAAGATCTGGTAAGTAAAAGGTTGCTTTTTAAAAATTTCTTCTTCGGTTAAAATATCTTACAGTTATATTATTGGCTTGAATTTTTTAAATGCAAAGTAATTACTTCTGGGCATTCTCAATAAGAATTTTTCTAAAATGACATAATTGAGTTGAGATTTTACTGAACAATTTTGGTTTAATAAAATGTCTCCCTATAATATATTCTCAGTAGAAATGTCCATAAAACAAAGCAAGAGCTAGCATGCCAAGGTAGAAAAATCAAATAATCAAAGAGTTTACTAATGAAGCACATTGTCTCTTTAGATTTTGTTAAAATGGATTTGTAAGTTAAAGCTCACTTGCAGAAATAGATCTCTCTGGAAAAAGGCCAGATCATCTGGCAAATGAGTAGAGAAAAAAAGATTATAAGCCTAAAATAAAATGAATGGTTAAAAATGCTCATATTGAGTTAGAAAACTTAATCAAATTGTCTCATTTTTCTAAAGTGTTTTTATTATTTGATAAACTTAACACTTTTCTAAATTTAAACTAATCATCTTGAAATTATTTATTTTGCAAGTAAAACTGTTTTTAGTTAATCTTTTTATTTAATTTGAGTACAAATCTTTCTACACACATAGACTAGTACCACATGACAATTGGCTAATGTGTCACTATGTGACCAATTTCTGCATATTGTAATTAATAGGTAGACTTCAAATTTTCCGCTTCTATTTCCAAAGGAAACTTTATCTCCAGGACTAGAAATTGTCCCTATTGAGAAACTGTCATTTTACTGAACCCTACTTGGAAAGAGGCATAAGAAAAAACAGTTATTGATAGCAAATGAATATATAATTAGATCAATGGGGGTTATTAATAAAACCATGTATATTTCTGAATTTTTTATCTTTTATTTTTATATATATTCTCAGGGAAAATCATCATTAACTTTAGATAGTCTTTAAAACTATATTAACAATATCAAAGGAGGTTGTTACAAAGATTTCACAGAAATTTTGACAGTATCTTTAAATGGAAAGTGATCACAATAGACTATATATTAAATTTTAAGCCAATAGACCACCAAAACATGCTTTCTAGAGTATGTTACTAAACACCGTACACATATTTTGGATATATAAAGTTATAAAAATGCAAAATATCACCTAATGGCAAATTTCACAGTTATCTTTTTCTATTGTTCTAAAGTAAATTTTGGTATATTTATTTGTATTTTAAATTCTCATACACCTTTACGTAAAATACTTTATCAGATTGAGGCAACACCAACCTACAGTTATACTTCCTTCTAATGTTTATTACAAATAAAATAAATTTCAACTTCATATTATATTTTAAATACTTTGTCCTAATTAAAGTAGCCAAATATTTTTAATATAAAATAGTTCAAACCCACAAATAATTTGAAAATTCATTTCATGGTGCCAACTCTATCCTTGCGTTTATGCCACCAAATTAGATGCTTTCAGAATTGCTTTACTACATGACACCTGTTGGGAAGGTACAAAGCTATAGAATTAGCTAACTGAAGATGAGGTACAGTGTGAACTATTGGCATAAACACTTAACAGATTGTTTAGGACATGGCAAATAAAATAGAATATGTGATTTCTCCTGAGTTTATTACAAATGTTAAATGATATTAACCTTGTTATAGAGAAGTGTACAACAAAGTTGTAAAATCTAATTATACTTCAGAATATGTAGACATGATTGAACAAAATGTTATTGAGTTCTTTTGTTAGCTAAAGACGGATACTTTTATCTATTATAATGAATCTAAAAATGATTACCTTGGTGAACACAGAAAAAGTATACTATCTGCTTCCGGTAAGTAGATCATTTGGCCCTTGAGACGTAAGCAGCTGATCTCAGTCCCAGTCAGTTCATCCTCGCATTCTAATTTCTCTACATCCAACAATCCTTCCTTGAAAAGGCAAAATATAACCATTAACCAGAGCCTTTCTCTCTTTCTAACAATTTAGCAAAAAGAAGGGCACATCTAACTCATTTCTCACCAAACCATGAGGGAAAATAAGTGTACCTGTTAGAACAGAGGAGGGCATTTCACCAGAGTTCTGCCAGGGAACGAGTTTAGAGGTTCTCTTACAAACACTGGAGAAAAGTGACTTGACTATCTCCTTTGAACCCAGAAAGACAGTAGCTGTACTGTTGTTCACATATTTATGTAAACCTTCTATGAATCTTTTTTTCTGATTTTCCAATATGGCTGGTAAATTACAATGTAAATTACCAGGCTTCACCGAAGAATAAATCAAGCCTCTCCACTCCCCACCCCTGCATTCACAGAGCAGCTGGATGTACTTAGTTCCATATACATAAAGTACATGTATGGAAGACCTTTGGGAGGGCTGCAGGAAGGAGGAAGTGTGTACTCTAGGACACCTTTGCTGCATCAATCCCAGAAACAGAAACTGTGAGATCTGCGTACTACAAACATTATCAATTGAATGACTATTTTATCACTTTTGTTTTCCAACAAAAATGGCACCAAGAATAATAGACACGTTAGGAAAATGGGTAAAGTTTTTTAAAAGACCTTGATCAGTTCTTCTGATTTCTAAAATAGGACACTGTAGCTGTAAAAGGTATTGGTTTAACATGTGAAACTGGGCTGTCTTGGCAAAGTATTCTCAACAATTAAATTTTGTTAATCCTGATCAGGTGACAGAGTTCCATTGTCCCTCAAGCAAACCAAAAACAGTAACAGTGCCTTTGAAATAGGAGTCCCTTTGAAGTTTGGTTCTGATTTCGCTATACCTTCAGTCATAGGATGTCAGAGTCACTATTTTTCCCTTCAGAACACTTCTAATATGTAACATACCTTATGTATCACATTTAGTAAAATACTGTCTTAATTACCTTGCTTCTCAATACGAAAACTGTATTGATGTGTGAAAGGATCCCATGGAAACTAATGTCAATATGAGGACGGACCAGAGAGAAGACAGACAAAAGGCTGCAGTTGCCAGGCTGGAGCTTAAATGTAGATAAAAAGAAAACAACACTTAATTATTCAAAACAATTTTTTAAATTTGATGTTATTATATTAAATCAGCTCAATTATATATAAATACAGAAATACATTATTTTGTAGAAAATATACCTCAACTATGGACTCATACCTTGATCTGTAGCAACTCAGTGATTAAATGGACATCAGACAGTTTCATGAACATAAACCCTAATATTGATTCAGATGACTAATATGCAAATATAAGATAAGAAATAAGAGAAGCATTTTCAAAGAAGAAAGAATAGAAATTTATCTTTTAAAATGTAGCAGGAGGTGTAGAATGCCTATGGCTTAAAATAGAATTTAAATATCAAAACCGCCAGCAAAGATTCACAGTTTATCAAAAGACAGTTAATAATAATAGGTAACAGTTATTTGTTGCTTATAATGAACAAGGGACTAGATTAAATGTTCTGGTGCTTTCTATCCTCACGCTATAACAAAGGGAAAATAGGCAGAGAGAGGAGAAGTAACATGCTTCAGGTCAAACAATGAGGGAGAGGCAGAGCCAGCATAGGAGCCCACGCAATACCCCATTTTGCTACCAGCCTTATAGGTTTATGCTTGATCCCATTGGGGCTAATCCTGAATTATCAAGTCTCTTTCATTATAAGCAAAAAGTATCTCTAGACACATGTCATGTACAACTCCAAAACTTAGTACATAAGTGGAATGAAAGGATTTTACAAATGGATCTGAATAATGCAAATCAAACACAGACCCTCATCATCACCCCAACTGTTGTCCTTTGATGCTTTTTCTACTAAATCCTATGATAATCTCTATCGTTTTCCTCTTAAGTGTTTTTTAAACTCTTTTCTCTAAAAATATCTAAGGTTGATTTTGAAAGCTATTTTCTGACAGTAGATATCCAATGACTATTTATTTAATGAATGAATAAATAAGTGAAAGTTGATTGTTACTAGAAAGTTACCCATTGTCTCATTCCCACTGTCCTTGTGTTTAAAACAGAAAAAAAAAAAAAAAAAAACGTAGTTGTCCTAGGGAAAGTCATAGTATGCTCAAATACACTTAGTTCACATTTTAAAAACACGTAATATACAGTGTGCTGCACACCAAATAATACAAGTCAAACGGTTAAATGAATGAATGGCCACACCTAACAATAGCCTGTTTATGGCCTTTTGTCTTGACCCCAAGGAAGTGTGATGTTGACTTACCTGGGGAAGCACTCTGTATATGGCATTACCACACTGAGTGACCACTAGGTCCCGGTCAAATATTATGTGGAAAGGAAAGGCTTTGCAGAAGGTATATGGGCTGATGCGTGATTCCTGGGTGCCATTTTCTTCAAACCTGTCAAGATCTTCATAAAAATCCTCTTCTTTAGATTCTTTTTCTTCAATTAAAAATTGAGTATGATCACATTCTTCATTTCTTTGCTGAATAACCTGGACGTCAAAGGGGAAAATGGTGTTAATTGTATGCATTTCAATTTACTTAGAATATCTAAATACCTATGAAACTGGTTATGAGAATTGCATTTAGAGGGTTAATTTTAAATTTTTTAAATATGCAAATACTATACATGCCTAAAATAGAAAACTATATCTGGACATTTATTTAGGAAATTTGAAGACTGAATAATTATTCACAGTAAAATTGCAAATCTACTATCAGTCTCCTAGCAGCCCATACAGGTTCTGGTAGAATTGGAAGAAAAGCACCCTCCTTTTTTGATAGGCTTAGCCCTTGGCCAGGCGTACTTCTACAGTGAATGACCTATAAGCCATTCAAAGCAGCACTATTTAACGTGCTAAAAACAATATTTACAAACAGAGGGCCATGAAATGATAAACATTTAAAAATACATGCAATGTCATTTCTTTTTTTTTATCCATCATTTGGGAAGTATGTAAAATTACAATACCAAATTAGGTAGGATACAGAAAAAGTCATCTCAAATACCACTAGTGGAAGGGTATTTTGATTAATCTTTCTGAAAAATAGACTAATAATATGCATAAAAATTCCTTAAAAATTTTGTATTCTTTGATTTAATTCTAAATCTAGGAATTCATTCTAAGGAAGTAATCATAACTGTAAACAAAGCTCTATAATTTAAAGAAATAACTATTTCTAAATTTCTGCTAAGTAACCACATTTCTAAATAACCACTTCTATAATTTAAAGATAGCTACATTTCTAAAATATTATTCACAAGCCAATGCATTATTAAGGTATAGAAAAGGATTTTTTCTTTTGAGTGTAAGATATTGCAAGCAACACATCTTCTTATAAGGGGAAAAACTATTTTAACTGAAATCAGATCCAAACGGAAAACATTTGGGGTGATATTTTTTTAGTTACAGATAAATTAAGGTAAAATGTTGCTCATTTTCACTTCTTTATTCAGAAGTTCACTGCAGCATATTCTGAGACCTAAGAGTAAATCACAATTAACATGGACATATTTGGATATATTCTTTCAGATATACTTTTCCGGTGAAATCAGGACATTACTACCAATAACTGTCACACTAACTTACTACACTGGTTAAACATTAATAGTCTTACTTAGGATTTAAAAAATTTGCTCTATTAAGGTTAATTTCCCTAATGTCTCATAAACCAAACATAATGAAGTTAATCTTAAAATTCAGGTTTCATTTTGATGTTCTGCTCTATTTCCATTTTAGCTACAGGGACTGACTTATATGCAACCTAAGTTTACTAATTCATTCTTCAATTCTACTGTTTTGCTTTGTTTAAAAGGGCATAACAAAGTATTTTTATAATCATATTTTTAACCTACTCTTGTTATAGCCCTTCATGACAGAGTATAATATTTTGAAAGTAGTTAAATGGTCTGGTAGCTCTAGACCCGTTACACATAAGAATACTTGAGGAAATTAAAAGAATGCCTTTGAAAAAATTAAATATACAAAATATAATTATCAAATGCCAATATTTCAAAAGCCTATTTGGGGGAATTGAAAAAATGAAGGCCATAAGACAACCCAAATATTGTCTAAAGTAAACCCCATAATTAAGTAAAAACTTGAATTTTGGAGGGTTCCCATACCAAAGGCTCTAAAAACCATAGTAACTGATATTTCCAAGTGTACCCAAACTTATGTTTCTTTCCTGTAGTTTCTATGTACCTGCTTCTTGCTCATCTTGGTTAAGTTAAAAACAAAACCTAGAGTAGACACAGTATGCACAAAGCCCTTCGTACGGGCTCACTTAGTATAGATGTAGTGTTAGTTTGTTGTCGGGATCAAAGATTGTAAATAAAAAACATATAAGATTTTGATTGAATTCCAGTGAGGTTCCTAATTTTGAAAGAATTTCAATCCTTTACCTAAAGTTTTAATTTGTAAATGTCTCTGCATCTGATAACGTCATTTTACGCATAGTCCCACTTCCTAGTTGTAGAAAACCCAAATATGCACCTGAGAATCACCAGCCAGTGTCATGTAAGAACTGACACCAACTCTTGAAAGAAAGCAAACCATGCCACTTAATGTGACAATACTAAATTAAATGTATGGGATACTTTTCCAATATAACTGATTTAAGTGTTATAATTTTTATTTGTATAGTATTGTACTTAAAGTTTAGCCTTCCCATATGTTAGAACATAACTGTGAGTTCTAAGAAAAGACTGCCATAAAGAAAGAAAGCCAAAAGAGGGTATCTCTTTTCTCCATTTTCTCAAATTTGGGGCCACTGAAAATGGATTTGGGGGCAAAATATGCTCAGCACACAAAAAGCAGCTGACTAGGAGAGACTATCTGGGCCAGAAATGTAAAAAAAGATGGTTCTCTTTATTGAACAATTGTATCAGTACCTTGCACTTATCACTCAAAACAGACTATGTATCATCAATAGCAACACATTTTTAAAGTATGAGACCTGGTTTCTTTCACCAAGTAATCTAATTTTTTTTTAGAAAAAAGCAAAACTTTTGCTCGTGAGATGAAATATTCCAACTACATTTCAGGGACAGACAAAAAAAAAGTCACAAAAAAACAATAAACAGTAAGATAATATCTAATTATATGTTATCTTAGAATTTGTTCACATTATTATTATGATGATTTTGTATTCTGAAAGCCACACCTCAGCCTGTCACATATTCTGCTTCCCAGCTAATGTGTACTCACGGGGACTGCTAACCACATTTCATGTAGCTTTAAACAATGTATAATTAGAAAGAAAAATCTGCTGCCATGAGGAAAAAAAAATATCTTGTATTTTTGCATATCTTCGCATTCCAAGGCCAAATATAGAAGACTACTGGTGTGGTTACTGTTATGGTTTATATATCGCTCTGGTGAGGTTCACTAACAGCAATAACTAAAGATAAATCCACAGAGTATCATTTTTAATGTTCTACATATCATTTGTGTTCAGAAGCGTGTCCGTTACTAATCAGTACCTTCATGTCGATCTCAGTGCCATGGATTTGTTGAGCTACCGTTTTGATGATTCCAATGACAATATCCTGAAGTCCTTCTCTCTCTGAGTAGTAGTGCAGAATGAGTCCTTTGCCCTTCTCTGCATCAGTGCACCTGAAGGAAGGTGCACGCATACCTGGGTAGATAGTAGCAAGGTGGTCATGCAGAGCATCAAGGTTCTGCAATAAAGAGGAAATGATGATGAATAAATACTGCTTCCACAAGGGCAGTTGCCTTCTGGAAGCAAAGTAAAGAAAGAAGGCAGATCAGCCAGCAAACATTCACATAGTACACCCTTCCCTTGCTGAAATGACACATCTGTAAGGCAAGAACCATAGAGAGCTTGGAACGAAAGTTAAGAAAAACATCTGTGGCTATTAATAGTCAGTTAATATATTTTAAGGAAGGATAAATAAGTGGCATATAAAAAAATGCCTGAAGCAGAAAAAAGAAACATAGTTATTGACTAAAGCAAAGAAATGCATATTAACATAAGTTTAGGGCAATTGTATATGCATGACACTGTCATTTCATGGTAATGTAGCCAATTTACCTAATTTTCTAAGATTTGATTTCTTCTGATAAAATGGAAATAACTCAAATAGCAAATCTAGGATAAATAGCACATCTACCTCGGAGAGAGTAGGCAAAATAAATGGCGCCCCCAATATTTCCACACCCTAATTCCTTTGAATACTTTCTCATACATGGCAAGAGGTTTTGCAGATGGGATTAAGGTTATGCATCTTGAATTGGGAAGATTATCCTGGATAAACATGGGGGACCCAGCCTTTCCTGGTTATAGGTGGGAAGAGGTGCAATGACAGAAGGTCAGAGAGATAGTAGCGTGAAAAGGAAACAGCCCCCTGTTGCAGGTTCTGAGATGTAGGAGACTATACGCAAGGAAGGAGAGGGCCTCCGGGACCCTAGAGAAGCCTCCAGCTGATGGCCAGCAAGGAAACTGGGTCCTCAGCCCGACAACACACGGAGCTGAACTGTCAACACACCAGAACAAGCAGGGAAACGACTGTCCGCCAGCGTCTATAGAAAGGAACAGAGCCCTGCTGGCACCTTGACCATAGTCCAGTGAGACCTGCTGTGGACTTCCAACCTAAAAAACGGTAATATATTAAATTTGCATTGTTTTAAGTGCTTACATTTGTGATAATTTGTTATGGTAGCAATAATAATTTTAAAAAAACTAATACACCAAGCGAATAGTAATCTATCAATAACTGGTGCTTATTGCTAAAGAGAATAGGAGAGATAAAACAATCTGAGAATACCATCAGCCTAAAAGAATGCATCTAAAAAGAAGGTGCTAGAGATGAACCAAAATCGGACTACAGTTCTTGTTCCAAATGTCTCCAAGAGGTCAATTTAGGGAAATAGAAGTATCCAGGAAGATATCAGGAATAAACTGGAGTGAGTATGAAGCAATTCTATGGGAGCCAAAATTTGAGAAATTCTCCATCAGGACACCTGTGGAACTGTGGTTTAATTTTCTGTCCCCTCCGTTCCTTCACTTATTCTATAAAGTGACTGCATGTGCATTACATATCATGCACTTATGTGCAGCAGGCTGGAGGCAGGGAAAGGGTTGGATACAAATCTGCATGACATGGACCCTGACTTTAAGCAGTTCATGGTTTGTACCACAAACAAATGTGCAGAGTAGCTTTTGATGCTTAAATAAAGGACCCAACAATTCAGACTGAAAGAATGTGGTCCAAAGATTTCAAAGTGAAGATGAGATCTGAGTAGGTCATAAAGGTTGCCATTCTGATTTGAATAAATGTTTTAATAGTGTCCTCAATTGGGTTAATCTTGTTTCTTTTTGAAATGTCTTTATGCATAGTGCTTTCTCCCCCCCCCCCCACCCCAAAAAATTACGTTATAATCAACTCAGGCCATTTTTTAAACAAAAGCATCAATTCACCCTGATTGCCTCTAGAGGCTGCTATTGCCATGTAAAAGGAACCCAATATGGCAGACTGAGTATTGAGAGTTTATACAAACTACAAGGAGCTGATGCTGAAACTATTTTACTTGGTTGAGTAGTACAGGGAATCTTCCTATGACAATTTCTTCTCATGGGAACATTATCCTGAGAAGGGAAGACATCATCTTATCTTTACAACCCTTACAGATCCCTTACACTTTGGCTGATGCTGCAAAAAATGTGAGAGAAAATCTGGTGAGAAATCACCAAGAGTTCTCTATTTATCTCCATTTCCCACAAAGTCAAAATTGAGCTCGTTGCTGCATTGAAGAAACATCCTAGTGTATTCAGGCCCAGGTACCGTGTTGTGGCTCATTTTAAAGGGAAAAAACATGAGTCAACCAATAACTTGAAATATGTATTTTAATATTCTTTCAATTTTCCCTCAACTAAGTGTTTAAATATATCATAAATCAACATGCTTATATTACTTGCATACTCACCTATTTTCATCTTGTGTTGTTATATTATTAGGACATTTCTACATGCAGCTACATCATGAGCCACAAAAAGGTAAGCATTTCACCCTAAATGCTGAGCTATTTTAATTTAAACAAAGATATTAATATAGATAATAAAATGTTGCTTAAATTTATCACTTCAGAGCAAGTAGGAAAGCAAAACATTCAGTCAGAATGTTCATTTTTTATGTCTTTGAGGTAACCGACTCTCTAGAGATGTATTGTTTTATTGAATTTACTATTAATTAAATGGACAAGTAAAGTGCTTCCTCACAGCACAACAGCTTTGACACCACTTAATGCAATATTGATTTTCTTTAGATAGCATCTAACATAAAAATACTCTTGGGATCTCTTTAGTTACGGCTTTCCTTACTTGGTTTTACTCTCTTAAAATTAAAGTGATTACCACAGCCTGTTTATGAGAAATGGAATTTACGTTTAGAAATTAAATTATTTTTATTTGAGTACATTTATATCGCTAAAATAAATGTGCCTTCTTTGTTGTTAGACTATAATCATTTGCAGTCATATCAAAGGCCACAAAAAGATTCTCAAAATAGCCAAGAGAAAATCTTGGCTGCATTTTATAATACTAAGTATACAAAGTTAACTATTCATCCATAAGGCTGAAATGTATTCTGGAGGACAAGAGTTCTATATTAAAACTGATATTCTGTTTTACTTATGGATATGCCCAGTGAAAGAGGATATATAAAGAAAAGCACTGAATGGCCAATTATAAAGAAATATATACATTAAAGCGAACATAGAAAAAATGCAAACATACCAAAGGGTAGGGGGTGGGGGAGGAGATGGGAGGTAGACAGGGTAAAGGAGAATCAAATATAGGGGGGTAGAGGGAGGGTGAAGTACGTAAAGGGGATCAAACATGTGGTAGCTGAAGGAAACTGAACTTTGGGTGGTAAACACACAAATAGAATATATAGATGTGAAATTTTAACGTACACCTGAAAATTATATAATTGTATTAACCAATGTTACCCCAATAAATTTAATTTAAGAAAGAAAGAAAGAAAGAAAGAAAGAAAGAAAGAAAGAAAGAAAGGAAGGAAGGAAGGAAGGAAGGAAGGAAGGAAGGAAGGAAGGAAGGAAGGAAGGAAGGAAGGAAGGAAGAAATGTAAACACATATATTCCATCACACAGCACAATAAAGAAAACCTCATATATGCTTTTTCTTCATCCTTCTTAGATTTACGAATTTACAAAACATGAAAGGGAGAGAGAGCAGGTCCACTCAACTATTTTGCCTCAAGATGCCAAAGGGTTACTCTGAGGTTTTCATTTCATTTCTTAACGTTCTGATACCATTTTACTGGTTTTGCTACCAGCAAAATGAATGTACTTTTTCTCAGAAGTTCTGCTATTCATAGTCCAGTTCATCTTGTTACCTATCGTATATCATTTACAGAAGAAAAACTAGTGCTGGCATCCAGGGGAACTGTATTGGAGTTCTAGATTTAGGAAACAAAGGAGAATTTATAATTCCTTTGAGAAATACTTTGAAGTTGAATATTTTTAAGAATCTTGGAATGTTTCAAAATAAATGTAAATTTTCGCTTTGTAATATGCATGGCAAAAGTAAGCTCATAGGTAATTATAGAAGTAAAATATCCGGAAGTTGACTATTTATTTTTCTGCTTTTAGGGTATCTAATTAAAAATCCCTAAACCATCTACATAATGGATGGAGTGAATCTTTGCCTTGAAAGTTTTGAGAGAGATGCTGCATTTTCTTAGAATCCTTATCCTAGTGGACGGGGAGAAGGGAGTTGTCTGTTATTTGAGAATATTGAAGTTTAGATCTGGAAAAAAATCTTAAAAATCAGTCATTGCAAACCTCTCTCTTTTTAAGGAAAGAGGATGAGGCACAGCATTTCTTTTCTTTTTATTCCTCATGCTTCTGTAAAACAAGATCTACACTAGCACTGATTTATGAGTCATGTAATTTGAAAAATAGTTTGAGTTTTATGAGAAAGAAGTCATTTTTGAATTTAAACATGAAAAATTTAAATAAGCAAGCCCTAAATAAAGTGGAAAACCCAACCCCATATAATGGGAAGCACCAAAGTCAAGGTGTGGGCAGCATGTCAGAGCAAGGAAGGAGTTCATGCTTTAATGATGTCGTGCCTGCCTTTTCCCCTTGGAGCTGCTCCTTGAGAAATAGCCTTCCAAAGGAAAAAATATAGAAACATTTTTCTATATTTAAATATATCCTATATTTAAAAAGAAAGATGTAAGGCCTTGTTAAAAATAAATTGTATCAGTCACTAAAATTATTTAAATAATAAAACTTTAAAAATTATATACAGTTATCATTACCACCCTCTCAAGAGAAATATCTAATTAAAGAAAAAAGGCAGTCATAGAATTAGTTGTGCAAAATATTTCATTTATTCCATAGTTTTTAAATTCATGTTTAAAAATCCCACTTTTATAATACTATATTTGGCAAATCAATATTTTGTAAAAATGTATACCAGCTATTCAAAGAGAAAGCAGTCTTACAATTCTAAAATACTTATTTTCCTTTAAAAATCCTCGCTTGTCAATTTTAAAACTGCAGTTTACAGAAATTGTCATTTTGGATATTGAGAAAGCAGTTCCTTTTGAAATTCAAATGTTAAAAATAAAATGAATGGTGCATTTTTTCTCCGAAATATTATAAATAATTTAGGGAAGTATTAGACTTTCACAGCTGTTCAGGAAAATCCTCGTATTTCTCAAAATAACACTTTGCACAAACATTTAAGGATTTTAGATAGGTCATCAATCCCAGTTTGCTCCTGGCAGACTGGCTAAATCACAATGTTGTGTTTTCGAAGCCAAAACCTGGAGCCGTCATGAATTTAAGGAAACTCCACTGCAGGCTGAAAAAACACAAGGACAGAGGACTCTCATGTGTACAAATTGAGGGAGTGGGTGAAATAGCCACCACTCCAAAATCAGTCAAAGGAGCCAGTGTTTCCAGCAAACTATGACAGAATATTTGTTTGATTATTCAAATGAGATTCCTATGCATTTTTAAACATGATCATAATTTAAATCCTGACTGGTCTCTAAGATCACATATTGCTCATTTATTTTTCATTAGTCAACCTAGCAGCCTTCAGTGCTCATTTTTATTCCCTTTAACCTCTGTAAAATTATTGAGGAGGTAAAGAATATATAATGTCATGATAAGGTAATACCATTGAAAATGAATTGGTAGCCCTGCTGTGGATTGACTTGGGTTTTGATTCCCAGAGGCCATATACTAGCTCAACAAATATGGCATACTCAAAGCTCCTGAGTTGAGGAAATTGATCTAGCTTGTGGCTGTCTATTCTTCCACATTTCAATCTCCTAAATAAAGTTATATAAACTCACACAAAATTGGTTTTTGTTATTCTTAATAAATCAATTAATCTTCCTATTTTCATACAGACTGCAAACCTTCATTTAAAAAAAAAAAAAAAAAGACATGCATTCAGCTCCAGATACACAGATTATATCTGTGAAGGCACCAACATTGAGAGATGATACATGGTCTCCAGCTTCATGAAGTTTACATTCCAGCCCAACAAACAGGAAATGATAATACAGTGTGAGAACGACTATGGCTGGGGAAATTGATGCACTCTGAAAACATGAGAAACATCAATTACCCCTAGTCAAAGAGAGTAGAGATTGGAGACAGGAGTAAACTCTTCCTGGAAGGAGTAATTTGACCAGCAGGATAAACAGGATTTATCTAGGTGAAAAGGAGCATGAACAGTGTTCCAGACAAAGGGAAGAGCAGGTGCAGAATCTCAGAGGATAGAAAGAGCAAATTTTTAAAAAAAAAAAAAAAATGAAAGAAAAGAAAGAGAAGTTCTATTGACTGGGCTAGGGGAGAGAAAGAGGGAAAATGAACTGGGGATGTAAGCAGTTTCAATCATTTAAATTATTTTTGTCATTTTCCAATGAGCGGTGGAGAATCACTGATGGGCTTAAGCAAGAAAATATGATGAGATATACTGCATTTTGGAAAGATTATTAGTTATAGAACAAACAAGAGATGGGAGGAGTCATGAAGAGAGGAAGGGAAACCACTCAATATCTAGATAATGATAGACTTTCCAATGGAAGTGTAGGGGAAATGAAGAAAAGACATAGAATTATCAAAATTCAGCCACATTTGGCTAGTGAGCTATCCTATTGTATAGCACAGCTCTAGAACATGGAGAAACACGCCAAGTGGCTGCTTGTTTTCTTATTGCGCTGTTACAAATTTAGCAGATGGTCACAGTAAGTCAACGTAAAACAAAAACAATTTGTAAAAGTATTTGAATTATTTGTTTTATTATGTAAACGGGGCCATTGAAAAAGTTTAACACAGAGGAACCTCAAGTTGAAACTTTGTTGATAAGGTGACAGGCATCAACAAAAGTATTAAAAAATGGAATATGTATTCGAAAATCCAAAATCTCAAAATACTTTTAAATATCAAACTTTAATCCATTTAAAATAATTCATTTAAATACAGCCCGTTAACGTTGAATTTATATATCTCCTGGCAGCTGCTTCATTTGGAAGTTGCAGCTTTTTTTGACATCAGTAGTTCGGTAAATCCACAGCAGGGAATTGCAAACCAGTTTCCTTCTTGATTTAATGCTGTTTTAAGTTTATAAGAAAAATGTCACTGTGTAAACAACAGACATTTTGATTAAACACTAAAGTTCTTATTTTGGCTGTTAAATCAATAATGCGGCTGGATGGAAAGTCGTTTACATTCCCTCAAAACTGGGCTTCGATTCAGCTAGTATTGCACTGACATCATTTTCCAACAAGATCTGTCTGCTCTCAGCAGCCAGTTAGGAAATATCTTTTACAAACTACCACATCATTTTCAATGTTAACACATTTCAAGGAGAGGGTCTCACAAATGCCTTCGCTTAAAATAGGACAGATAATCCAAAAATAGTTGCTCATCTAATGTATACTTTACTAGTACGAAGCTTTTAAGGTGATTTTAACAAGAATAAAAAACAAAGGCCTCTGGCGACATTATCTTTTACTTCACCTGAAACTGACTTTGGGAGGTCTCCTATTTTCCCCTCTGTAATAGATTAATTAATGTGTAACGTGGAGTAATGGTTCTCAAATTTGTTTTGATGGCAGAGCACTTGAAAGCTAGGGTGCTTTCTCCTAAACAAGCTCTGGGTCAAACATCATAGATGGTGACACACTATTTAATTTTTCAAACGAGGTACACCTAAAATAAGACCTTGTTATAGATCCAGAATATAAAATCACAACTAGTAGCATAAACAATCATTTTTAAAAAGACAGTTAAACAGATCACAATAGGCCATAATGAGTCTTTCGAAGAATATTAATTTATGACTTGCATATTTATTGTTGGCAACCAGAAGTTAAAAAAAATATGAAGCAAAAACGCTAAGATGTATTCAAGTCCATCTAATAACTATTATTGTATGTGATTTAAGAAGGATGTCACTATGATTCCATTTCAGTAGCGAGACACTCATCTAGGTGGCTGAACAAAAATATTCCAGAGCCTATGTTTAAGAATCACAAATTCAGAACTTTTAACTACAAAATCTCAATTTGCTTACCTGTAGAAATTCTCTGACATTAGACCCCAGGACACGCAAGATTGTATCATAACCAGATTCTTGACAAAAGACAAAAAACATCTTCCCAAACATTTGGAGGATTTCTCCAGCGTTGAGATCTATTCCATAGGTTTGAAAAGACAACAAAAGGAAAAACAATATATAAGTGGAATACTGTTGATTGGAAGAAGGAAGATAGAGTGCATAATAAAGACATTTTAAATATTCTCAAATTTTATTCATAGTAAACATAGATAACATAAAAATTTTCTGGCTAGGACAATACAATGAAATCTGAGAAGACAATATACAAACATGTTAACAGTGTAAATTTGTACTTATAGCAAAGCAATCAGTTTTTTAGCTTCCATGAAAAACTACTTAATTAATTTTGAGCTTTTAAAAACATATATTTAATGTATGTTTTTAAATATATTATTTCAGGACAAAATAATATATTTATTTGTCCTGAAAAAATATAAGAAAATTTTGAAAGTCATCAAGAATGCACATGATAATATTTTGGTGCAAAATGTTTTTTTCTTTATCTAAATATACATATTTAATAAGTTGCTTGAAAATGATATGTGCTCTAATAGACTGCTTTTTTGTTAATATCCAATTACTAATATTTCCTTAAACTTTAAGATTCTTTTCTATAACATCAATTTTAATCACAGTCCTATTCAACATAAGGACGCAATAATTTATTTAATCAATCCCCTCTTATTCAAAATGTAGCTTTTCCAATTTTTGATACTATAAATAACTCTGAAATGAAAGCATACATAAATCTTAATGCAAATAAACTGAATAATTTCCTTAGGAAAAGTTCCTAAAGGTTTTGAGCATTTTTTAAAAGGCTTTGACTGATGATGCAAAGTTATTTTCCAAAAAAGCTGTCTTAAACCCATCAGATTTAAAATGTGTATAATTTCCTTTTTAACTCTATCCTTGATTATATTAGATACTTTTAAATTTCCATATCTATATGAAAATTATTTCATATTTGTGTTAATTTTGATTTCTAATGAAGCTGGATATTTTTCTTCTTAACAATTTACCATCTGTTTTTGTAATTCTTGTATTCTGCAATAGATAGTATTTGATCTTTTAGTTATAGTTGCAAAGCTAAAAAACTTCTTTGTATTCTATCCCAACAGTAGCCTAGTTTAAAATCAACAACTATGAAAATAAAAGACACCACTTTGAGAACAACTTTTTTCTATAAAGCATTTTTTTGAATTTTGCCTGTTTCTTTTACCATTAGCTAACACAACTTGATTGCAAAAGAGATCTGGCAATAGTATTTTCTGCATACTGCACTGTGTAATTACTGTGCTGTTAACACTGTAACACTAACTTATCATTACATTATTAACTTATTACATTAAGTATCAATATTTTTTTCCTTCTCCAGCACATAGCTTTTTGTGGGAAAAGGCAGAGAGCTCTATTCCCTAAAGAGCTTGCAAAAGGAAAAATAGGACTCAGCATGGCCTGAGCCTAACATTATATGTAAATATCCTCCCCACCAGGGCTGTGCATAACTATCCAATGTGATCTTGGACCATGAATTCCTTTGGACTTCAATGTGCAACCTCACCAAAGAAGGAAAGTCACATTCAACTTACTGAGGACTTTGCTTGCAGCAGCAACCAAATCATAAGTTTTAGAATCATCATATATTATTCTGACAAGAAACTGTCCTTCTTCATCTAATTGTGCCTCTTTTCTGGAAAACAAAAAAGATAGAGAGATGAAGAAAAGCTGAAATAAAAGAATATGTACTATAGCTACAATGAATGAATGTATAAACAATGGTTTTACATCTGAAACAGGATTTGTTTTGGGCAAATTTGTTTAAATCGATGTCATGTACCTAAAGAAATTAAGAAGAAATTATTTTACATCCCCTTCTTCAAATTAAAATAATATAGTAAAGCATTGTTTAGCAAGACCAACATTTATATAGTATTCTAACACTGAATACAATACTTGATATTAAATATAATCAAGAAACAACTTTAGATTTAATAATTAACAAATATTTGTTGAGTCCCTATAAATGCCAGGCATTGTTCTAGGTACTGGGAACACAGTGTTTAGTAAAATAAACAAAAACACCTGACTTCTTGGGACATCAGTATTCTAGGAGAGAAGACAGGTGGAGCATAAAACTAATAAGTAACATATATAATGACAAGTAGTTTGGAGAAAAACGAGGCCAGGTAGGGAGGTCAGGGGCTCAAGTACAATAGCTAGAAGCCTCACTGGGTGGCCAGCAATTGAGTAAAGCCTGGGAGTCATGAGGAATTTAGGAAAGTGTGTTCTGGGCAGAGGGAAGAACATGTGCAAAGGGCTGGGTGGGAGCAGCCTGGGGTGTTGGAGTAACCACAGAAGCTATTGTGGCTGGAACAGAGGCAGGGCAGAGTAACTATAAGGGGGTGGATCAGAGAGGTAACATGGGGTTGGACATTGGTATGACTCTGACTTTTACTTGAATGAGATGGAGGGTCCTGGCATTTGTGACAGGAGCCCTGAGATGAACTGGCCTGGTTAAAGGGATCAATCCAGCTACTGCATTAAGAATGGACCTAAGGGGTCTAGGACATAGCAAGGAGACAGTGAGGAGACTACCGCCAACATTCAGGAGAGAAAGGTTGATAACTTGAATAAGAAGTGGTCCAAATTCAGATATACTCAGAAGGCAAATTCAACATGATTTGCTGATGGATTGGACACAGGGTGTGAGAGAAGGAAAGGACACAAGGATGACACTGAGGTTTTGGCTTGAGCAACTGGCTAGATGTCACCAGCAGCTGAACTAGGAAAGACTGTTGGAGGTATTCTGGGAATAAGATCAAGATTTGTGTTTTAAACATACTAAAGTTTGAGATGCCAAGTAGACTGATGAAATCTAACATATCCTTAGCTTATAAAATACAGTAGCTCAAAACAGACACAGTATTAATGAAAGAACATAATAGTTATCTTTAATAGTTGTCACGATTATATAAATATATTTATTTAATAGGATTTAGATTATTTTTTCTCAAACAAGTGTCCAAAGATGAGGGAAATCCACTGTTCAAAACATTGCCAGCTGTAGAAAAAAAAATGACAAGTTCCCAGATTATCTTTTCTAATGTTAAATTCAGAAAAATACATGGAGCTTGATATCAAACTCTGACTCAGTCTAATTCATCTAAATCCTTGTACGCTGCCCGGAGAATACAAGCCCCTATCATTAGGTGAACTTTCAACACAGTAGCTCAAATAGCTCCTTAAATGCTGCCAGGCCACAATCACTTTTTCTCCCTCGGATGCTACGCTATCATGGCTGCTCCTCATGGCTATGAAACCAGTGTCTTCTCAAGGGAGCAAATCCAAATAGTGGCCTGTCTTAGGTCCAGGTGGGATGGAAAGAGCCTTTAAAAACCTTATGTCCTTCACAGCATATAGTTATTTGCCTTCAGCGATGTGTAACAGTGCATGTAAAGAAAAAAAAGAGTATGATTTTATAGGCACAGAAATCTAAATTTCAGAGCCCATAATTTACTAGCCGAATAAACTGGGACAAATCACATTAAGCACATGAGTGTTAGAATTCCTTCCTTCTAAAATAGGAGCAAAAATATAACCCACTTTCCACAACTGTAAAGATGTTAAGTGTGCAAAAGTATGTTCTAAGCTATTAAAGCATTATATACATATATATTACTAATGACTATGGTACTTCACATGTTTACATATTCAAAAATTTAAAGAGCTATATATAAGATTTAAAAGTCTCTCTTTTGCCGAATATACACTGCTATTAAATAAAAGGAACACATAATCAAAACCTCATCTTTTGAATAGCAAAAGTCAGTGAAATATCCCAAAATTATGACAACATAATGTACAAACACTGATTTATCTTTCAATAAATGCTATTATATATCTTATACATTCTAACTTCTAATTGTATAAAAATTAAAGTACAGATACTCTTTCACTTATGATGGGGTTATGTCTCAATAACCCCATCATAAGTTGAAAATATTGTAAGTTAAAAATGCATTTAATACACCTAACCTAGCCTACCATGAATGTGCTCAGAATACTTACATTAGCTTACAGGTGGACAAAATCATCTACCATAAAGCCTATTTTATAATAAAGTGTTGAATATCTCATGGAATTTATTGAATACAGTATCCAAAAGATGCTGCAACATAGTACTCTGTGGAATACTGGTTGTTTACCCTCGCGTCACGTGGCTGGTTGGGGCTGTGCTCGCTGCCATTGCCCAGTATCACGAGAGATGCTGTCACTGGCCACATGTCATTAGGCCGGGAAAAGATCAAAATCCAAAATCGAAAATTCAAAAAGTATGGTTCCTACTGATTGTATATCACTTTCAAACCATCCTAAAGTTAAACCATCGTAAATCAGGGATCATCGTAAATCAGGGATCAGGAATGAAAAAAAAAAACAACTTTTAAACATCCTCCACTATCTGGAGATCATTACTGTTAATAGTATATTAAAGTTATTCATGCTTGAATATATTCGTATAAGCAACACACACCAGATCACACTGGTTTAAAACCTCTTTTTTTGACTTCTATTTGATGGACATCTTTTCATGTTATTAA
Organism: Eidolon dupreanum; assembly: GCA_028627145.1. NCBI lineage: Eukaryota > Metazoa > Chordata > Mammalia > Chiroptera > Pteropodidae > Eidolon > Eidolon dupreanum. The sequence goes on along the minus strand of CM053512.1, from coordinate 28,523,560 downwards.
ATATATTCCTATATCTTGACAGCATAAAGTTGCATTGTATGGACATTAAAGTTTTAGTAGATATTCAGACTGCTTTTATTTTTTCACAAGTATAAAGAACGTTCTCATGAATATTTTTGTTGTTCATATAATTGAATATTTCATATAATTACATATTTCTGTGTAAAAATAGAATAAATTCCTGGAGATGAAATTGCTGATTCACAGGGTATAGATAGCGTAATTTTTCTCATTTTGTCACTAACAGTTTATGATGAAACAGCATTGGTCTACAGATTGTACTTTTAAAATCTCTGATTTAAGGCATTCTAATAAAATACAAATGAATTTTAATTAAGTATATAATAAAGTATAAATTAATGTATGCTCTCACTGTGCTCTATTCTATTTCTTCCAATTAGAATAAATCAAATGACACAAATTTTGGTAATAAACTCAGTTTCTCAGAAACACTCACCAGTCCATAACAACTGTTAAATAAATGAGATACAAATAGAACATGAAGTCCCTCTAAATTAAATAGAGGAATAGCCATTTCCCTAGAATTCCATAACCATGAATCAACACATTCCTTCTTTCCTGTCTCATTTTATTAAAATAAGCTTCTTATCTTTTAAGCTTCATTTCTTGAACTGATCAGCCCAATATGCAACCCAAAGTGAGGCTGAAATATAAATTTAACAGCCAGTACGTGGAAGGAAATAATCATCGTCCCTTCAAAATTTCACACTGACTTCCAATGAATTATTCAAAATACTTAACATTCCTCATTTACATTTATTTTAGAATTCTCTGGGAACTTCAGGTCACCCTTTAATTATTTTCTTCCCACCGCCCCTCTCCCCTACCCTGCGGGCAGGAGTTTTGCCACAAATATTTGAGCACTTATTATGCCCCACGCACTTCTCTAAACACTTATAATAAACCAATGAAAAAAACAGGTAAATTTCCCTGCCCTCATAGAGCATATATTTTAGCAGGCAGAAACAAGCAATAAGAAATAAACATAATATGTGCTCAAATTTTTAAATCTATTATCAAGTGATAAATGCTACAGAAGAAAGTAGGTCAGAATAAAAGGATGAGTACAGCGATGAGTGCAAGGGGCAGGATGCAAAATTAAATATAATCATCAGGAAGCCTTTCCTGAAAAAGTTCACATCTGCACAGACTTCAGAAGACAAAATTTATCTCTTTGACCTAATCTTTCTGGACCCGTTACCCTTCTTTCTGTAGCCTGTTCTTCATCTTCTTCCTTTATCAGAAGAAAAGCTAATTGGTGCTATTACAAAAACTTTAGTGAGAATTAGTTTAATATATTAAACTGAGCAGAAGAATTTACAGTGCGAAAGAAGTAATATCTAAAAGAATTAATTTCAGACAATATTGGTTATTGAAGGTAGTAAAAATTTTAAGTTAATAAAGCTTCTCATTGTCTTTCAATCCTCAATACTACTTTTTTTCTAAATGCTAAGTAAATAGATATTTGTTCAGACTTAATGTTGTCAAATGTTTTAGCCTCCAGAGAGCACAGAGATGTGGTAATAACAATCTCTGATATATCTTCATGATGTACCTGCCACTGCTCATTGTGGAAAGTTTTAGTGGCCTCCCTTCTAATGGTCCTCCCTTTTAATGGCCCTCTCTTTAATGTTAGAGATGTTTTTCCACCTGAAATCACAGAAGGTGATCAGCAAATGTAACAAAATTTGAGAAGTAAACTAATACTCAAATTACATAAACAATTTACATAATTCAGGTAATATTATTTCTCTACTCCCACTCTGTCATTCCATAACTTTCAATTTTTTTTTTCTTAAAAGCAAAGTAAAGGATGAATCAAATATAGAGATACAACTTTTCTAATAATAATTAGGATTTATTTTCTTGATATGTAAAATTTCTTTTGTACTTAAATTACCCAAATTTAAGTACATAACCAAATTTTCAATACTCACTTATTGTTTCAGAAAAAATATGTATCAGAGTTTGTTTAAATTGTTGCATTACACAAAACAATTACGTCATTTTCAATTATTAAAAATATATCTAGTTTATGTGCAAGGGAAACCACAGGCTTCTCTGAGAAACATAACTTAAATTTTTCCCTTAAATGGAAGATTTGGACATATGTTTTTTTTTTTCAATAATTTTAGGTGACAATAAGTATCATATGAAGCTATAGGTAAAATGGATTAAAATGAATTCAATAGTTCTCATGTATCATATGACAACCATTAGGACTTCTGTCATCATATAACCTAGTTTGTGTCATTACATTCTGTTGCTTACTATTATTTTAAAAATCCCTTGAATAACTCCAAAGAATATAATCTCCCACTGTTTCCATAGAGTATGACTTGCAGTCGTTCCTGTTATCTTTATCTACATACTCAATAACTCTCCTTGGATTAAGCATTTAATTTTTCCTACTTGGTGAATTATTCAATGAAAGAGATCAGCAGACAATAATAAATATTTAGAGAAAGTTTATTTTTAAATTGACTGAAGTGAGCTTGGATGAGGTAAAAAGTCACTTTCTTTGACTAACAAGTAAACCTAGGTAGAGAGAAACTCACTTGGTTTCACCATATAAGACAGTGTACAAAAGAAGCAACTACGCTAATCCCAAACGTAGTGGCACCAAGCTTGGAAATTCACCTCTCCATGTCTGAGTTGCCTCATCTGTAAGAGAGAGGAACAGCAGTGCTTGCCTGGAGCCATGCCGGTTAGCAGAACTGATCTATGTAAGAGCTTAGAATGGTGCTTACACACCCTTAATGCCCAGTACATCTAACAGGCAACAACCTCATGGCTGAAGAAGATGAAGGAAGAGAAAAAAGAGGAGGAAGAGGAAATGGCAAGTGGGGAGAGAAATGACAATACAATCTTGGGAATTTTTATTCAGCATCAAAATAAGTAAACTAAAGGTGTACTTAGTTTGTTGATTAGCTAGTAGAATTTATTAATTCAAATAGACAAAAACAAACAAGTTTGAGCTCCCTTAAGAGCTTTAAAAATAAAGACAAACTCATATGGGGACAAAATGAGAAATAATCATATTCAATGTATTTGTAGCCAAAATATGTGGTTAAAAATTGAATATGTATAAATGAAAAATTTCCCAGTAGCAATTAATTTCCTATTTTTTTTTAGAGGTGGTTATTTGTTGGAATTTAAATTTATTATTTACACTAATTACCCTTTCTACAAAAGGTAGTAGGTATTTTTATTATGGTGATGTTTTGTAGGTTTGTGGTTTTGGTTTTGGGTTTCTGGCTTTTTAATCACTTGTGTCTCACGCAAGAGCCTAGAGCAGAGCATGAGCTCAATAAATGCGTGCACGTTTTAATGGAAGTGAAAGAATTAATTAAGTATATTTCCTCCATGTATTTCCAAAGTCTCTACTAAAAATCAGGCAATCAAATATTACTGGCAAAAGTCCATAATTTGTTTTCAAAATTCAGAATTGTTTTATTATTTTTTTTAAAAAACTAGGTATACAATTTGTCAGAAATGTCCAGGCAGCATTTCTTATAACTATTCATGAGGAGATAATCCTTACCTGCAAAATGTGAAGGTGTGAAATTCTGACTCCAAGCTCCTGCTATTATATACTGTCCAAGTAAGTTTGGTATATACTACAAGGACCGATGGCTTTTAGACAAAGAAGTTTTCCACGGAGGTATGAAAAGGGTGTTCTGAAATGGGAGAGAGCCCGGAGACAACCCTCTTGAAAACAGTCTCAAAAAGAGGTCCGGCCTCAGGCCGAGAAGCTCAGCATACATCAGACAATCAGCCTGACCAAGGACAGCTCAGAAGGAGAGTGCTGATCCTTTAAAAACCATGATCATAGCTTATACTGTACAAGAGACAGTACGTAGGTGTCATCTTGACAGTAAATCTTAGAATGATCCATTTAAGTGAGCCATAAGGACATCATCAATGCTGGGTTGCATCCCACCATTATTAAAATTAAAATCCCCTACTATAAAACACAGATGAGAACTATATATACAACATCTAAAAAACTGAAACTGGGTATGACTTTTTTCCGAGTGGGTGTGAAGCATTAATGGCTTCTCAATTTTCAACAGCCCAATTCAGTGATGCCTAAGTCTGAATCCACCCGAGGGCTCTAATTTGAGGCAGCTGCCAAAGATGGTCCTTTAAATGCAGCGGCAGACAGCTTCCTGCTTGGACTTTCTTCCGGTTGGTAAAGGTCAGTCCTTTCAAATCAAAGCATTCACTCATCCATGGACTGCAAACAGCAACAGTAAATGCTCTTGTGACACAGATTTAGGTAAAGTAACATCACTCTTGATACATAATTGTTTTTCTTTTCCTGACTGTACCTGGCTTGCCACATGAGAGGTTCATTTGTAATTGCTCATATTTTGAAAACACATCCACAAACATTTCAAATGAACTCTTTTTAGTAGCTGCATCAGAAAAATGAATTCGCTTAGACCCTTGTGTGCGTGCTTAATCATTAACTCACCTCGTGAGCACAATGAGTCACAGCTCTTCTAAAAATAAATAAATTGTTCAAAATCTCTGAGGCTCTGATTTTCTGTAATAGATGTGCTGGTCGGTGAATAGAAACACCTTTAAAAACGTGAGAGGGACAAAATCACCTGTGTGAGTACTTGAAAAGTCCAGGGGAAAAAATGGGTAATACTAACACATATATGCTGTCCATCACCTGCTAAATTGGTTGTCTTTGGAAAGAAGAAGGTCACAGGTCCTTCTCTTTTGAGAGATAGCAGATTAACATGACCATTACAAGTCTACCTGTCTCCAAATCCCTGGTGTGATGTGTAACAGCTGAGTGGTTTGAAAGTACTGAAGCCTCAGTTCCCTTGTTTAAAAAATGAGAATAATGAACAAACCTGTTTTTTATGGTGATTGTGAGAATCAGTTGAGACGTGTATAAAGCCTTTAGGACTGTGACTGGGGAACCATATAGTATGTGTCCAATATGTATGAGCTGCTACATTCAAAATTGAATGACATAGTGAGCATCCTCATTTGGTTTTTAAATGTAATCTCAGTACTGCAAACATTTATCTACAATCTATGACACTGATCTTAGATGGCACCACATATACCTGTCTTTTAGACACTTGTTCGATCAGGATGAGATTCAATCTTGTCCTGAATTCAATCGAATAACTGTCTTTATATATAAATATTACAAATATTACACACACACACACACACACACACACACACACACACACACACAAAGGAGGAAGGGGGTAGGGAGAGAAAGAGAGGCAGGCTTTCCCCTAGGCAATATAGAGGCTAGGGTGTAGTAGACAAGACAGACATTAATCAAATAGTAAAAATACACAATTATAAACTGATGCAAGTCCTATGAAGCAAATGTATAGTTTTGGAAGTGAGAGAAGGCTTCCCTTAAGAAGCAATATTTGTTTTGCCATCTCAAAGCTGAGACATATTTACATTTATGGGAAAAGTGAGGACAGCGAAGAAAAAGAGACCCTTCTGAGCACATGTAAATGCTCAGTGTCCTTCAGGAATTGACGACTGACCCATGAGGCTAGCGTGCTGAAAGGAACTGGGACATTAGGACCAAAAGGTCTTCATGTTTGGGTAATTTGAAGATTGACCACAAAGGACTTCAATAAAACACCAGTTTAATATTTCGTGATCCAATAATGAAGGGCAAGTAGAACAGAATATGCAGTAGAAGCAAAGCCACAGTAATAAAAAGGTACAATAAATACTTCTGAATGTTTACTTGGAGTAGAAACCCCTTTAATTTCAATATCTTTTGATATAGAAAAAGGCATTTCATTTTGCTAGACATAAACACAGACACCATTGTCCCCACTGTTTCCTCGTTAATGAACAAAGAGGCAAAGCAGCAAATGGGAAAGCCGTAAGTACTCACGTCTCCTGAGTTATTATCCTCTGAACTGGTCCAGTTACACAGATTTCGTTAAGTGTGTTTTCCTGCTGATATCTGCACAGTATCCACCCATAACTGTTACTTTCCAATGCACTGAAGAGTAATAGTTGCTATCAGGAGAGCTGAAAGGACATTGTTCCTTGTGAACAGCACCAATGGCCATAACTAGGTCTGGGTATGTTAAGAGGGAGAACACAGATTTTCTGATTTATCTTCCGGTGCTCATTTTAATGTACAAAAGTCCTCTTGACCCACTGAATAAAATTATGTGCTTTTATGATTTTTTTTAAATTCTCAAAAATACCAATTGCAAGGAAAACGAAGACTCAGCTTGATTTCTGGAGGATATCTCAGATCATCTCAAACCCTGAGATTTAGATATTACGCTATTTATCACCTAGGTGTTACTAGACATGGTCCAGGTTCTGGGAGAGTCCTATGCAAAGCACTCCCTGGCAGGTATGTGAAGGGGTTTATGCTCAGATGTCTCTTTCTACCTCGAAGAATAGCTTCAAATTCTAATGAGCTTATCAACTAACATATTGTGCCTTCCTCCATCTTTCACGCTGCTGATCTTTCTACAGAAAAAGGTACTGATACTAACAATTACCTAGTCGATCTATTTTTTAACCTGTGTATTAATTTGTTTATTTGTATTTAGGAAGTTTCTGGGTATAAAAATTAATATGGTTTTATTTTTGTATACATTATCTCTTATTTCTATCTTAAAAGAAGCAGTAAACCTGGCATTAGAAGAGCTGGGTTGGACTTGGAGTTCTGACTGTTCACCTTCCTGTAAATAATTCCCCAGGGTAATCATTTACTCACTTGAAAACTTAGCTTTATTATTTTTAAAAAGTTAAATGGAATAAAATAAAAGAGCATTGAGTTTACTTGTATGTGGAATTTAATAAGGACAAACAGAGAAACAGAGAGTGGGATAGTGGTGACCAATGGCTGGGGGTGGGGGAGACAGAGAGCTATTGCTCAAAGGGTACAAATAACCAGTTATAAGATTAACAAGTTGATTATAACTAATAACACTGTATCATATACTTGAATGTTGCTAAGAGAGTAGATCTTAAATGTTCTCGTCACACACACACACACAAATCTGTAACCATGTGACAGGATGTAGGTGGTAGCTAATGCTATGGTGGTATAATCACTTCACAGCTTATATATGTATAAAATCAACACATTGTACACCTTAAGCTTACACAATGTTATATGTCAATTATATCTCAAGAAAGCTAAGGGGTGTCATAGCACCCCTCAAATGGGTGTCATAGCACTCAACTGAAATGACAGAGAAAAGGACTTTGGAAATATTAAACAGCATTTATAATATAAAGTACCATTCATATATTAAAATCTACTTGAGCAAGGGCACAGGAAGATAAAAATTTAATTATATGAAATTTCATAAGCAGAAGGTGAGGTAGGGAAGAGGAACCAGAATCTCCTCATGAATATGAAAATCTGATTAAAACCTGGTAAAACATTGTACACTATTTTGTTCTCATTTTTTTGATAAAAATGAATAGTAAGAACATATGCTGCATTTTCAAACAACGAATAAAGATTTAAGAAAGGAGACTTAAAGAATATGAGATCGATTCCAAAGTAGAACTCGAGCATCAAAACAGCATAATGAAAGTAACATTCTTCCTATGATCAGTCTAGACTGGTGAGGCATGTAGACTTCAATGAGCTACTATCATTTAAAGGAGAGCTTCATATTATTCAAGTGAGCTGAGGAAGGGAAAAGCTGAAATACTTTGATTCTACAGTAAAATTAAAAAAATAGCTACCATTTATTAAAGTTAATTTTCAAGAATGGTATTAAGCACTATATAGACATTATTCAACATCTGACAACTTTATAAAGTAGGTGTTATTTACTCCTTGTGCACCTAGGCTTGGAAAACTTAGGCAACTTGGAAAGTCACATAACTAGCTATAGCAAAACATTTGCTCATATACGCCATACGATTACTTTGTAATTAGCAAATTCAACTAGATACACTGATGTCAAAACTGGAAGATTAGCATATGTTATCCAATAGTCCAATGTTTCCATACTTGAGTTATAGGCGGGAAAATTAAGAAATAAAAAGATTTAAAATGTTCCAATATCTCTAAACCTTATTTGAAGGCAAGAATTATATAAATCACTTTTCTGTCCTCAGTGCCTAAAATATTAGACTATGCTCATTTAAAATAAGCTTAATTGGAGAATGAAAGAACGAATAAATAAATGAATCAATGACTAAATCAATGAATACCTGCCCTGCTATAGGTTAAGTTAGATAAAACCATACTAAACATATATGTAGTCTTTACATAGGTAAGGTGATTGACAACCTTCTAGAGGAAATTACTCCAATATTTATCAGCTAATAGTGTCATGGTATCATTTTCAAATCTCATACTAAAATTCTGATCCCACTATTTATCTCAGATCTTTTAGTTAAATAGAAAAAGGCTAATCAATACACTGTAGCACTTAGGCATTTCAAATCTATTTTCAATTTGCTCCTTGCGCTGCTCATCTCTAGGCAAAGTAAATGGTTTTCTGGAAGGTGTTTTTTGTTTGTTTGTTTGAATAGATTTTTAATCATCTTAGATATTTTCAGTTTTTTAATCCATCTTTATGTTCCAGTGAAGTTAAAAAATCCCAAATCAAACCCGGTAATTTGATGCAATGATTACTTTGTCCAGGGCTGATGGAAGGGCAACAGAGATAATTAAATCAAGTATTTAGGTACTTTTCTAATATGTATATGACTTCATGTTTTTTTCTGAAATGATAATTGATTTTTCTCATCCTTTGGGAACCATGGGTTCTAGAAAAGACCATCTAAAAATTAAAAGAAAAGAAAACCAACGAAAGATTTGAAGTAGATTTAGAGATCTTTTTTGTTTTTTAACATGTATTTATGGTCTTAATCAGAGGTCAACAAAATATATCCTGTGGGTCGAATCCAGCCCACTGCTTGTTTCTGTCTGGTCGATGAGAAATAATGTTTTTTATACTTTTTTCATTTTAATAATTATATAGAAACATACATAACCCTTAACATTGACTCTTGGCCTGAAGCACCCAAAATATTTACTAGCTGACCTTTTAGGAGAAAGTTTATCTAGCCTTGGTCTAGATAATATTTCTTTTTCTTAAAAAGAGAAATTTAAAGCTCTTCTGAAATGGTTATATTGTTGTTGGTAAGAGTATAAGTAGATACCGAGTTAACAATAAAGCATTTTTGGCTCTCATCCACTTAGAACTTTCTGTCCGGAATCTGTTACTTAGGGTTTTATATGTCATTTAATGTTCGACATCCTTTCTCATGAAAGATGGTTGGCTACTTCCTACTAAACCAAGAAAGTATTATAAAAATTTTTATAAACATTAATTTAGATAGTTTCTCACTAACAAAAAAAAAAAAAATGAAGATACAGGAGTTTAGTACTTACTGAGACAAAATAATTTCTTTTTCAAATATTCAGTTTTTCATAAAAATTTAAAATAAGATCTTGGACCTTTGACTGCACTGATCCTCCCTGGAGCAGAAAGTGAGGTTGGGAGGAGGGAATCAGAATTTCCCAAGTAATGTTTTAAATTAAACTGTTTCTAGTCCTCCTCATTTGTCCTCCAGGGAGTGAGAATCTCTCTGTTGTGATAAGCAAATGCTCTCCCAGGGAGCTCTTAGCAATAATCCTTCAGGAGTACTAACTGGGTTGGAAACCACTAACCTACTTTAATCCCCTCAATATAGAAAGCTTAACGGTGTTCTCTAGTCCAGTTACTAAACTGTACCTAAGACAAGATGGGCTCCACCAAAAGGGACGCTTAGGAAAAAAAAAAAAAAAATCAAGATGAACACCTGGATTGTAAATGCTAGTTTAACAGTATTTCCTTTGCAATATAATCCTTGAAATAATTTTATTAAAAAAAAAAAACATTTGTTTCATTTTACCACAAAAATACATTGAATGATTTAAATTATTAGCACTTGAACAGATTAAGAACACTGCTTAAAGCTCTTTAAAAATAAATTAGTGAGTCGAAAGACAGTGATGTTTAATTAAAAATTAATAATTTTTTAAAAAGTAAAATGTAACAATATTCTTAGCGTGATTGAGCAGAGTTGAGTTCTCATATCATTGGAATTGATATATTTTTAGATATTTTGACCTTCTCTGGGAAAATATGGCCAATACAAACAAATAATGATAATTTATTTTTTTCATTTCTGATACATTTCTCTTTGACATATAATTTTCATCTTTGTATTGAACAGTGATCTAAATTGATAATGGGTAGAATATACATTCTAATCTGGTTAAAATATGTAATGACAGTTTAATCATAATAGCCATCTTTTCTTGTGTTCTTAAAATTCTAAACATATTCATTGTGATAGCTTATCCACCAGAAAATTGGGAATTGCTATCTCTCAGATGAGAAAACATCATGTAGGGGATGTGAATGATGCTTTCATAAATTCACAAAGAAGGTGGCTTAACTATACTTAAGGTACACTGTTTAAAAGCTTCCTCTTGCTCTTTGCCTTTTATATAACTGTCTATCAAGCAAAACAAAAGTTATAAAGATATTGGTAAGGTCCACGGAAAATACAAATCTCACAGTAAGCTGTAGTGCCTAGGTAACTCATCTGATTCAACCACATAATCGCCAGATCTCCACTTCCCTTTACAATATATAGATGTCCCCTGTGGGAAACATAAATGTGGCTTATGGATCATGATGCTATGCTTACTGATACAGACCCAGGGAGGAAAGTTGCATTCTAGTGCTTAATATTTAACCCTGGTCATTTCCATAGTGACAGATATTTATAAGAAATCACTATCCTGTAACTGCATAATAAGGCCTGTTAGAATTGATTGCTAATAATTGTAATGTATTTAGAAAAATAACATGAAAACATTATCTACGTGACATAATAAAATGAAATCAGTGACAGGAAATAGGGATATGTAATAACATTGTGTTCTCTGCCCACCCAGGTAACCACGCCCTTTGCCTCCCTTTGAATGTGATAATACATAAATATGAGAATCCATAAATATGATTTTGGCGTAGCTAGTTGGTTATGGTTATCTATACAGTAAGTTAAATGCGAATTTCACCAGAATGAGAGAGAGGAAAAGAGAAAGACCTCTGTTAAATTGAAATGCTCATTGTGGCCGCAGAGATGACCCATCATTCCAACAGGTTTACACTCTCGAGTGCCTGTGGTATTTCCGTCACATGGGAGTACTAGGCTCGCAGCTCTTGACCGAAAGTAGAAGACTGAAACTAGGATGCCCTCTTGCAACTGACAGCCTTCACCACAGTAGAAACCAAAGAAAGGGGGTGGTGGGAAAATGAAAGAGAAAACATTCCAATTTTAATTTATTTCAGAATGAATAAATGCACGTGATTCCCAGTTGTTCAACAAATAGTCTCATGAGAAGAGTGTTTTAGCAAACCGAAAGGCTTAACTAGTTCATGTGTCTGCAAGGTGCGTAAATTTTATGCGAGGCAAGGTCTTCCGTTTGTATCTAAGGCTTCTGGGAGCTTGAACGTCGCGGAGACCTTTGTGGTCCCCCGGGCCCTTCTCCGCGTGGGAGCCACCCGGCCTGAAAAGCCTGGGAGCCACCAGGCGCTGGCAGCACGTTCCCACGCTCGGGCCGAGTCGGGAGGCCGTGGTGACCCCAGGGGTTTCTTCCCCTGGTTCTCACCCTCCCAGCCCCGCCCCACCCAGACCGCCCCTCCTCTCCCGGTCCCGGCTCGGGAGCGTGGGAGCGCAGCTGCAGCCGGGAGCCGCGGGAGGAGGCATGTCCTAGATGTGCGCCCGAGACCCGAGGAGGAAGCCCAGGAGGAAGCGAAGAGCTGGCGACAACGCCGGGGGGCTGCCTGGGGACCCAACCCCCGCCCCCTTTAGTACACACGCAGAGCCAGCGCCCGCCCAAGCTCAGGAGCCGGTCACTTACTTGATGTCTTCCCACACCTCCAGGCCATAATTGCGGATCACCAGGAGCTCCAGCGCATGATTCACAAATCCGTACTGCGGAAAAAGGGGGAAACCTGAGCGTCAGGGTCAGCCGCAGATGAGAAGGGCATGAGGACGAGACTGCTGCATATGCCGCCACTGCGCTGCTCTAACACTGTACCCCGCCCTCTAGGTCCAATCTATTTGGGGGTACTCGCTGCTAAAGGGGGCATTACAAGAGCGTAACCCTACTCCTCACCCCCGCACACACATACCATAAGGGGTACTCTTTATCACTGTCCTCCACACCCCTATGCCACCTTCCTACCCACGCTCACCTGTCACGGCTCATAGGCAGGCGGGGCATCGATAAAGCGTGGGAGAGGGGACCCGAACCCTGCGCCTCCCCCAACTCTGGTGCCCAGCCTGCTACAGCCGCAAGGCCGGCCTGAGCTGGGAAGCCCCCGAGCCTCGGCTGTAGGTCCCCTTTTCCGAGGTCGGGAGCCGGAACCCCATAGAAAGCAAAGGCACCCAAACCCCCGCCGCTAGCCGTTTCCACTTCCCCTGCCCTGGACGCTGGCAAACAGCGAGGCTACATCGCGACCAGTGGCGCTCTACCCGGACCCTCGCCAAGCTCAGGTGGCGCGGCCGGTTTCGTTAGGCAGCCAGACCCGGGCCATGCGCGGCATGAGGATCCAGCCTGACCGGCTTAGAGTACTCACCATAGTGCCTGCGCCGGGAGCCGGCGAGGCAACCCCCACGCAGAGACGCTGCGGATGGGACCCAGGCGGCGGCCGCAGCAGCGACAGTGCAACAGGACCGCGGCGGCAGCATAGAGCTGGAAGAAGCGCAGCGGTCTCGGCCCGCCCTGATTGCCACCTCTTCGCAGCCAATGGCGAGTCGAGCCGCAGCGGCAGGCCGCTGCCTCCTAGCTTTCAACCAGTCAGCGGCAGAGGGGGGAATTCGGATGCTCTCAGTACTGCTGCGCTCCAGGGCCTTCCCGCCCCCGCCCTGGTGACAAGGCTTTCATTTGAGGCCATAACAGTGACGACGGAAAAGCCTCAGCTTTGCTCCTTGCATGAATTTGGGGGCAGGGAAAAAGCAGCTGTATTAGTCCCGCCAAATATATTCATATCCAAAGGTCTACCCTCAGAGGTAGCAAAAACTGAGTAGGGCTGTGTGCATGTGTGCGTGCGTGCGTGCGTGCGTGTGTGTGTGTGTGTGTGTGTGTGTTTTGCAATGCACAAGCCTTAAAAGGAATCCGCCCTTGTCAGCATCCTCTTGTTTATTGTCGTCTTGCAGATAAACATTTCCTTTGTGGCTTGGTCCCTCAACACTTTAGCACAAACTGAAGGCTAATAATACTGAGCTTCACACATTTCATTTTCAGTCAATGAGACTACTTAAGTGGGCCAGCTAAAATTTTGAGTAATCCGTTTGGTGACCGTCGTGTCAAAACCAGCTCTGCCCATTACTGAATGTCCCCACAAGATCCAGTTATGTTCTATGCTTTACTCTGGTGGGATGCCTGATCCAGCACCATGGCCAGGAACCTTGACTCCAAAGTTTTTAACTGTCCAGAATCTGGCCTCTGTTGTTATTTCTCACAGGTAACAGATGAACCAAGTACAAAATGAGCAGACTTTTAGTTAATCTACCCCCACCCCAGTCTATAATCTACCAGACACTTAGTTTAGTTAATGCTCTGAGCCTCGCCACAGAGGCTCATTGACTATATATTCAAATATATATATATATATATATATATATATATATATATATATATATATGTAATGTTTGAATTCTGTAAGTAAATGGAAATAAAGAGAAATAAGGACAATGCTTAATACAATTACACTGAAGATTAGATAGGGCTTCAACTGTTATAATAATTAGAAGCATTAAAATAAATCAACTCATCAAATATTTATACCAGAATAGTTATAATTAAATAAAAATGTTTTATTTCTGAACAAAAGCTCACAAAAATTAGATTTAGCTCTACTGTTATGCTTTTTGGGTCGAGTTGATTAAAATAAAAATGTAGTGGTCCTACCTTGGCTACAGCCCACACTTACACGTGATTGGGAGAGATTGTCAGACTTTTTATAAAGATAGATCTACCATGAATATATCAAAGGTTCATCTACTTTCAGCACTAAAAGGTATTTTAAAGGTCACATAGTAAAACTGTATTTTTCTATATCAGGAAACCTCTTGCACATTTTGCTTTGTTGGGGAATAATGAAAAATTAACATCTTAGCACAGAAGTAATAATTAGTAAAGGAATGAATTGTGTTCTCAGAAGCCCTGGAACATTTTAAGATTCCCATGAAACCAGAACTAAAAATACTTTCTTATAGTCTCACCCAGGGGCAGTTAAAACCTATCATTTTGGTTGAAATGCCCACCAAATGTGAACTTTATGGTCCATTTAAGAAATGTATTTATAATATCGTAAAGAGTCCATTTCATAGGTGCTGTGTTTGAGTTAAGTTAATCCTTAAATCCAAAAGTGGCATTGTAGAGAATATAAGCCATGGTTTCCTGATATCTTCTTTTATTATCTGTCCAACCCCCAGATCAGAGCCAAAGTCAGCAGAATAAAGCAGCTCTATATTTGTTCCATTCTATTAGCCTAAGAGAATGAAAATCAAATCACCCTGAAGTATGTTTTTCTGCTCTAGCTACCAAAATAGTGTACATTCACTTGATTGAACTGCTCTTAATTCTTTCTTCTTTGTACTCTGTTGCTTTCATTTTCATCTCTGCCAAGAAGTCAATAAAAAAGACCACAAGTAATTGGTCATAATTTCCAAGGCTTCTCAGACTTACTTTTTGGGCTTCCTAAGGAAATCTGTTGTTTTTCCAGTCTAACCTGGGTAAAGCTGATTTTAGTGAAACCAAGAGTTTTCTCACTTGAATAACAACAACAAAAAAGTACTGTAGAGTGAACTGAGTTGGGAAGTCTTGAGCTGTGACGTAGCTCTTCCCACATATGTCACATTAGGTATGTTGTGATAGACAGAATAATGCCCACCCCTCCCCCACCCAAACATGTCCTTGTCTTAATTCCCAGAGTCTGTGAATATGTTACCTTACCTAACAAAAAACACTTTGCACATGTAATTAAGGCAAGGATATTGATATGGGCAGAGTATCCTGGATTTTCTGAGTGGGCCCAATATAATCACAAAGATCTTTATAAGAGAGAAGCAGGAGTGTCAAAGAAAAGATATGATGAATGAAGCAAAGGCTCTGGAGTGACGTAAGGAGCCATGAACCAAATAATGAAAGAGGCTTGTAGATGCTGGAATAGTCAAGAAAAAAGGATTCTTCTCTAAAGCCTCCAGAAGGAATGCTACTCTGCTGATCTTGATTTTAGGACTACTGATTTCCAGAACTATAAAATAATAAATTTGTGTTGTTTTAAGCCACTATGTTTCTGGTAATTTGTGACAGCAGCAATAAGATACTAATAGTGTGTGCTGAATATCTTTCCTGAACCAAATTTTGAGATTTCTTGAAGACCTTCTAAGGACAAAATGTTTGTGTTCCTTAAAATTCATCAGTTGAAGCCCTGCCTAATCTTCAATGTGATGGTGTTAGAAGGTATTTGGGCTTCGGGGAGCTAAATAGGTTTGGTGAGGTCTTGAGGGTGAGGATAGGGCCCCTATGATGGGATTAGTGTCCTTATGAAAAGAGAGTCTGCCATGTGAGGACACAGCAGGCCAGGAAGAGGAGCCTCATCAAGAACCAAATTTGCCAACACTTTCATCTTGGATATCCCAGCCCCCAAAACTATGAGAAATAAATGTCTGTTGTCTAAACCACCCAGTCGACAGTATTTTGTTATAACAGCCCAAGCTGACTGAGACAGACCTATAAGTTGCATTTCTATGTTAATTTTCTGGAGATGTCAACAGTAGAAAGTCTCTCACTTTATTTCTGCACATATCCTGTTACTTTATGTACTTATCTCTTGTTCTCCTGATGACCATTTTGTGTTTCACACATGCATCATACTGATGTAGTTTATATATAATGTAAGACGCTGCCCCCTCTCCCCCAATGTATGGCCACAGCATTCTTTGAAAGAAGGATGTGCCTCCAGGATCCCAGGATTAACTGTCATGAAAATTCTTGGTCTCCCCATCAGTCATAATTCTGCATTGAAAGCAACAGAAACTAGTTGCGGTTGACTTAAAACAGAAAAGAAACTTATGAATATTGAGTAATTATCACAATAAAAAATAGTGGGAAAACATAAATTATGTATAATTCTATTCAGTGATCTAAAAGTTATTGAGTCAGTTGTATTGTGTGTATTATATAAGTGTGTGAATTTTTACAAAGAAATAGCATTATTTACTAGTTTTTGACTTGAGAAGTCAAAAAAGTGTCTTTGTTCTTTTTGAAGGTAGATGCATTTCAGGTCCTAAAGCTGTTTTTTCCTGCCTGTATTCTCACGGCTAGAAAACTTTCATTATCATCAAAATCTTTGGCCTATTTCCCAACACTAATTCATTTTTTCTTTTTTTTTTTTTTCATTACATTTGAACATCAAGAATATGTAGTAGGAAGTAGTTCATCCTGTGAGTTGAGAATAAGGTTTGAGAAAAAGTCAGCAGTGAAGCTAGAAGGCCGGGAAAGAAGGGGAGCAGCATACAAAACTATTTTCTTGGGGGTAGAAAAAAAATATCCAGAGGAGAAGATGAGTCACATTTCAGTGATGAGTCTATGAATAAATATCATGACATTATTTATCATGGATTGTGCTAACGACACTGATTATACAATTAAGAGTAAATCCAGTAAAACCTCTGTAGGCTAATTCATTGACGTCTCTAGATTCCAATTCTACCATTTCATCTTCTAATCTATGGCTTAGCTATTACTCTTTGGTGCAGGTTCATAGTAATTGTCATTTATTTTTATTCCAGATGTAATTAACCTGATGGTGTATGATCTGGCCTCGGTGGTGTCTTTGACTTCAGCTGGTCAGGGGAAATTTTATAGCACCATTCTAACTATGACTCCAATCACGGGGACAACAGCTTACAGCATTTGCATAAATAATCTATCAGTTATCCATCCAGGAAGCTTCCCTGAGTAATCAAGGATGGCCTTATTTTGGAGAGATCTCTATAGTCATCTGCAGGCCTCATGATCGCGGTACTGCATTAAACACCTGAAGAGCCCCTGTCCCTTCTTTATTCTTTCCTACCCCTACTGTATACAACGGTGTTTTCAGAATAAAGGGAAGTTAATGCTAGGCTTCCACACAAGAAGTACAGCCCCAGGTTGCACATGATGCCTTTGGAAAGAAAGTGGTGCTGTTTACCATTCTCAGAATCTCCCAAGTAGAACCTACTTCAGTTAGGGCGCACAAGTCGATGATGCCCCCTCTGCTGCTTCCTGACAAGCTGGTGGACATTAGTGTTCCCAGTTCAGTAGGAATAAATGAGTCTAGTTTTTGCTTGTGGTGGCAGTTTTTAAAAGCAATTGTCCCACCTTGTCCTATGGATCCATGCCACTAGGCTATGGCATACATTAGGCCCATAAAATGAGTGAGTAACAGCTAAAGAAACGAGGTGCAAAAGATACATCGTTTGTGTAGGATACACATTAGCTATTAACAATAGCCTTTTGAAAATAGATTTTGGATGCATTGATGTGTATATAGCAAAAGCCTGAAACACAGTTATGGGTCCTGTGTTTCCACACAGTTATCTTGGAGGTTTCCTCTCTCTGTATCAGAACAAATACAATTGTATGACTTGGAACAATATTGTTTCTATTCTATTCAATGGTTCACTTTTCTTTTCAGACAGAACTCATTTTTAAATTTTAAGAAGAATTTTATTTAAACACCTTTATTACAATATTTATGTGGCAGCTAACAAGCTTCTGAGACACAGGATAGTGTTTGATAGACTTTGCAACTCTGCCAGAAGCAGAACTCAAAATAAACATGTTATTTTAAGCAACTGTGAAAGTTATAATAAAAGGAGTGTTGTTAGTGTCAAGGTTTTCAGTGCAAGGTCCAATAGCCATCCTATTTGCACAGAGAGAAAATGAAATACTTAAATTAGGGGAAAAAAAA